>CM061116.1:16570911-17127389 GCA_030770115.1 Daphnia galeata | reverse complement strand
AATTGTAATGACGAGAGGTGGTTGCGGACGTTATTTGATCATCGCAACCAAAAGGAAACGAAATTTCCGGTTGAAATCCGATACCTTTTTCTCTCGTCTCTCCCCACCCATGTAACCCCTTGAGGGCATTTGTTGTTGAAGAATGTATTGATACATCAAATATTTAAAAGAGAGAAAACTGTTTATAATAATATTATTATTAAACAGCAGTTTTTTTTCTTTTGTGTCAATAAATAATGAGCGGAAATTGTATGCACCTCACGCTGCGTGTGTGGGCGTGACGAATCATTATGTGTAAACATACAGAAAAAGAAAAAAAAAGAGTTTTTGTTGTGTTTAGGGGCCACTAGATAGATGAAGAAGAAGAAGCGTCTAATAATTAACACGTTCACAAGACGGCTGATTATCCCAGCAACAATGACGTCATATTAACCTTGTCCTCGTTTTTACAAAACAGTAGAATAAATATACCCATGTCGTGCATGAATTATACAATTCGATTCGCCACCAAAATTTGGATTTAAAATGCGATCATCGATCATTTTGAAAAAATTTTCGTGACAAAGGGTGTGGTCTCTATTTAAAATTCGATTTGTCAACTTACCAATCAGGGCGTAGATAATGGTCACCACTTTACCGGGTCCCGTCTTTGGAGCTAAATTGCCATAACCTTTTAAAAAATAGAAGAAATCAATTAATAACTACATTTCCTGGTATATATTCTTTTATAAAATTTTGCTGATGGAGAGACCCGGAAAATTTAACTACTCACGATTTTCCATGTATGTTTACAGTATATTAGAGCGCGTTCGTGAGTTGTTGTTTTTATTGGAATGCCGCCGACAGAGTTGCTGGCTAGTGCCAATAAACAACACGTCACAAAAATGGGGAAATACATATAAACAAACAATTAAAATAAATAAATAAAAATGCGCAGCAGCGGCGGGCCCATTATTCAAATTTCCGCGTATTTTTTTATTTATTTACTTTTTTTTGCGCAAAAATAAATTTATCGACGCGGCTATTAATTTTTCATTTAAAAACTAAAATTTTTTGACGTGATTTATATTTGAAAACCGCGCCCTAAAAATAGATCCCAATCGATTGACGTAATGAAAGTCCCAAAAGAAGGTCGCGTTTATTTACATAAAAAAACTAAAAACAACAGAAAGCAGAAAATGTCTGCTGCTGACCTGTCAAAGAATTTCACGCTGTGCGACGCGCGCGCGTGTGGGAGGGTATTATTTTAAACTTAAAATTAAATTAACCTATGGTAGTGATGACGGTGATGGAATAAAGAAGAGATCCACTAACGGACCATTGACGTTCGGCATCGTCCACTTCTTTACCGTCGTATCCCTCCACTTTGGTGGCCTTCACCACTTGAGTTTCAAACGCTTATTTAAAATCAAAATTTAAATTTAAATAAATAATTTTAAAAAATTAAACGATTAAAATACCTTTGAGAAGAGCGGCAGCTTTGATGGCCCACGTGTCATTATTATCCATAGAAAATTGATAATTCAATCGATTCAAATCGTCGAGACAATCGAGTCTAATTTGCGCGATTTTACGTCGAGGTTCGATTTCTTGATCGGCTTCTAGCCATTCGAATAAAA
The DNA here is from genome assembly GCA_030770115.1 of Daphnia galeata. Lineage (NCBI taxonomy): Eukaryota > Metazoa > Arthropoda > Branchiopoda > Diplostraca > Daphniidae > Daphnia > Daphnia galeata. Next base: position 17,125,770 of record CM061116.1, on the reverse strand, counting down.
CAGCGCCAGCGGCTGAATAAGCGACAACCAATGCGATGAGACCCACCTGAGAGAATAGAAAAGTCAACGAAATGCGCAAACATTTGCGATAACGTTCCTCAAATGAACTTTGACGCAATCGAGACGATCCCATTTTCTAACGGCAACCAAAACTGGACTGAAACGCGGGACCACCGCACCGAATTTCCATAATAATTTTTCAAAAAAATTCCCATGGGTGGGCCTAGGGAAAAAATTGCGCAGTCGCAGAAATTGAAGAAGAAGAAGAAGATGAAAGATAAAACAGCTGCTGCTGTCCTTCTTCTTTCTACGTGACTTTTTTTGGCATCATCGATGATGACTAAAATAAACTTTTTTTTCTTTCCTATATTTATTTTTGGGTGCGGAATATATTGCAAAGGAATGAATATTCTAATCAGAAGAAAGGGGCGCGCTGCAAACCAAAAAGGTAAATATCATTTCTATTTAATTGTATTTGATCAAATGTCGATGCAAATATTTAAACTTTTTACCTTTTCCTGTGAAGGTCATATCACAACGACAATATATTTTGATGATTAGAATAATAATAGAAAATCTCGTAGGATATCTAACGGCCATCCATCACATTTCCCTATGGAATTTTTTTTTGGAAAATTAAACTTTTGATTTAGGCCCATCTATCAAATTCCCAAATTCATTTCGCAGCAAATTTTAACTGTATTTATTTTAACTCAATTTCTGTGTATAGATTGCAGCAGCTAGACGGGATTGCGTGATGCGAGATGGACGGCCGACGGGCGGGATTTCTTCTTTATTTGGTCCTTTATTCTAATTAACATCACACGCCGGCCAATGATGATGAATCACAGATCAACATCTGATGATGAAGAATAAAAATAAGAAAAAAAAACATTTAACTCAAAAAAAATGTTGCTGATTATTATAACGAGAAATATCCTTGAAAGGAGACGCGGTCGTGACTCACGGTGCACCTTTTTTAGTAGGTTAAATCACCTCATTATCATCTGACACATTTATTGATATCAACGCCATCTAGTGACACGCATGAAATTTTTGGCTCAGGTCAATTCGATTCAACAGAAATCCCCCGCTGTTCCTCTGCGATATTCATCTGTTTTTTTGTTTAAGGAAAAAACAAATAAGTTTATCGATAAATATTCTGCACGTACAGCTGTCATCTTCTTCTTTGGCGACTTTCTCTTTTCTTCTTTTTAAGGACTGCCAATAATATGATGCGGAATAATATGGCGGACTTTTTTATTATTTAGAGATGAAAGTGTTGTGTTTGGTGACTTTCACCTTTTGAGTTAATTTAAAAAAAATATATGCGGCTAATTGATTTAGAAAAATAGCGGCCAATCAGATGACCTAATTTTAAATGAAATCGTTTTGATCAACACCTGAGTGAATGAAAGAGCCCAACGGGACTATAGACCCATCAAAATATTTTATTAAGCGTCGCTACAGTAGAAGAGAGAGAAATTTCATCAAAACATGGGGAGATAACCATCAATGAAAACACACCTCATAAAATCCTTTTAAATGGCCTTTTTAAAAATAGAAATTGAAAAAACTAAAACGGGTCGACTGTTGAACTGAATTTAGAAACGCTCTGACGAAAATATTTCCCCCAGCTCTCTGATATTATAACGGCGGGAGTCACGCGCGGGTTGAAAATGTGAACAAATGACATTCATTTGAAGAAAGCAGCAAACTATTAAGAGACTGAGTCGTGCAGCATAGCTAATCATAATAAAAACGCAGCGAAAGAGCATCATTTTTCTTAATAAGAAAAGCGACTAGTCTGAGCGTTGAAAGTATTTAGGACATTCTATGATAGAAACAAAAGGGAAAAACACATGCAGACCTTGTTACTCTATTGTTGGTGGTTGGGTTAGTCGGGCCGTTCACTTTACACGACGACGAGTCGATGACGCGGGAATTGGAATTTGAATGGCGCATAACTAGACGTAATCCAACACACTTTTTTAACTCGATCAAAATCCAAACTGATGACGACACATTTTTCAAAGACAAAGTGACACATCCGCACCGTACGACACTAAAGACATTGACTGATTTGTAACATCTAAAAGGAACTTGAAAGAACTGTAGGGGATGGGTAAGCATCACCGTAAGAGGTGAGGTAATATAATTGCAAAACACCTTGAAAAATGGTCACAAACATAGAAAATAATAACGCCCCACCATTTTTCTTTTTTAAAATCAAATCCAAAGGTTTTAAAAGGGAAATTTTGAAGGAATAAAATCGTCGCAGCGGTAAAAAAAAAACGCCTAAATAAAAATGAAATATACAAAATAACAATTTGCTATAAATGCTATATTCTTTATTATGTTTTCGTATCTCTAAATAATTTTCCAAAAATATTTCAGACTACAATAACGATATACAAAAATGAAATCAACATCACTCATTGAATAAATTGTCGATCCTCGGGGCTGAAACAATCAATCATCCATTTGTATTCGTTCATAATTTCATTATGTCGTTCAACAATTTTCTCTCGGAGTGAAATCTCATCCGCTTTGATAAAATGGCGAATTCCTTCCGCATCACTTTCGGTGCTCCATGTCAATTCCAATTGCAATTTATCCATGTCAGCAACTTCAGTGGCATTCATCATCTTATCCAAATGTGTCATTTGATCAACGATGTACATTCCCGAGACGTCGACGTACATGTCGGACACTTGATGGACAAGGAACGCAGCTTCAGTCGCTTTTTGAATTTTATCTAATAAATTTGCGAATATTTCATCATCGTCCAACAGGTTTGTACCTGTTTCTAATAATAACAATTTTACGAGTTCGATAAAACTGTTGCTTTCATCTGTTGATTTGCTTATTAAAACGGACATTTTCGAATAGAATTCAATCAATTCCATCCAAGCAGTTTTCAATTTAGTCAATTCATTTAATGCCGTTTGCACGGCTTTTGTCACTTCCTTGTAATAAATTTGGGTAAAATCCAACGATTTATTTCGTTCGACAACTTGTTGCGCATTGCGACGTCTCAGTTCCAATTGTTTAGCGGTGACGATCATTTCTTCTATCGATCGCAAAACCGTTTGGAATTCCTTGACTACTTCAGCTGAAGGTCCCTGACTTTGTTGTAAATGAAAAACTTCGTATCTTCGAATCCATGGCCTGTACAGAGAATAAGAACTTTCATTTCGTGACATGATTAACCGAGAGAGGCCCTTGAAATTGCCCGAGACGTTTGAATTGTACACTCGGATCTTTTCGATATTTTCGTGGGCTTTGAGGAAAGCCAAATTGCCTTTGCGACTCATTTGAAGTAAAGAACTTCGAAAACTTTTTGGGTAATTGAATTTCTTGGGAAAAATCATTAAATTAGGATTAAAGGGAAAATTGATTTTCTGATGTGACATGACGACGAGTTTACCCAAAACGCTGATGGCAAATGGAGTCGAATCCAAAAGTTCACCCCAGTTGTAATAACTTTTAAATATTTTTCTAATATCACCATGCAATGATGTCTCGTTGAATGACAATTTTTCCGCGTCTTTGAATTTCTCTTCGCATTTCACTGGAATAAGGAAAAATAAATTAAATTAATTTAACGAAAATAATACAATAATTAATTTTGCGGTTTAATGAATAAAGACTTACGTGGATTAGAATGAGGAATAATGGAAGGTGACAGTGCAAAACACGGGCTAATGACAGCGGCCAATACAAGAAGAGCAACACCATCGATACGTCGATTTAGTCCAAACATTTTACGACTCTGAATTCTCGTATAAAACTCTGTCTGGTTTATATATCTTGAACAAGTCAACTACATAACTATTGACACGCCTACATTCAACATATAAAGCTGGAAGAAATATCCACCAGCATGAAAATTAAAAATAAAGCAAATAAACTTGACTTTTGAGGCCATAAGAATTTTATAGGACGAATGGCTGACATGCTGTTGGTTCATCTGCGTAACTAATGAAAAATAACAAAACGAAACCAAAACATTCGAGAGTTTATCAACATTATATGCGTGACGGACGATTATAGTTTTCGGGAATACTATAACAGTATCACAGCTACTTTATGTCTGAGAAAATATTAATGAGAACGAAAACCCCAAGAATTATCATCTCAAAATAAAAACAAGGATCGATTTTCTCTGCTGTGCTGGCGGTCATCATCTTTGGAATAGAACTATATATCACTCCGCTTATTATATTTTCAATTTATTTGCCAAGTCAGCGCACTAAAAATTTTGCTTCTTCGTATTACATGGACACCTATATATATAGAGATTCCAATTTTCCTCAGTTGTTTTTGTGATGTCGAAACTTATCTAAAATGTGTAAACTTTTGATTTAAATAAATATGGACTGCTGATGACTCGAATCAAACGGGGATTAGAATGAAAACACGTTAGTAAAGTGCAGCAGCACATCACTTTGAAAATTGTCGCATCCATCAGCGGTAATAAATAAAAATTAAATTTACTGAAATACAAATGAAAAGACAACATAACCATCTTTTATGCTATTATATCTCTAAATTATTTTCAAAAATGTTGGGCTACCAAACGATACAAAAATGAAATCAAAACACTCTTTCATCCTAATAAGAAAAGCGGCTAGTCTGCGCGTTGAAAGTATTTAGGACATTCGTTCTAAAATAAAAAACAAAAGGGAAAAAACTCAAAGGAACTACTATAGAGGATGGGTTAGCTTCACCGTAAGAGGTGAGGTAATAAACTGCTAAAGTGCAAAGACCTTGAAAATAGTCACAAACAAAGAAAATATATAACGCCCACCATTTTTCTATTAAGAATATAAAGGGAGAAAAATTTTTCCTGTCAAATATAACAAAAAGAAATTGATCAATTTTCAACATTTCAATATGGTGGCGCGATGGATGCGTTGGCTCCTCTTATAAAAGCCATTCACAATTAAATGAATAAATTAAATTATTTGGTTTCGACGTATAAAACACGGACCTATATACAGAAGAGATTTCAATTTTCCTCAGTAAACCAAACAACTGAAACAGAAATGATGACAATAAAACAATCTTTTGTGCAATTCTTTATTATTTCGTGTCAATAATTGTAGAATTGTTCGAGCGAGCGAAGCTCGTGAAGAACAATTTAGATTGTTTGGAAATGAAGGTGAAGACACTGACTGTGTGTGACCTTGTATTTAGCGTGTACCCAAGCAAACAAAGAAAAGAGGGGAAAGGTGAGATACGGTCCGAAGTGGGCGTATTCCACACCTGAACTCGTCAGAACTTGGTAGCACAAAGGGATCTCGGTCATCCTAACGAGATTTAACATTATTTTTCGGGATTGTTGTTGTTAGCGTGATCCCGGCCCTTCTTGCTATTGCCTCCGTTGTTGTTGTTGTTGTTGATATAGTTGGGCCTGCGGCTAGAATTGCCCCTGTTGCCACTGTAGCCAAAATACAGAAACTTATTAAGGTTTTACAACAAACAACAAGATACAAAAAAATGAAACAGACGAAAATGAAGCGGGGTGGGATGGCGGGAATAAAGACAGTCAGTGTCTTCACCTTCATTTTCCAAACAATCTAAATTGTTCTTCACGAGCTTCGCTCGCTCGAACAATTCTACAATTGTATGTAAAATTGTTCGACACTGACTGTGTCTTTGAAGCAAATGAATAAAATCAGGGGGAATCAACATAACAACAACAGACATAAGGGACAACTTAGGCTTCTTCGGAGTCGCTAATAATCCGCAGGATAGAGCTGCCAACTGTTTTATCGTTAGGTGGGATGACTCTCTTATAAAATCGTGCGAAGGTGGATTCGCTTGTCCAGTGGCCCTGGTTCAGTATGGACTGAATAGGGACACCATTATTGACCGCCTTGGAGGCCGCTGCTCCTCTAACTGAATGGGCCGAGTAAACAGTCGTGTCTATTCCGGCTTCTTTGAGCTGATCCTTGATCCAGCGCCCGATAGTAGAACTGGATACCGGCTTGTGTGGCTTCGTTGAGCCAATAAACAACGAATTGTTATTTGACTCGTTACGAAGTGATGCCGTCCTGTCGATATATTGACGAAGACAGAACAAAACCGGGCAGATTGCGGGGTTTTGGCTCCAGGCTCCGATAGACAGGGAGTGCAAAGGGCCTGCATGCTGGGCCTTTCTTGGACGGTCTAGAGAAAAGGCTGCTCCTCGACCCGAAAAGCTGACGGACTGCAGCCGAATTGAGGCGAGATCGGCACATCTCGATAAAGAGGTCATCGCTAGGAGAGTAGCCAACTTACGGGCTAGTTTTAAAATTGACAGCTCACCTGGGCCATTTGCTTTAGCGTTAAAATGAGACAGGACAATTGAAGGATCCCAAGTGGATCCGTATTTAGGCAAAGGAGGTTTTTTATTGTAAATTCCCTTCATAAGCTTAGTGACCAGCGGGTTTTTCCCAACTTCTGTCCCTTCTTCTGTCATAGAAAGAGTAGTGGATAGCATGGATCGGGCTATGTTTACGGTGCTATAGCTCTTTCCGGAATCAAAATAATCGGAGAGAAAGGTCAAGACGTCGTTGACACTAGCCGACAGGGGATCGACAGTCCGCTCAAGACACCAGCTACTCCATGACACCCAAGCGGACTGGTATGTAGCGTGTGTATTGGTCCGAGCGGCTCCGAGAACGAGCTCGATAACTTTTGGCGAAAGGCCGCGCTCTCCAAGACATCTCCGGAGAGCCGCCAGGCGATCAGCCGAATCGCTTCGCTCACGGTCAACGGATGACACTCCCCCAACGGGGATGTCAGCAGTGACTTGGACGGAAACAGCAGCACCGGAATGTCCGTCGCCAGTTCCAATAGGGATGGGAACCAGAATTGGCTGGGCCAGTATGGAGCCACAAGGACTATTTCCGCTTGCTCTTGTCGGATCTTGGTGAGACAAAATGGGATCAGGTTGAATGGGGGAAACAGAACCCCGACAGGCCCTTCCAGCTGAACGAGAAGGCGTCCGTCTTCCAGGCCCCCGGCTGGGGAAAGTGGCTGACAAAGGCTGGCAACTGCGCGTTCCAGGAGCTGGCGAAAAGGTCCAGCTCCGTCTTCCAAATCGACTGAATGCTCCTGAAGGCCTGGGGAGCTAATTTCCAATCGCCTGTCGAGAGTGGCCGCCTCGACTCTGCGTCGGCCATAACATTCGTTACTCCCGGAATAAAAAACGGCGCTTAGTGACAAGCGTCTATGCTCGCACCAATCAGAGATGCGCAGTGCGATCTCGCATAGTTTTTTGGACTTGCACCCCCCCAGACGATTAACATAGCTGACTGCGGTGGTGTTGTCCAATCTTAGCTCTACCGCCGAGTCCTTCAGAGTCACTGTGAAGCACTGAAGGGCTTTCAGGGCCGCAAGCAGCTCAAGATAGTTAATGTGAGCCCCACTTTCACTCAATGTCCACGGGCCTCCTGTTCTCACATCCATGCATACTGCTCCCCAACCAGAGAGTGACGCGTCGGATGATATTGATACATCCGGGACTGGAAAAGTCAGCGAACGGCCGGCTGAAAAATTGGCCTCCGATATCCACCAGCAGAGGTCAGCTCGGGCTTCTTTGGAGAGCGGATAAACATCTTCCAGCTCACGACAAGGAGCGTCTTGGCGAGAATTTAAAAGAAGTTGGAGGCCTCGGTAATGCGCCTGGGCGAAATCAACTGCCGCGGTCGCCCAATTCAAATTACCAATGATCTTCTCGAGCTCCTTCCGAGAGAGAGAGGACGCTTTCAGCGCGGCCTTACAAAGCCTATAAATGTCTAGCCTCTTTCTTTCTGGTAAGAGCAATTTCATGGATAATGTGTCGATAAAAAGGCCAATATACTCCAGGGCTTGGACAGGATCCTCCACCGACTTTTCGACGCTGATCACGAAACCCAACGATTCAAGCAACGAACGAACTTGATTGACTGCCAGTCTAGCTGCTAATTGGGAGCTGGCCACGACCAAAATGTCGTCTAGATAAATAACTAGACGTAGGCCCAACTTGCGTAGGTGGGCTATTACAACCCTCAACAATTTGGTAAAGGCCCAAGGAGCAGAGCTCAGCCAAAAGGAAGAGACACAAATTCAAAAATGTCACGCCCCCATTTGAAACGGAGAAACTTACGATGATGGGAAAAAATGGGAACTGTAAGGTAGGCGTCCTTCAAATCCAATTTTGCTAGCCAGTCCCCCTCCCGAATAGTGTGTCTGACTGTTGAAATTCCCTCCATCTTGAACTTATGAGCGGTCAAAAAAGTGTTGAGGCCTTTTAAATTGATGATCGGACGGTAACCTCCCGATCTCTTTGGAATCAGGAAGATTCCACTAATAAAGCCCACGTCCTGGCCGGCACTTACTACCGCTCCCTTCTCTAAAAGAGAGAGAACCTCCTTCTGGCAACACTCGTGCTGCGTCGCGTCCATAGGTGCGTTCGGTTGAATGAAAGATTGAATGGGATCGGCAATAAATTCCAATCGAAACCCCTCAGACACGGTAGAAATAACCCATGGGTCGAGCGTCAAGCGAGACCACACATGGGCAAAAAGCGAGATACGGCCACCAAAGGAACCAACAAAAGCGAGAGAGGTTTTCACATACCGATTATAGCTGTTGTTTTGGTGGCTGCCTCCTGAAGACAATGAACGTTGAGGATGATCGAAGTTCCGGCCAGAATGACTTGAGCTGCCTTGTCCCGACGCGCGTTGGCTTCCGCTGGCATTCTCGAGTGCGTTGAGCGTTTTCACCTGTTCTACCAACGCCTGTGTGAATTTGGGGCCAAATAGATGATCTCCACCGGTAGGAAGAATAGATTTGTCGTCCAGGAGCCCGACGTTCTGAGGGTAAATCTGAGAGAGGATGTTCTTACGGCGTGCACTGGTGACGTCGTGGTACAGAACAGCCCATAACTTAAGAGCTGTGCGGATCGCCTTGCTGTCTGCCTTAGTCTTCTTCTTCTTTTGGACCCGGCTCGCTAGAAACATCAAAGGCTTGACGAGGTCCAAAATCTTGTATGTCTGGTTACGATAAATCTTCTCGACCGGGTCAATATTGGCCTTTGACGCCGACGAAGATTTGATTGACCTAAGACGAATATAAAAGGCTTCGTCCAGCGAGGGATTGACTAGCAAATCTGGGCACTTTTTCAGCTTAGGCCTGTAAGCTTCCCGAGCCGCCTTAGCTTTCGATTCGCCTAAACCTGATACAACCCAGCCAGCTACACATGTAGATTTAGCTTTAGAAAGTTCAAATTTCTTAACTTCTCCATCGCTCGAGGAATCAGAGTCCGAACTTGAACTTGAAGAACTAGAGTCGGACGAAGATCTATCGTTTGACATGTTGCTTGCTTGACGAGAGCGAAAAAAGATCTGACGAGTTCAGGTGTGGAATACGCCCACTTCGGACCGTATCTCACCTTTCCCCTCTTTTCTTTGTTTGCTTGGGTACACGCTAAATACAAGGTCACACACAGTCAGTGTCGAACAATTTTACATACAATATTCCAACAAGTTTTTGGCTAAAATAACACGATACAAAAAAATGAACACTCATTCAGATTGTCGTTCCTCGTTGCTGTCACAATCCTGCATCCACACAATTGGTTATGTCGATCCGCAATTTTCTGTCGGAGTGAAGTCTCATCCGCTTTGATAAAATGGCGAATTCCTTCCGAGTCACTTTCGGTGCTCCATGTCAATTCCAATTGCAATTTGTCCATGTCAACTTCCGTGGCGTTCATCATCTTATCCAAATGAGCCATTTGATCAACGATGTACATTTCCGAGACATTGACGTACATGTCAGACACTCCATGGACAAGGAACGAAGCTTCATTCTCTATTCGAATTTTATCCGTGAAATTTCGTAATATTTCCTCATCTTCCAACTGGTTTGTACCTATTTCTAATAATATCGCTTTAGAAACATCAAGAAATTCTTTTCTCTTTTCTGCTAATTGATTCGTTAAAACGGACATTTTCGAATAGAATTCAATCAATTCCATCCAAGCATTTTTAATTTGCTCAATTCATTCAATGCCGTTTGCAAGGCTTTTATCGCTTCAACATAATACATTTTGATTGTCTCAGATGAGTCATTACGTTCGACAACTTGTTGCCTATTTCGACGTCTCAGTTCCAATTGTTTAGCGGTGACGATCATTTCTTCTATCGATCCCAAAACCATTTGGAATTCTCTTACTACTTCATTTGAAAGTGAATTACTTTCATATAATAAACGAAACATATCGAAGCTTCCAATCAATGGTCTAGACGAAGAATCAATAGAACTTTCATTAGTTCGTGATGACATCAGTAACCAATAGAAGTCCTTAATATGACGGCTTGACATAGAGACTTTTGAATTTGCATTGTGCATCATTCGGATACTGTCCATATTTTCGTGGGCTTTGAGGAAAGCCAAATTGCCTTGGCGACTCATTTGAAGTAAAGAACTTCGGAAACTTTTGGGGTAATCAAATTTCTTGGGAGATATAAAGAAACTATGAGGAGAGGGAAGATACATTTTCTGATGTGACATGACGATGAGTTTACCCAAAACGCTGATGGCTAAAGGTGCCGCATTAAAATGTTCACCCCAATTGTAATAAATGTCCATCAGATTTCTAATATCATCTTGCAATAACGTCTCGTTGAGTGTCAATTTGTCCACATCTTTCCATTTCTCTTCGCAGTTTGCTGCTGCTGGAAGGAAAAATAAATAAATTCTTATACAACGAAAATCACGAAATAATGTTGATATGCAGTCTATAAATGAATAACGACTTACTTGGATTAGAATGAAGAAATGGGAAAATAGGAAATGCAAAACACTGATGGCTAATGATAGCGGCCAATACAACAAGAAGAGCACCGCCAATGCGTCGATTTAGTACAAACATTTTAACACGACGACTCTGAATATCGCAAAAATCTCTCTGGTTTATATATCTTGAAGCAAGTCAACTACACAACTATTGACACGCCTACAAAGCTGGAAGAAATATCCATCAAAATTAAAAATATAAACACAAACTTGACTTTTGGAGCCACTTTATAACGAAATTTTATAGGACGAATTAGCTGAAATGCTGGTTTATCTGCGTAAATGATGAAAAATAACAAAACGAAACCTAAACATTCGAGTTAATCAACATTAATAAATGCGTGACGGACGATATTCGTTTACAGGAATATAACATACAGTAGTAGGTACCACAGCTAAACTTAATATCTGCAAAAACATAGATATAAGAACGGAAAAACCCAAAAATTATCACTTAAACAAGCGATCGATTTTCTCTGTGCTGATGGTCACGTCATCATCTTTAGAATTGAACTCCGCTTATATTTCGATTTTGGTAATCAGCAGAACTAAAAATTTTGCTGTTCATCGTTTTATTTATTTATTTTTTTTTAATTTACTTTTATATGTCTAGCTGCAAAAACATTAAGAATAACGGAAAAACCCAAAAAATTATCATCTCAAAATTAAAACAAGGATCGATGTAGTCTGGTGCTGGGTCAGCATCTTTATTGGAACAGGACATGATTTAAAAATAATATTATTCCGCTTGTATTTCGATTTGTTGTTTAAATTAAAAAAGCCATCAAAAGAGAAACAGCAGACCGCGTTGCTGTTGTTATAGCGCAAACTTATTTGTTCTAAAGAGTATTTTCTAAAGACTAGAAATAAATAAAGACTGGGACCATTTACTTACAATCGAAGCAGAAGACAGGCCGGCCGGGACGAATGCTGGACGTATTCTGCTGGGCAACGGCAATATTGTCACATATATGAAATCCATTCACAACTAATTCGTAATATTAGAAAATAATGTCAACTTTATTAGATCCAAACAACCTGACATCACTAATAGACGGATGGAATTAAATATACTACATCCATTAAGACATCCGCACCGTACACAATTGTTCACTAACACGTACGTAACATGACTGAAGAATGGTCGACATCAATACAGAGGATGGGTTAGCACCACCGGTTCCAAAAAGCCGTACAAGAGGTGAAGTAATAAACTGCTGTAATAAAGTGCAGACACCTTGAAAAGGATCACAAAACAAAGAAAATGTACAACGCCCACCATTTGATGAAAGAAATTTAGACTTGTATTATTCAATCACGTGATACAGAAAATCCTACACCCCTAATATAAGGAAAACAAGAGCCCCTAAACAATCCAAAACAGCTATATAATTTTAAAAAAATTGTAGTTATTCATTATTCTTCTTTTTCTTGAATAAATTGTCGATCCTCTTCACTGTCACAATCCTGCATCCATCGATATTCGTTCACAATTTCATTATGTCGTTCAACAAGATTATTTCGGAGTAAAGTCTCATCCGCTTTGATGAAATGACGAATTCCTTCCGCATCACTTTTGGTATTACTCCATTTCAATTCTTCTTGATTCTTCAGTTGAATTAATCCCAAATATTTCATAACATTTTCTAAATTACCAATTTGATCGATGATGTACATTTCAGAGACGTCGACGTACATGTCCGTCACTTGATGGACGAGATACGAAGATTCAATGACCTTTTGCACCTTGTCGAATAGTTTGTTATCGTCCATATTGTTTGTATCTCTTGCGATAGTGAAGATAAAAGTGACACTCTCCAATGTCGCATCAGTTATGAAAGTGGACATTTTAGAATAGAACGTCATCAGTTGAGTCACGGCAGTTTTCAATTTAGTCAATTCATTCGATGCGATTTTCAAAGCTTTTATCGTTTCTTTATAATAAATTTTAGTGTTTTGCAGTGTGGATTTGTTTCTTACCACGACATGCTGGGCTTTTCGACGTCTCAATTCCATTTGTTTAATGGCAATCATCAATTTTTCAATCGATTCTAAAAGAATTTGAAATTCTTTCACCACTTCAGTTGAAAGTTTTTACTCTGGAAAGCTGCGTCGTAGATGATGGACATGGAAATGGGCAGTAATTGGTGAATAAAAGTTTGATTACGTGACATCAGGTATCGAGCAGTGTCCTTGATATGACGCGATAATACGTTGGTATTGTGCGATCGAATGTTTTCCATGTTTCTGTGAGCTTTTAAAAAGGCCAAATTGCCTTGGTGGGTAATTTGAATGAAAGTATTTCGAATACTTTTCGGGTAATTGTAAAATGCCAATAATTTATTCCTCGGATGAGATGATTTGTTATGACTGTGTTGTCTGTGTTGATCAGTCAAGATGATGAGTTTACCCAAAACGCTGATGGCTAAAGGTGCGGCATTTAAATGTTCACCCCAGTCGATGTAACTGTCCATCAATTTTCTGGTGTCACCATTCAATAAAGTCTCGTTGAGAGCCAATTTTCTGGCGTCTTTAAATTTCACCTCACATGTTACTGGAATTAAAAAAATAACGTCCCTTGATAAATTAGAAAATTCACTGAATAAAAATATTAGGTGACTTACGTGGCTTGGAATGATAAGTAGCTGGTATAGGAAATGCAGGGAATGCAAATGAAAAGTTGATAGCGGCTAATAAAAGAGCTCCAACGGTGCCTAAATTTAGTACAAACATTTTAACGGAACGATTTTGACTGCTGTATAGGTTATTGACAACAAATCCTTAAAATTTCTTTTATATATAGCGGCATACCGCCTACTTGAATTTTGAATTGAAGAAATTCAAAATTGGGCAATCCTCATATTGCATTTGGGAAATGAAACTAATAATTTGACATTTCCCAGTACTTTATTACGACTTTATTGAAATTGTACAATAAGACGAATCGCTGATTTGGTTTATCTATTAATTGGAATATAAAACGACATAAGGTACAAATGTTGCGTGGATGCAGTTCAGCAGTGCAACTTTTATTTATTATTTTGATTGGGTATTGGGTAAAACCTCAAAATGAATAAGCAGGGGATTGATTTTCTCTGTGCTAGGCCCATCAATAGTCTGATAGCGTATTCCTGCGCATTTAAAAACAACTCTAAAAGATCCAGACAGACTGGACACTAATAAGACGGATGAAATGGATACAGACATCCGCACCGTACAATTCACTAACACAGACGTAATGTTATTGTTATAAGGGACTATAGGGAATGGGTTGGCACCACCGTCTAAAAAATAAGCCGTTGAAGAGGTGAGGTAACAAACTGCTATGTAATAAGTGCGCTCAGACACCTTGAAAATAGTCACAAACAAAGAAAATAACGCCCCATCATTTTAAAGAAGATTAAACATTTCAAGGAAAAGTTAAAATTTAAAACAATTTAAATAATCGTTCATCATACAGAGCAACTATGACATCATTTAATCGGCGTATTTTAAAAAGTTGCGCTGCAATTTCATTTCTCCTTGTAGTTTTAAACAAATCAGGACAATTTAGAGAATAATGACTGTTAAATTTATTCATTGTTGTTAAAATTCTCGATCCTTAGGGCTGAAACAATCCATCATCCATTTGTATTCGTTCACAATTTGGTTGTGTCGATCCGCAATTTTCTCTCGCAGTAAAGTCTCATCCGCTTTGATAAAATGGCGAATTCCTTCCGCATCACTTTCGGTGCTCCATGACAACTCCAATTGCAATTTGTCCATGTCACCTTCAGTGGCATTCATCATCTTAACCAAATGGGCCATTTGATCAACGATGTACATTTCCGAGATATCGGCGTACATGTCGGACACTTCACGGACAAGGAATGCAGATTCAGTCGCCTTTTGTATTTTATCTATTAAATTTGCGAATATTTCTTCATCTTCCAACTGGGTTTTTGTTTTTTACAGAAATCTCGGTAAGAGCTTCCAAACTTTCTTCTGTTGATTTTTTTATTAAAATGGACATTTTAGAATAGAATTCAATCAATTTCATCCAAGCAGTTTTCAATTTAGTCAATTCATTCAATGCGTTTTGCAAAGATTTGATCGCTTCAATATAATGCGCTTTAGTAAAGTAAAGTGATTTGTTTCTTTCAACAATCGGCTGAGTATTTCGACGTCTCAATTCCATTTGTTTAGTGGCCATCATCAATTCTTCAATCGTTTCCCAAACAATTTTAAATTCTTTCACCACTTCAATTGAAAGTTCCAGACTCTTGTCGGCCGATTCTTGGATACTGTACACCGATTTACGCGGGTAAACGAACATGTACGAATGTTTTTTAGACATTAAATAGCGAGTGACTTCCTTGAAATGGTTCGAAACGTTCGTATTGTACATTCGAATCTTTTCCATATTTTTCTGAGCTTTTAGAAATGCCAAATTGCCTTGGCGGGAAATTTGAACTAAAGAACTTCGAATACTTTTCGGGTAATTGAATTTCTTTGGAAACATTTTAAAATTGATATTATCAACAGGGAAATCTTTTTTCTGATTTGATAAAATGAGCATTTTACCCAACCCGTAAATAGCAAACGGAGCCGAATCCAAAAGTTCACCCCAGTCGGTATAACTGGCCATCATTTTTCTTACATCATCTTGAAATAAAGTGTCGTTGAATGTCGATTTTTTCGCATCGTTTATCTTCTCTTCACAAGTTAAAACTGTAAACATAACGAAAATTAATTCATTTAAGCTGCAATCTATTTAATGAATGACTTACGTGGATTAGAAGGTGACAATGCAAAACACGGGCTAATGATAGCGGCCAATACAACAAGAAGAGCAACACCATCGATGCGTCGTTTTAGTCCAAACATTTTACGACTCTGAATTCTCGTTAAAATCAGTTTAGTGAGCACAACTGCCTCTGAAAATCGATACAAACAAAACAAAAAAAACGCCCATCGCACCAAAAGATAAATTTCATCTGCAGCAGCACAGGAAGCCAAAGAAATTGAATCCTCATCATTGTGTACTTATTTATTTTTATTAAAAGGATTGGTGTATAAATTGAGACGGCACAACCACACAGACAAACGTTAGCTAATTGTATAGCCAAATCATAAAATTAACGGCATTGCACTTGTTTCTATCTAATTAGTTAAATAATTGACCAAAAGTGGCCGCTTGTGTGTGTTACAAGTAGTTGCTGAACGAAAAAAGAGTCCCTGAAAAGGTGGAAATAAAATGCGTATAATAATAATTTGTTTTACATATAGAATAGCAGTGAAATGTGAGCAAATTTGTGGTCAATAATTGTCGCTAAATTACATAATAATAGCTACACACACACACACACTAAGGGGAGGGTAGCATTACTAAATTGTCAGGTAGAGGAATGTTGTGATTCTTTAAAAGGTTTTCCAATTCCGCAATCAATTTCGTCTGGCGTTGGCAGAGTTCTCGATATTTGAGCAGTTCATCCTCGAGGGCCTCACGTCGACGTTTCTCGCATTCAACGTGGCGGACGGCCTGGCTCCTTACTGAACGGACCATTCCGTTTAGGATACGGGCCACTCGCCACAAACGCAAAATGATGAATAAGCCCAGACCGTTGGTCGATGAGTGAGAATGCTGCATCAACACGTCCAGTACGAACGTCACGCAAATGACAACAGAGTCGAATATTTCCCAGCCCATCCTGAGGAAAGACAGGCCAAATGCTACAATCTTGATGACTGTTTCTAGTAGAAACATGGCTAGTATAGCTGATAATAAAAGAAATCTAATTAGGACACAATTTTTTAGCAAATTTATGAGCATTCATTACCTATACTAATGCTGTGCAATACATCAGGAACAATGTAGTGGGCTTCCAAGGGAATCTTGTTACGATTTTTTATTCCAGTTTCTTCTAGCAGTCCAAGTATTCTCAAATCCATGAGCAGTTCAGCAATCACTACCATGCAGTCGACTATTACAAAGGAAACGATAAACACCTGCAACAAGATATTATTTTAGTTTTCAAGTTGTGATTATTGATTTAATTCATGTTTTACCTGAAATCGGTGAGAGCTGAGTATTCTCCTGAGCCTTGCTCTGCTGCTGTTGTCAGGCATCATTGTCAAATTGGGATCAGAAGCGTAAACATGACTGGAGTGCAAAACAATATCTTTGGAGAGAAGAGCATTGCACTGCTGGTCAACTTGAGCATCATTTGAAATCAATCTATTTGTCCCTGGACCTTGGTCCACTGTAACCATTTCAATCTGGGACTGTTGAATTCCATCAATTTCAGGGCGAGGTAGAAGCATTTCTTTAGTAGATTCCATGATGAAGATATTTTCAAAAAACGGTTGAAATCGCTTGTCTTTTCAATAGTCAGGCATGTTTACTTTTAGTTTCGAGTCACATTAAAGAAAATCTGATTGGAACCTCATCGCTCATTGGTTCATCAAACAAAAGAAATTGCCGAATAAAAAGATTCAGCATCAGTAATAAATAATCACGTCAAGCAGACATCCTTTTTGGATATGCTGTCAAAATAGAGTCGCACAAAAAAAATGGCTTCGAGTGGGTTTCAGCAACCAGCTGAAACCCATCTCATTAAATATTCACTTTCGACTATCTATCGATATTTTAAATCCGGTGGAACGAAATCACTGTATTGCCAACCCTTTTTTTTCTACAGCTGTGTACAATATTTGGCTCAATCCAAATGATCTCGTATGGATATCATTTTATTTTAGTTTTTTTGTTTTTAAAGAGCTTTTCAATCTAGACACTATTATCAGAACCAAAAACAAATCAGTTCTCAATTTAAATCCTGGCTGTGTTTTGTTGGGCTAAGGATTTGATATTGGCGATGCACTGGCTGAGGGTGGCCTTCTCCTGTTCGGGGGTGACGGCGGCACGGACGTTACGCAACACCAGTCGACGACGTGACGTTGTTCCAGGTTTCGCTGGACGTTTTGAACTTCCACCTGGTAGTCCAATCGCTTCTTGGTCTGCGGATTTGATCAAAAATTTGAATTAAAGGGATACATTTTATTAGAAAAAGGTGCAAATTACCTCAGTGAAGACTTTGATGAGCTGTTCACGGTAAGCAGCTTCAAGTTGAAGGGCAACGTTTTCCCTCTTGGCCATCGAAGAGCATCTTCTGGGCAAGGGCACGCTCCTGTTCAGCCTTCTTCGCTGACGATTTTACTCTTGGCCTGATCGATGGATACGTCTCGTCCAGAGTTCAACGCAGCATCGGATTTCTATTGGGAAAACATGATAAAATCAGTCGTGAAATTAAGACACAAAATGATTTGGTTTCACTTACAGCAACTTCAGCGTCAAGGAATTTGGCTGTGGCAGTACCAAGTTTCTTCACAGCATAAGATACCCATGATGGCAATTGACAAGACCAGTGTAGAATTCATGCTCCATGATGTAGATTTCCTTGCTGCACAGGTAGGTAGCTAAACCCAGTCCAAAGGTGTATGGACCTGTTTTTCGTTTAAAAGGATATTGTAATTTTACATATTCTCACATCAAATTGATAAAGTATTACCAGTAACTCCAGTCTTGGAGTAGAAGAACTGAACCAGTCATCAGGGATGAAGCCCATGCGAACTTTGGCAGGAAGCTCTTGACGAACTGGTCTTGGAAAGTTGACCAAATCCCTTTCTGAGCTTTCTGATGTAGCAGCAGCTGCCGCATTTGAAGTGGCCGAAGTCTGGGTCATACGAAGAGGCTGAATAGCCGAACGAACTAATGGAAACAAGTGAAATGAGTTATGTATTATTAGCAATTGTTGTACTGCAATTAATGTTGCAATACATTGAATTGAAAATTTAACCAATTAGAAAATAAGAAAAAAATATTACCTGGCTTCAATGCAACCCTTGACAGCATGATGACTTTTAAAATTGAATATTGAGGCAACACAATCGGAAAAATATTTAGTCCAAATCCTCAACACAGGGACCGGCGGCGAGTGAAAAATAATGGCGGACGAGAAGAAACTACAACGTTCATGCGAGAAAACTATTTAAAATCAAAATTATTTCGTTTCCAATTTGAATTTAATGGTTTTTAATATAATTTTTGAAATAATTTCTCGTAATAAATAGCATAAAACTCAATGTCCAAAATAAATAGCCGAAATAATTATTTGGCTGTAGTGACTTGAGTGGTATAATGAGCGCGCCTAGTTCAAAATCGCGTCATTGAAGTTGCAAGCACTCAAGCAGACGTTTGTTTCAACGTTATTAAAACACGAATATTGAGAATTCTAGTCGACAAACCTTTGCCTTTCTATGAATCAGTCTTTGTCGGCTCTCATATAATGTGTATAATCTAAATTCAGCTGATGATTGGATCTCTTATTACAGAACATCACATAGCTATGTAGTACTTATGTACATACAAAATAAAACTTAATTTCAGTAGATGATGTTATTTAATCGCATGCTTTAATTGCTTTATTGCTTTCGCACCGACATAGCGCTAGGCAAATATTTTCCATTTTTAAATTTAATTGTATCCATTTCCCGTCAAAAGATGGCGCCTTTGTTGATATTTAGACGACGTCGTCGACGCGCGCGCGCGCGCATTACGGAATCGATTTCCGATTCTTCTTCTCCCCCGCCTTTCTCCCGGTTGATGTTGTCTCGCATGTCGTGAGTCTAACGGTCGCCAGTCAGTGCGAAATAAAACAAGAAAACGCATTCACGACGAGAGAGAAGAAAAGTCAGTGGCGGTCGAGTGGTGGGCCGACTGGGACAGTCAATTTTTATTCAGTTCTTACATACGAAGAAACGGATTTCAATCAACTATTTGGTTTTCATGTCTTTTTAATACATCACAGTTTCAATTTAGGAACATAAAACAAATCAGAGAATGTCGACGACACAGCAACAACCGCCACCTCGAAAGGTTTGCAAAATTAAAAATTCAATCGATATTTTCTTTTATATATCTTGCCTATTGTGATTGTAAAAACTCTGTTCTTCCTGTACTTGGGAAATTTCCCTTTTTTTATTCGCAGGGCAATTATGCAAAGGTATTGAGAATTTACATGCCGAGCAGTTGTCCAAAGGTACAATGGAAACACAACAAGAATGCGAATTGCTCGAAGGACTTGCGTATGTTCTATACACTTTATTTTAAAATTCATTTAATGTTTCTTCTTTTATTTGAAATTAATTTTTCAGAAATTTCATCAAGCAAAGATGCGCCGTTGAGAAATCCTACGGCGAGGTAACATATCGATCCTTATATCCTACCGTTGCCGTGTGGTAGCACATAGATACATTATAACATCGTATTATTGATTGACGGATATGTACATTATTTCCCCCGTTCTTTTCTTTTTCATATGACATGGCCGGCAGGCGATGCAGAAGATATCGGCCAATTACCTCAACAAGAAAATGCCTCCCATTCACGAACTGAATCACGACGAAATCAACCAGCAATGGTATATCGTTATTTTATTTTGTTTTTTTATAAAATAATAATAATAATTTTTTTGATTGACAGGACGGTTTGGTCAATATGGAGATCTCTACTAGAGGAAACGGATAAATTGGCAAAAGCAAAAATTGGCAGCTGTGGAAATTTTCCAAACTCAATAGCCGACGACGTCAAAAATCGTCCGTCAAAACAAACTCCAATTGCTAAAAAAGGTAAACAAAACTTTTACCTAAATTTTCAATTAACAGTTACTCTAACTTGTGGACAATTAGAACTTGGATCTATTGAAAGTGGTGCAAGGTGAAGTGCAAACTTGTGTGACTGAATTGGATAAATTGAAAAAAGTTTACGGTCGATGATGAACACGTCAGTCACGACGCTCGTGACAAGGCCCGAGAAGCCGAAGAAAAGTAACTTCAATTTAAACTGCAAATACAACTTTTATTAATTTGAATTGTTTTTAGATTGAAGAAGAAAAAAGGGCAGCATCTTCCAATCAGTTTCAATCTTTACAAAAGACATCGGCCAAAGTATTAATTCTCAAATAAACACAATAGAATTCAATTTAATTTCAATCAAATTTCACCAGTGGGAAGGTCGAAAGGGATTTATGTGAGGAGAAATCGACTCAAGCCAGAAACGCCTACCTTCTTCAACTGGCAAGCGCCAACGCCCATCAGAATCGATACTTTCACGTTGATTTGCAAAATGTCGTCAAGGTTCTTATTCTATCTTTAATAACCCATCAACAACCATCTTTTGATCATATATAATGACATTCTGATTAATAGACATTAGAACGGCGGAATTGTACGAAAAAAGTGGCCGAATATTTTTCCATTATGAGTCGACGGAACTTTATACTTGCTCCGCCTCTCAATTCTCTTTCGGCAAGATTAAAGAGCAAGCCCAAACCGTATGTTCTTCTTATTTATTATTATATTACTTTACCAATATATATCAAATTAACTACGTGAACGGGGAATCTAATTTTCGTCGTCGTATTTATAGATCAGTCGCGACTACGATCTGGCCTGTTTCGTCGACGCCTTTCCCATTCTCAATCAGCATATCATTTACGACTTTGAGCCTTGTGACAATGACGTCATCACGACGGTCAGTTTGCCTCGCATCTAACGCTTAAAATCGATAATTGTTTCTACAAATCAAAGATGGCGCTTCAAATCAAAACATTTTTCTTAAATTTCGTTTTGAAATTTTTCGTTGATTGAAAATAATAAACAGGTGGAAACAAGCCTCACGGAGCTGGACCCGGATTGATTCAAAGTGGAAAACAATATGCATCTCGAGTCGCCAAGAAGCCAAAAAGATCAGAGAATCGACGAGGGCGTTGCAAACTCTACAGGGCATGAAAGACAGTGGCTTGAAGGTTCTATTTTCTTTTGAAAAATCATTTGAATTCAGTTTGCTTAAGGTTTCCTTCGTTTTGCAGAGTGATCCGAATGAACCCAACGGACCTGATATTGACGCCAAAATCGATGAAATCAAAAACCAATTGAGGCGCTCAGAGGTGATGGAAGTATTTTAAAAAATGTTTTTCAGTTAGCTACAACACTTGTTTGATTCTTAGACTGCCAAAATCAAAGCTGAGGCTCGATTGGAGTGCCTTCATGCTGGTGGAGGTAAATCGTTTGAATACTTACCTCTCAATTCCACAAATTAACAGCATTTCTCTCATGCAGTCAAAGTAGAAGACGAATTCCTTCAAGATGCCGAGGGGTCTGGTGACCCTTGGATTGATGAGATCTTCTAGCCAACTCTCTTTCAGAGTAAGTTGTAATTCGTCAAAAAAATGACCTCCATGAATCATTCAAATTAACAGTTTAATTCAATATTATGAAGGAATCGGCTCAAGAGGAATCTGAATTCTCCGACAGTGGCTCTCGTGCAGGTGCCGAAACGACTCACCAAGATGAGGAAGAGGAAGAAGCTGCTGACGAAGCTTTCGGTAAAATCCATTAAAATGCAAAAAATATTCAAGTTCGCTCTCTCTCTCGAATGACTAATGAATTGAATTTCGTATTCAAAATAGCCGAGCAAGCGGTACAGCAGCAAATCGCCGAAATGCAGGCAACGTGGCAAGATCCGACGGCCGCATGGGATACCACCGATGCCTGGGGAGATGACGCCCGCTCAGCTCAATACCTCCGCCGCCAACACTACCACCACATCTGTTCAAATTGAAACTGCCAGCAGCGTCACAGATTCTGTACACGCAAGTGGAGATGCTAAACGTCATCAAATGCATCGCTTTCTATCCCTACACGGTTTGTCGTTTATCATTTCGTTCTCCTTTGATCTTTTCAATTCATTCGTCTGGTGATGATAGGCACAAAATGCGGGACGAAACTTTCCATGATGGAAAACGAAGAGCTCGAAGTATTGCTGGCCTTTTCCGAAGGCGACGGATGGGTAAAAGCCCGGAATTACAAGGGAGAGGAAGGCTACGTGCCTGAAAATTACTTGGATCTGCACGCCGACGATCAGATCCCTAGTGGAGGTGACGAGGACGCCAACCAGAACGTCCACCAACATCCAGCTATTGCGGAGGAAGTTGAACCGGAAGAAGAACACGAAGAAGAGGAAGAAGAAATCGTCAGTGCAGAAGCGGAAGGAGGTTACCCGTTGGAGAACCAAATTTCCTTTTCTTCAGTCGACTACACTTATCAGCAACAAGGAATCAGCGCCGAAGATGAAGACGAGTTCCCTGGACCGACTGAAAGCGCTCCTTTACCACCACCGCCTCCATCCATCGCTCCCGTATTGGAAACGTCTCCAGTTCCCTGTCGCTGATGGCCAAACAAATCGAATTATCGGTTACTGTCGAGCCATGTACGATTACGACGCCACGTCCGATGAAGAATTGACCTTTTACGAAGGTGAAGTCATCGCCATTCTAACGTCGATCGGGTGCTCTTCACGATCAAGAGGTCGACGATGGTTGGTGGGAAGGTCAACTCTTAACAGATGGAACTTGTGGCGTTTTTTCCTTCTTTAGTAGTTGAAGAATGCGGTCCCAATGGTGAAGAATTGACGCCAAAAGTAAATTTCTATTTTGATTTTCTAAATGATGGATGGATTTAAAAGAATAAATTGATTCACTAGGTGTCGCCTGCAACACCTCAAGAGGAATCAGTGCCTCCGCCGGGCAGTCCGCCAGTTGTTCCTACTTTCCTTTTGCCTCCTGAACGGGTTATAATAACACAACACCACTCCCGAAACGGAATTCCCTGATGATCATGGTATCATTATTGTTATCTAGTTTTTCTTATAGTTTGATTTGATCTTAATTTGACTCTTTTTTATGATCAAGCAGAGCATATGTTCGATCAGAACGCCACCATCAAGGAAATGGATGAAGATGATGATGATCTTGCATCAGAAAATGGTCAACATCGAACCAGGTATTTTAGTTTCTTTTTAAAATTGAATATTCCCTTTTGTTTAAAATGGTCTGTTTTGATATTTAGCCACGCCTACTGAAGAGGAAGGAAATAACAACGGCCAGGTAATTCATTAAACAACATTTAAAGTCCATTCACATTTAATTACATTTTTTGATTTTAATAGCTAACCGACGGACTATCTGGCACTCAAATCATCGTGACGGCATCGACACCTATGGTTGAAAATGAATTCAAATGTTTCAACCCGACAGATGAAAAGACGTCAGACGATAAAGAGAACGTAATGGAACAAGAATTTGGTGAAGATATGGACCCGCCTCCACCACCAGCACCGGAACCGTCAACAACTGAATTGTCGTCATCATCTCAGGACCAACCGTTCCCGCCGCCAGCTCCCAACATGGACGTAGTCAGCAAAGGATTTGAGGATGAGTTTTGTCCAACTGGAAAACTGCCAAGGAATCCTACGCCTAGAAGTTGTTCATCATCCATTTCCAAACTGAACTGCTCATTGAGCAATAATTGTCGTTACATTCCTCTCTCTCTTATCCAATAATCTTCTTTGAAACACACACATACCCTTCATCCACTCTCCACTTTATTTATTTACTCATCCAGATCCAGCAAAAAACAAGAGAACATCACAGCAGAGTTTCAGTGTGTTGTTCCTAATAATTGAATCGTGTGTCATAGTTTGTTTGTTTTTTCCAGGTGCACAAGCGGGACAGAACTTTTTGGATTCATTTAAAAATAGGAGCTTGACAAATATCTTTTACGTGTTCGAGGCATTTGTCTAACATTTGCCGTAGATGATCTTATTATTATCTTATAGTCCCAGCAGTCGATTTCTTGTCCAATTGATAGGTGTCATTCCCTGATTGGTGGCTCGATTTTTAAAAAAGAGTGTGAGATTCCTGTTCGATATTAGGCAATTCCCTTTTACAAATAATTTTGAAGAAATAACAGAAAAAAAACAAGATGTTTCTATTTGCTTATATTATCCAGGTGTTTAAAATGCTGAAATGTCAACTCATTTGTAAGATAAGAGAAGTCAACAACTAGTCCAACCGTAATTTATTTTCCTATATTTATTTTCCACTAGTCCATTTGGATATTCTCAACATTTGTAATGTTTTTAGAAAAAAAAAGTCGAGTTTTATTTGAGTTCAAAAAAAAAATTCAAAGGAAAACTTAAAACACTTGTAGTGTCTGTGGGAAAATTGTAAACCAGATAATAATAAGAAAAAGTAATCGTAAATAATTTCTCCTTTTATTTCATGACAATTATTTTGCGAGTGTGTGTGTGTGCGTGTGTGTGATCCGCTGCTATATCTGTTGTCGTTTGACATTTGAGATTACTATTCTTAATTCTATGAGCTCCTTATTATCTCGGACATTCCCCAATACACACATTTTCACCCCAATTTTGTCTTCATTTTAACCTAAAATCAAAGTTGCGTTTTACGTATCATCCCCTGAAGCGAGAGAGGCGCGTTTGTGTTAAACTTTCTCGTTTGTTAATTAATTAAGGAAAAGCGGGATTACATACATTTGTGCCGCATTGTTTACTTTCAAAAAGTTATAGCGCTTATTACCAACTTTGTTCGGCAGTGTAAAGTTTAGATAAAAAATATCTAACTTGTGTGTGTTATTTAAACTAGGCAATCACGATTAGCGTGATTATTTTAGCATGAAGTACAATAAAAATAATTACTGTTAGTGGCAATGAGTAATCAATCTATCACGCCAGATTTATTTAGAAATTTTAGTCAATACAAGATAGTAAATTGCAAAGTTCCTGAGTCAATATTCAATTTATTACTTCTTAATCGTTATCTTTTCTTGGCTTTTTAACTGGAGGACATCATTCCCAAATCATTAGAAACTCTTTTTGGAGCCAAAAACTAGAAATCAAAATTTGAAAAATGAAATTTAGGCTATGAATGTTTAAATAAGAAAAGATTGAATGACCTTTTCATCATTATCGATGGAACTCGACGAGCATTTCAACAATTTCTGGACAACATCAGGAAGTTTGGACCGCGATTCTCGGTCATTCTCTATCATCCCTTTTATTATATCGGACGCAAAATGTCCAATTGGTAAGTCTGAAAGTTTATTAGATTGAAACATTATGATTCATTATTTATAATGTTTGATCACACTTACGATCAAAATTTACTGGATTTTTATTCATAATATTATTTTGAGTAGAATTATCGCTTCTATCTCCAAACGGATGAATTCCGGGAACCAAGAAAAAGAAAAAGCAACAGCCTAGAGCAAAAAATGTCACATTTTTGACTTCCTTGAACTTTTTCTTCACGAGAAGCTGCTATTAATTCGGGTGCGAGCCAACGATCAGTTCCTTGAAGTTTGCTCCAGGAGAACGTTTTGCTGCCGGTGATTACGGCTCTAGACATCCCGAAATCGGCCCATTTGATCACGGCCGGATTATCACCAGAAATGAGGATGTTATGCGGTTTCACATCGCGATGGATCAGACCTTTTGAATGAATGTATTCAAGGCCTTGCGCCATTTGAAGGAGAACTTCTTGGTGCGATGGCATGGGAATTATTCGACAAACATTCGGTTCCGGCAGTAATTATCCAAGGAGGTAAGACATTTCTCAAGAGCCAATACCCTAAATGTTTTTTTAATTGGTTCGTAATAATAATTGACGTTTCAATAAATAAAAACATGAAACTGAAAACTTACATAAATGTTCTATTTTCTCCATAATCGACGAGCTTAATGATATTGCGGTGATTGAGCTTCTGAAATAAATCACGTTCTCCATAAACTTTCAATTTTTTTGCTCATTTTCAAGCGAATCGATGGTAATTCTTTTGACGGCCACTATGGAACCTTTTGACAGACCAAGAAAAACCGACGCCTGACCACCTGTTCCTATGATATGCGATGGTTCTCTGGAAAATTGGATGTCACCAATTTTTTTAGTTTCTCTATTGAATAAATTGATGGGAATAGAAAAAAAAATTTCATTTGCTCAGTAACTTCCGTCAGAGTTGACCGTTGCGTGGGATCTTTTGTTGTCATCCAACGGATTATGAATGAATAGCCATTTGGGTCTGTGTTCTATTAAATAACAAGAGAAAACGTTACGTATTTGTTGAGTTAAACTGAAAATATAAGTGACTACAGTCACCGTGTCCCTCTGATTCAAAATTCAGTGTCCCTAAATGTTTTCTACTTACGGATGCGGGACAAGTTGCATTGAAATCCGTTGAGCGTATTTGTTAAAATGTCATGGATTAGATCTCCAAATAAATGACGGCCTTTGCTTAGGAAATAGAAGAAAATACTTCCAGCGGAGAAGATGTCACTTTCTTCTGTGGGTTCGTTTTTCCCACTGTCAAGCAATTTGGGAGCCAACCAATACCGGGAACTAAGAAAACCACCAATTGAACGTTGCGATGTGTGTCCCTCGTTCAATCGTGAAGTTGAAGTCAATCCAAAATCTGATAATTTGATTTGTGGATCTTTTCTTGACGATATCAAAATGTTGGTGGGTTTGATTGACCCGTGGACGAGCCTTTTTCCGTGAATGTACTGCAATCCACTGATAAGTTGGAAACAAAATTGCTCGTCAGACGGAATTGATCCTGAATATTTCTTGGGTCGCCTATTGGAAGGAAAAGTTGGTCCAAAGATGCAGCACACAATTCCATCCCAAAATATCTATAAACACGGCGATTAAAGTCAAATTTCTTAAACTGAATAAAATAATAAATAAAGCAAAATCGAACAAACTTACTTGTAATCGTCATCCTGGTCAAAATGAAGCAAACGAATAATATTCGAGTGGTCCAGTGTTTCAGTTCATCAAATGATTTTGTGGGCGCATTCTTTAATCGGAACTCTTTTGACAGCCAGAGACGATCCTTCAATCGTTACAACGTCATAAACAAGGGAAAAGGTCCCCGTACTGCTCAACAAATTTTGGAGATCGTATTGCAACAATGACAGTCGGTTTGGAGGTTGAAGATGTTTCAAGTACTCGATGACTTTTGATAAAGAGATTCTTTTCTCTGGTTCGTGTTCAATCATTTGAATGACAAAAGGGCGGGCAAAATGGTCCTCTGGAAGTTCTGTAATTGGGATGTAATCAGAAATATGAAAAATGAAGAACCCATTTTTTCACTTTTTTCTATTTCTATTTTCTTAATTGTCAAGAAAATATTGTATTTACTAAAATTTACTAACCTTTTAAATTAACGGGGTTATTTGTCATTATGTTATTAGTATTTTATTTCGGTTTCCAAATGGATGTTTTCCACGTAGCAGAAATAAATGAAAAGGCAGCCAGCCGAAAATATTTCACTTTTTACAGATCCACGCAGTCTCATGATTTTATTTTCTTCATTCATCATCATTTCCAACTCTTCCGGCGAAAACCAATGTTTGGTTCCTTTCAATCCACTTAATAACGTACAAGTTCCTCTTTCATTTACTGATTTGCTTAACCCGAAACCGCAATATTTCATTTGAACTGGTTTCGTTAAAGAAATCAGAACTTTACTAGGTTTGAGATCTCTATGTAACATTCTGTTGGAATGGATGAATTCAAGTCCACTAGCCAATTGGAAAAGAACTTGTTCATCCGTGGGCATCGACCCTTTATATTTTCCCTCAATATAATCATCAAGTGATGCAGCACAGAGCTCCAAAACAAAGTACCTGAATCAAAATTTTAAAACAAAAGGAAATTGAGTTTCTTTTTTTCGCGATTTCGAAAATATTTTTTTTTCCCGTACTACATTTTGTACATTTGCAATAAATATTGTATTACGAATCGCTTACCTGAAATCATCGTCCTTTTCATAATGTTTGAACTGCACAATGTTCGGATGATTGAGACGAGAGAGTTTTCTGATTAATTTTCAATTCTCTATCCTCAACATTTAAGGTGTGCTTTAAGTCAAAAAGTTCCACTCGCTTGACTGCCACTTCTTCGCCATTAAAAGTTCCACGGAAGACGACACCATAACTTCCGGTATCAAGTACATTTCTCTGATCAATTTGCAAATTACCGACAACTGTTATTGAATGGCGTGGCCTTGAACTTTGCACTACAATGACTTGCTGCGGAAGAGATCCCATGTAATTAACCTGGAAATCTAAAGCAAAGTATCGATAGTAAATGTTACGTATTTAGAACACAAGAAACATTATTGACGATTCATTAAGGGATACATATATAATTTGATATATTGAAAACGGTTTACCTGACACAGTTGCTTGAAGAAAAGACGGATTACTTCATCTTCCAGTTGTTTAACAATTTCAGAGAAAGACAGTCGCTCATCAGGGTCAAATTTTATCATTTTTTCAATGAGATCAATTTTCCATGTATCTTTACCATCTCTTATACGGAGATTTTGTGCTGTAAAATTATGATCACAAATATAAAAATACATCGTAATTGTAGCAATAAGCGTATCTCGTGATATAGCCACTGCTCTGCATTTACCTGTTAGATTGACGGATTTCCAGTCACAATGTTTCTCTCAATGTTGAAGCCATGACCAAAAGGATGAAGACCTCCATCAGCGCAGTACCGGAAGAAAGTGCATCCAGCAGCGAAAACATCACTGGCGGTTGTACATTTTTCATCAGGAACACGTCTATTTAAGTTCCTGAGGACTAGTAACTCTGGGGCCATGTAATATTCGGTCCCTTTTAGTCCACTCGCCAAATCATAATGAATCCCGTCTTCGTTCAGCGGTTTCGTGAATCCTAAATCAGCTATTTTCAGACAAGCTCTTTGTCCATCAGCCAAGTATATCAGAACATTTTCGGGTTTAATGTCTCGATGGATCATCTTTTTCTCGTGAATAAATTTCAAACCGGATGCCATTTGATAAAGTCCTTCTATCTCATCAGGCATATCTCTAATGTTAATACATTTTTTCGTGATAAATTCTTCGAGATTGGCTTGACACAATTCAAAAATGTAGTTCCTATTCGGGAAAATCATTAAATAAATCAGATTTTTCTCTAAGTTAATAAAAATGAGAATAATTACCTGAAATCGTTATCGTCTTCAAACGGGCGTACAAAGTCACGATGAAAGGATTTCTCAACTCTTTCAACGCAACAACTTCGCGGTCATTTTCAATATCCTTCCATTTATCCTTTTGAAAAATAATCTCTACCCGTTTGATGGCGGCCTGTTTTTCCTCACTAAAACCCTCTCTCCAAGATGTTTCTGTATTTGACTTGAAATGTCCTTTAAAAACCCTACCGTAAGCACCTTGTCCTACCAAATCACTAAAAGTCGCCTGGTAGCGAAAAGTCTTGCCAAACTTGATATGCAGTTGTCCAGTCATAATTAAAGATAACGAAATAGTACTTAACTTTGAATGGCGAAAAGTCAGAATGAAAATTCAACAGTATAGCGTCTAAAACTGAAGTGAACAATATCAGAGACATAATCATTTTCAAAATGTACATCGTTTATTTCAGAATTAAGGCTATCAACATGTTTGCGTCATCTGCGCTATCTTGACAAAAAGTTTTAGTAAGCCTTACACGTTATCGACGGACTCTGCAGCAATTCTGTAAACAATTTCTTAATATACGCATAGGCAGGGCGCCATGTTCATATTTGAACAACAAGACTGATAAATAAATAAAAGTATAGCATAGCTTATCTGTAATTGGCAGAAGGGCATCGTTTTGATAGGAATTATGAGGTAAAATTTCTACATAACTGTACGACCATTTCACAATATACAAGAGATATTAAGACAATTAAATATATCGGCCATTCTCGTCTATTTAGTAGACTGATAAAACAATGTTTCACCATTTGATGTCGTATAGGAATTTTATTTTATTCAATAAAAGGACTTGCATGGTGGTGAATAAACCAAAACTTGAAAATGAAACATTTTCAAAAATAGGCCTACGCTAACAAATTCAGGATTTAAACTAATCTGTTATTCTTGGTATCGCCAAGAAAACTAATAAATGAACAACCAACAATAAAAAAAGAAAGTCGTTCACCAAAGACGGTATACCATCAGACCAATTTTCGCTATAGCAAAAAGTCCTTATATCAGACTTGAATAATTGCAGTTGACCTGCCACAATTAAAAGAGAAAAAATTAAACTTAATTTGAATGGCGAAAAAAATCAGAAAAAAATTCGGATCCGGAAGCGTGAAAACCCGTTAGTGTCTGCATTGATGGGTGTTTAGTGCTGCTGGAGGCGGATAAGATCCCGGACTCGAAGCAGAAAGAGAATAGAGAAATTATCTAATTTTTTGTGCGAAATCTGATAGTGACAGATTGAAGTAATTGTAATTCAATTCATACTTCAATTCAAATGACGATAGTTCAATCGAATCCAACGGGAAACAGACGAGTCATCTAGCGCTCGATTATTTAACTATCGATAAGGTTTTTGACTTTTGAGCAAGTGCCGAACTCAATGAACTCGATGGTCGTTGGCACG
Source organism: Daphnia galeata (assembly GCA_030770115.1). NCBI lineage: Eukaryota > Metazoa > Arthropoda > Branchiopoda > Diplostraca > Daphniidae > Daphnia > Daphnia galeata. Next base: position 17,094,569 of record CM061116.1, on the reverse strand, counting down.
ACTTGGCTTGAAATAACCAGTTAAAACGTCGAGCATTTCCTTTCTGATTTCATCGGACTTGAAGGGCATGGCCAAAATAATTTTCTTGTTGTTTTCACTTTGCAATGCCAAAAATAACGTCACACAGATTCTATTGAAACATTCCCCAAGGGAATTCGCACAACAACAGCTCGAGATCCATACCACAAAAGAAGTGATGTCATATCACCTTGATATAGAATACTGTAAAATATGTAAAACGATTGACAATTCTCTTTTTTCGGAAATTTTTCTGAAAATCTTGAGATTTCCTGTCAAAAAAAACCCACAAAACGTAACGGATCTAACTTTATCAGTGTGGTTCAAATATCAATCACGTGTGTAACATTTTTTATTTATCGTTGTAATCTTTCGAGTACAACATTCCGATTCCGACATCAAAAATTAAAATGAAATAAAAGAATCCACGACAAATCTGAAAACAAATAAGAAATAATGAGTAATAGAAACGCCATTATTAATTTGGCAACCTCGAAATATTCCCCACGAGAGAAAAGTAAAAAAAAAATTCTCCCGGACATTCAACCCGGGAAAAAGAAAAAAAAAAGAAAAACCTTGTTATATACAACCAACACGAACGCTGCAGCTGACTTCCCCCCCACCACCACTTTCGGCCAACAACCAATAACCTGCTTTTCTCTTCTTCCTTTCGAGAGACGAGCCCCCCGTAAGTCCCGTTAACATTTGGCTGAATTTCCCCCATTCGCTTCACAGACGGTGAATCGTCTGCCTTTGCACACACACAAACCTCTGCTGCACACGAACCTGTTTTCTTACCTGGTGCCCTACATTTTTCGACGATTTTTTTCATTGATATTTGAAATATAACGAGCTACGTACGTTTTTATATCAGGTACGTATCTTATTGAATTGCTTTTAACCTTCCAGTTGGAGAAACGAGTTCGTTTTTGTTTGAGTTTATTATTAGACTGAGAAGATCAACAGTTTTTTATAAAATGGCTTTTACGCACATCGCCAGTTGTAAACATGCGTTTTCTATTCTACTTTCTCTTTTAATACGTTTTATTGATACCCTTTTGGTCGGTTTCAACAGTATCTCTTTTTTTTGGGGTTCATTCATTGTGGTATTTCATGTAGTAACACATTGAAAGATTTCTTTAACAACCAGCTGGTAATGATTGTTCTTTTCATTTTCTTTTCAATGTCTAGATTTTATTGTAAGATGGCGGAGGGACATCAAGCTGTTGCCTTCTCATTTGCCATCACCCATGAGGGTTTGGACGTCAACTTTGACTTTGAGGTAAAAAATCTACTCGATGTATTCTGTTTTGGTTAATCAAGAAGTTTTGCTATTTTAGGTTCTTAGGCTTATTGCCAGAAGTGCAGTTCGCTCATGGAGAAAGAGGGGACTCCGTTTTCAGGTGCTGAGAGATTTTTAATTAAAGATAGTTGACTCATCTAAACTAATCATTTTCACTGTTGCAGACAAACCTCAAGTCCAGCTTCTTCCCAGGTTCTCTACGCTCCTTGGTGATGACTGAGGCTGTTTTTATTGGTGCAGAAAAGTCAGGATATGATGTGACATGTGGACTAACTGATAAGCTAATTGTCCACTTCCCCAAGTATGTTGCAAATTCAAATTCCAAACTGTTAATCAACAAAAATTGATCATTTCTCTATTTTCAATTAGGAATTCTGTCGAATATCGTGTGCTATGTTCAGCTATTCTTGGCCTTGCCGGCTGGGCAGGAGTCATTTTCTCGCTGAGACAATTGATGAAATTGTTACTCAGGTATCAAGGATGGTTGTACGAGGAAAGAGGTGCTGGTAGACAAGTCAGTTTACCTACTCGAGCCTGGTTCTTGGCTATGCAAACCGTTTTTCCGTTTCTTCCAGCCCGAACTCTACTCGTTTCAAGGTGCCTTACCCACTCTGCCCGTCCCGGCACTCTCTGACACTCGTGAAAAGGTTCGTAATTGTATAACTTAAAAATCCATCAGTGATTGACGTTGATGTCTCTTTAGTATTTGAGAAGTGTCCGGCCACTGTTGGATGATGCCCAGTATTCTCGTATGGAAAGTTGTCTCTTGAATTTGTAAACGGAATCGGTCGTAAATTGCAGCGTTATCTCTACTTGAAGCGAATGTAAGAAAACAAATATTGATAGAAATTTCCTGAACAACTTTTTTTAACTTTATTAACGGCTCAGGTGGTCAACCAATTACGTTTCCGATTGGTGGGAGGAATACGTTTACTTGCGTGGCCGTTCTCCAATTATGGTCAACTCCAATTTCTACGGAATTGATACACTTTTCAAGCATCCGACTCGAAACCAAGCGGCCCGTGCTGCCAACATCATTTACGAAGCTTTGCTATTCCGTCGTGCTATTGAACGCTCAGAGCTGGAGCCCATTATGGTCCAGGGTACGGTCCCGCTGTGTTCCTGGCAGTACGAACGTGTTTTCAACACGACTCGAGTTCCCGGGATCGAAACGGATCGCATTGTCCACTTGAACGATTCAACTCACATCGCCGTCTATTGCCACGGCAAATATTTTAAGGTCCCGTTGTACTACAAGGGCCGTTTGCTGCGTCCTTGCGAGTTGGAAATTTCGCTGCAGAAGGTCATTGATGACGAGTCAACTATCCAACCGGGCGAAGAGAAATTGGCGGCTCTAACTGCCGGAGACCGCATCCCTTGGGCCAAATGCCGTCAAGAATATTTCTCCAAAGGATTGAACAAAGTTTCATTGAATGTCATTGAAGGCGCTGCATTTGTGGTGGCGTTGGACGACGAGGATTTTAACTTTGATCCGGTTTGTAATTCTCATTTTTAATTCAATTAAACTTCTTCTTCTAATTTGATGATTGATTTCATTTAGGATGATCACACCCAATTGGATCGATACGGTGAGAGAATGCTCTATGGAAATGGTTACGACCGCTGGTTTGACAAGTCGTTCACGCTTATCATTGGCAAAAATGGACGAGTGAGTTTATTGTTTATAAGAAAAATTTATTCATTTGAATTTTGAATTTTCTTGTGTTTGTAGGTTGGATTTAATGCCGAACATTCTTGGTAAGTAATTTTAAATTCAATTGATTGACAGGTTGGTTTTTCTCTTGCATCATTTGGGTTGGTTCTGGGAACGGGAAAGTATTTGCATAATCATAATTTGAAAACCAAAATGTCATGAACAAATCCCTGCCGTATACAGGGCCGACGCAGCAGTTTTAGCCCACATGTGGGAATTCGTCGTTGCTGAAGATGTTCTTACCCCTCGGTAAAGTCCCATTCCCTCCAATCATCGAAATTCTTTTTTTTTAGGACCTGCTGTCTTTTTTAAAAACTGCACACTTTTTTCTTTATAATTATTTTGCTGCGCACACACCTTCCGATATCTTTTTCGCTAATTCTCTTTTTTTCTCACTTTTCTCCCCCATTTATTTATTTAAATCGAAGAAAAACAGACAAAGGTGCCGGGTACTATTAGATATTTTGATTTTGTATTGGTCTTCAATTCAATTTTAATTTTTTCATTAATTTCTCTTCTTGTTTCTTCGGTGTATTCCGTTTCGTGTGTGTTTTGTGTTGTGTCTTGTCCGTTGTCTCCCCGTCCGTCGCGATTTTAGGGCGGACGCGCCTGTCATGGGCCATCTATGGGAGTATTGCTTATTCTCCGGTGAAACGGCGTCTACTGGGTAAGGGTCCATTCAATCTCTTCTATTGGACGAGCCAAAAAGATTACGAAATTTCAAATTTCTTTTTTAAAAGACGAATGTTGATACCACACGCACCACCCAAAAACAGAAATTGTCTTAAAAATTTTTGTGCATTTTACAAATGTGTCGTCTGAAACGAATGACCCAAAAGTAACACGCCATTTTTTTTATTGTTATGGGAATGACACGTCCATTTGATTGAAAAAACCGGTAGCCATTTTTAGATATTTTCTCTTTTTTCAGTTACATCGAAATTATTTGTTTTTCTTTTTCAAATTTATTTCCTTTTGCATGTCTCTTTTTTAAATGTCTTGCACGTATCACATTTGCATGTAGCCCAGACTTTTTTGGCCATTTTTGTGTTCGTTTTTCTGTGCTTTTAGCGCATGCGATTTCACCCTCTTCATTTTCACACAAATTTTATTTTTTTGCTTTTTCTTAAAATTTCATTTTGAAAATAATTTTAATGAACAAAATTTCTTTGATGGAAATAGATACAAGGAGGATGGCCATTGCAAGGGCGTCCCGGAATGCACTCCACCGACTCCCATCCGTCTCAAATGGGAAATGCCTCAAGCTTGTGTCGATAAGATTGAAACTAGTTATCAGGTAAAACACCAAATTTTCTTTTTCTCTCTGTCTATTTCGCACTTGCGGTGGTGGGGGGGATCCCATTGTTGTCTTGGAATTTTTTCTTCTTTTCGTCCTTGGAAGAAAAGTTCTGTAATTTCCTTCTACTACCAGGTGGCCTTGGCTCTTCTGAACGACGTCGATTTGCGTCTATTGGCTCATTCGGCTTTCGGCAAGGGCCTCATGAAGAAATGCCGCATCAGTCCGGACGCCTTCATCCAAATGGCTCTCCAATTGGCCTATTATCGGGTACAAAATACCAACATCATTTTCTATTTTTTTTCAATTTTTGAAATTGTTTTTTTCTCCCTTTACGACGACTTAGGACGCTAACAAGTTCAGTTTGACTTACGAGGCGAGTATGACTCGTTTGTTCCGCGAAGGACGCACGGAAACTGTCCGTCCGTGTACCATCGAGTCGAGTCAGTGGGTCAAGGCGATGATCGATGAATCCATCAACGTAAGTTAACGAGACTCGTCCTTCGGCAACTGATTCATTAAAAATGTTTCTCTCTCTAAAAACAGAAGGAGGAAAGGATCCGGTTGTTGAGATTGGCTTGTGTCCAACATCAACGAGGATATCAGGACGCCATGTGTGGCAAAGGGATCGATCGTCATTTGTTTTGTCTTTACGTCGTTTCGAAATATTTGGAAGTGGATTCGCCCTTTCTCAAGGAGGTTCTCAGCGAGCCGTGGAGATTATCGACGTCGCAGACGCCCCACGGTCAGACGTCGAAATTGGACCTGGCCAAACATCCTGATTGTATTTCGGCTGGTGGCGGATTCGGACCAGTGGCAGATGACGGTTACGGTGTTTCTTACATTATAGCCGGTGAAAACTTGATTTTCTTCCACATTTCGTCAAAACGATCCTCGCCAGACACGGTGAGACCAACTTTTTTTTTTTTTCGTTTTTTTTATATCTTAAACATTTAAAAACAACCAGTTGTTGCGAACAACTTTCGAATGAAACAACATAAAAAAAGAGTCACGATCTCCATTCTCATTTGAATTCCCCATGTTGTTTTTATTCCTTCATCATAATGAAATATTTTTTTTGTTGTTGCATTCAAAATTGTAATTGTGTATCTTATATTTTTTTATATTATTATTATCATTTGACTTTTTCTTTCTCGCTCGGGCGGATTTTTTCGCTGTTTCGAAGGATTCGAACCGGTTTGCCCAGCAAATCACCAAGGCGCTGTCTGACATCAAGGAATTGTTTGGCCTGTAAAAGAGAAACCAGAAGAGCAACAACAACAACAACAATCTCGACGGACCCGTGTGAATCCCCCCACATGATGAAGTAGAATTTTTTTTTTCAATTTTATACATTTAGTCTTCTTCTTTTAAAAATGTGTCGAAATCGAGTAACAATCACAAACCAAAAAAAGAAAAAGGTTTTTAAGAATTTATTCAGGAAAGAAAACAATGCAAATCGTTTTTTTTAGATGATAAAAACACAAAATAGTTAGTGTACAAGATTTTATAAGTTTTAATGGTAAAAATACAAATTAAACTAATTCATTCATTGAAATTAATTTAATTTTACTTGACCTACATTTTTTGGGGGGGTTTAAACGACATTTGGAAAACACCTTTTGTTCCTTTTTTTTCGTGATCGCCCAAAAAACCTGACGAAGCTGGAAGTGATACCCTCCTCCTTCTGTGCGAGCAAAAACACGCCTTGTGTTGTTGGGAACGCTTTCCCTTTCACCTTCACCATTTTTTCCCTGTGAATAACGAATTAGCAATTGGTCGTCACTTGGGAACTTTTGGAATGTGAAAGGAAACTGACGTTAGATGAGAAATATGGCCATTATTTGAATATCTATCAAACAGTGGAATGTGGAATAGGTAGACTTACAAAATTTTCTGCTCAGAATTTGTGACATTTCTTTAAAAAGAAATTTCATTTTTTTATCTCTATGATGTGTTCAACTTGTTTCCAGAATGTTCTCTTTTTTTGGTGACGGCGATTGGGTGGTCAACCTCTGTAAAGTTTGTCCCCTCACACACGCACACAATCGGTGGATTTTATATAGCTGGAAGGCATCATCCATGGTTTTCTCCTTTTCCATGTGTCTTTTTTTAATTTTTTTGTTTCAATTTGCAAAGAAGTTGAGAGTGGGTGCGGTCCGGTTGAAAGGTAAAAATCTCAAACGAAAGTGAAAACGAAACAAACTTGAACTGCCATGACGAAAATGAAGAAATTCCAAATTTTTTCTATAATTCCTTTTTGGTATTTTTCTTGATTCGTCATTGGATGGAAAAAAAAATAAAGAGTGTGATGATGTTAATGACACGACTAGAAAATTCAATTTTCAATGCCGTTTTTTTTATGTTTGCCTATTAGTTTTTTTGATCTTGGAATTGTTTTTAAACATTTTTTTTGAAAGAAATCCTTGATGAAAACATAATGACATACATCCTGATATTCTAGGGGTCTGACCCTGTTGTTTGCCCAGTCTGTCCGTCAAAGTTAATGAAACCAAACGAGCGAACTCGACTCTTTTGTCTAATTACAATTTTTTTTAAACGAAAGGACAACTTTATCGTTCGTGTTATCCAATGGCGCAGTACTACACACATGTTTACACACACGGCTCTCTTATTTAAAAGAAGAAAGTTATTCCTTCTGTTGTATTTAGGCTAAAATGTTTGGTGGGGAAAAAAAGAATCTGACGATCACGGGATCACGAGAAAATGTATTCCAATTAGAAATCGAGCGCGATGACGACAGCGAAAAAACACAAATCTACTGGTAATCTATATTTTAAAGAAATAGTAGATCATAGTGTAACCTTGATCAGGGGACCATATCGACAACGAACGATTGTTTTCGCACATTCGTTTCGTGATTTCACTCGAGAATGTTTTTTTTATTTATAAATGGAATCGAAAAAACGGACGGGAGCAAACATTTTTGTTTATTTGCCAACAAAACTAATCATATAGGTTTCCCATTTCGTGATGACTATAATTAAAAACAATTGGAAGAACAAGAAAAACAAAACAACGGCCAGCAATCTGATTCGTTGAGCTGGGACCTGCGAAAGTGTGTCAATGTTGACGTAGATCAACATAGTTTTGCACATTTGGCTCTGCCTGTTATGATCAATCATAGGTGTTGATAATCGATCATCACCAGCGTGTAGAACAACAACGCACTCGTACGCGATGACGAATTTTCAAAAGAATGTTCCTTCCCAACGGCGATAAAAAAACAAAACACAGCAGGGGATTTTGTATTTTATATTTTTTTTATCGTTTAACCGCAACGGTGGCCGTGATTCCGTCAAACGGAAGCGCAATTTTATTGTCCCAATCGTTTTTCTCTCTGTTGTTTACACACACACACATAGAGAGAGTGACATATAGGTAAACCTGTTTAAAGGACACACATATGGAAAGTCCTTCCGTTATAGAAATATTTCGTTTGCTTGGAGATTATCTGATGGAAAACGGGGTCCATTCAATGTCCACATTTCGAAAAAGGATGTGGGACATCTCACGTCAAATTGAATAGGACAAGTATAACAGATGTAGAGAGACCAGGTCTTTCATTTTTGAAAAATCGATCAAAATGGGAATTTATTTTCTTGTATTTTTTTGACCTCTTATTTAAAAGACAATACAAGTAGCCGACGACATGAAAGTTTTTTTTCGTCAGAAAACACGCGGACAATTTTCTCTTTTTGGCATATCCTTTTACCTACTGAACGGCCTTGATCCTTTCAATTTCACCGTCCAATTTTTTCTGTTTTCTCGATTATTATTATTATTGGCTATCGATTTCCTATCGAAATTTTCGATTGTTATGCACTGGCTCATTTGACCGTGTGTGTTTAGCCGGCGTATCAGTTGGTCTCTGAAGTCTTCGATTAGCATAAACCGCATCAATGACCTCCGTTTGTCAACACAAAAATGTCGTCCGTGTTCATTTTCCCGCGACACTTGGATGGAATTTTACACTTGGCTAGACAATTTCGCGGTCGTTAATAATTTATATTTTGGCTAATTGATTACGTGTTTTCCCTTTTTCTTGTGCATAATAATAACACAAAACAATGAGATGTGTTGTGTGGGATTGTCGGCGGGATTGTTTATTTGCAATTGTAAACGCAATGAGACGACCTTGCTCCACATTTTGAAATTGTAGCTGACGCCCGTCTTTTGGGTTTGAACACGAGCTCGCGTTCACATTAGATGATGCAGCACTTTATTTTTTTTTCCTCCCGGGAGTTTTTTTTAAATATTACGAAACGAAAAATTCCCAAATGAATGATAATAATAAATAATTCAGCTCAAATATCACCACCGGAAATAGCATCAAGGTAATTAAAATTCCAAGAAAGACTAAATTAAGATTTCAATGTTAGACATCGTAACAGATGGACAAGATAAAAAAGTAGGTCGTTTCCTCTTCAATAACAAACATTTGCGTGTTGATTGAAATTTTAACGTTTGTACATTCGTTCAATCATTCGAGCGGCTAATTGAATTCATCACTTTTTACTTAAAAACGAGTTTTGAATCGTAGAGAGAGAGGCGGATATCAACAATTACGAGCCTAAACAATGATATCTCTAGGCTCAATTAAAAAAAAACCTGCAGATTGAACAATCAAATTCAAGGGTGAATGAAATGCAACAGCAGCTGCCTTAATAATAAATTGTAAAAACTATACACAGACGACGATAGCCAAGGACTTGAGCTTGGCCGAATTCCATTATTAACAGTTCAGCCCAAAGCTCTGCGGTGTTGCAACTGCTGGACATAACGGAAAGGAAGCTCGTAAAGGCCTATTTAAAACCCCTATCAGCACATTGATACGTATAGCGCTCTGACTGCTATAGTAGTTAACTGCAATCACGGCAACAGATCAAGGCTATTTGATATCAACAAATATCAAGTCTACATAGAACTTGTGTATACCTATAATCATCATCATTATAGGTGGAGAGAACGGACCGGATCTATAAATGTGGAAACCGGTCCTACCATTTAAACTGAGGCTGATGTTTGTTTAATGATCCATTAATGTGTCTAAATAGCCAAGGATATTGAGTTGCATAGGCTAAATCGTGCTGTCGTCGATTCATAGATTTAAAAATTTGTCGGGCTAAAATGAATTGATTCAAGGACGCAAATTATACATTATAGGAAATTAAGTTCATTTAAATGTGTAATTCATTCAAAGTACAAATGTTGATGTGAAAGTAAATTCGGAGAGACGCGGAGTCGGTCGCGGCCGGCACGATCGACGGAGCGTGCGGGCCAGTTGATTAAACTCGTTAATTCGTCGCGCGTCCTTTAAGTAATTAGTTTGTGTTTAAGTTTCACGGTGAGCCATATGTCGTCTAGGTCAAATTCATCATTTTATTGACCTGAATATTTATTGTCAACTATTTTTATTCCTTCCGCTTTATATATAAAAAAATTATGATTATCTATTCAAGAATAACAGAGAAAATGCAAATGAATTGTTTGTCTGTGATAATTTTGTTTGAATTACATTTGAAATGGCGTGTCCCAAGGTTATTGCCAATCTGAAATTGGAATGAAATCGCACCCTTCGTTGCCTATTTTGAATGATTTAGTCTCGCACAGCAGGAGAGTCGGAATGAAAACAACAAAAAAAAATTACCCGGAATTTCCATTTTTGATCGATGGATATTTTTATAAAATATTCTAGACAAAAAACCCCGTTCAGATCTCTTTCGTCGATGCATTCTGCTGGTAAATTCATAATTTGTCAACATTGGGAAATCCTAATTTGGTGCTCTTCTCAAACGAGAGACACTCCCACGCAAAACACGACAAACAGCCTAGACCTACTTTTTCATCTAAATTCCTCCTCATCATAGTCCCGAAAAAAAATCATAAACTTCCGTTATGATGGTCGAAACCGCGAAACCTCATCCGAGATGACCAATTTATATCGCCCAGTCCAGTCCACCACCAGTAGAAGCTTCTTTCTTTTTCAAGGTAAAACCACACAGTTTCAAGTCTTATGTGTACAATAAAAAATGAGAAAGTTGTTCATTTCTCTCTCTCACTCTTTAGGAGTATTTGTTTCAAGCAGAAAGAGAGAGAGAACTGGATTGTTTATACCTGATGTGTGGCATTGACTCTCGACGGACATCTAGACTGCTGGGCTTTGTGTATATCAGGGACCGGAAAGTACTCGTGCAAGTCCAGTAGATCGCCAACTTTTCACTCGTTTGTGTGTGTCTCCGCTAGTGTGTCTCCCCTCCCCCTGTTTTTCAATTGTTCATATGTGTCCCTTGGATTTAACATCAATTAAATCGGATGATTGTGTCAACCCATCACCTACGAATGTCATAAGCTCAATGCCTAAACATGAATGAGGAGCTGCTGCCTTCCAATGAGGTGGCAATTAGTGTCGTGGTGCCAACGGACCAACAACAACAGCCGGACGTATCCAGCACTGAAAAAGAATCGAAATTGAGCAAGAAATTGAGTAACATTAGCATTATTAGCGAAAATATTAATAGTATCATCAATAGTGCCGTTGGCGCTGCTATCGCCGTTTCATCGGCCGCCACATCATCAACGTCGAATATCATCCCGTCCAGGAGGACAAGTTTAGCTGGACGTAATCGCAAGAAATCACGTCGATTAACTTTGACTCAAGTTTGTTCTGAATTTCAACCTTCGTCGTCGTCGTCGACAAGTAATTACAGTGAACTCGTACCGGAATCTACTCCGTCGACGCCAACTGTTTCATCGTCGACTCCGGGAGACTATGATCACCACCTGGCCGTTTCCAGGACGTCCAGTTTGATTTCATTCGCTTCCGTTAGCAGTTCGTCGTCTGCCATTTCATCCATGTCGTCGTCCAGCAGCAATTCGTCACCGAAATCTTTTTCACAAAGATCGTCCACATCGTCGCAGAGATCGTCCATTTCATCGGCGTCTGCCCATCCCGAACGAAAACTCAATCGAATCTTTTCCATTTTACATTCGATGCAACAAACTTTCTTGCAATCGCAGCCGTTCGCCGCAGCCGCAGCCGCTGCAGCAGCAGCTCAACAAACATCAAATGGACAAATGGCCGGACCACCGTCACCATCGTCACAAATATCCGAACCGCAATATATCGTCATGGTTCCGCCACGTTCCACATCGGTCACGACGGTCCATTCGGACGCCTGTCCCAAGAGCAACGGCGTCCGTCATCATCAACATTTGCGTCCGGCTACTCCATCACGTCAACACATTTACGGAATGGGACGAAGCCAAGAATCATTGGTATTGGCCGGAACTGCGGGAGTCAATAATCATCCGAATCATATGGCGGGAGCTATCGATAGAAATCATCGATTGGGTTCGGCTAATAGTTGGGCCGGTTCGCAATGTTCGGGATATACTTGCACGACCGTGACGACCAGTACAGAAGGAACTTTATCGGCACCTTTGGTTCACGCCATGCCCTATCACAAGGACGGATGGTATTATACTCATTTCATTACATATTTCATTTGAATATTTTATTTGTGTCTTGTAGGACGTCATTTTTCATCGCTGGGAGTTCGACCTACGCCCAATTGTTGATTGTCGTTTGTATTGTGGCTGCCCTGTCTGAGGTGGTCACACACAACGTTCCGTTTCTCTATTTCGAGGTAACTCAAAAACTTTCATCTTGTAAACTAAAAGGAAAAAGTCTATCAACAGTTTAGAGATTGTTTAATTAGCGAATTATTTTCTTTGCGGTTACATGGAGACACATTTGCGCATGTACTAAATAATTGCGTTACTACAGAATAGTTGGTTCACATCGTAATTCGGTTGTTTCAGTCACGAACTAATCGTTCCATTATCATTGAAACCAGTTCATCATTATATAAGTAGCTCTGCACATACGTGAAAGTGAATCTATCCCACCCTATTGCCTGGAGGCAACTAACCGAAACACAAAAAAGTCTACAATCACTTTGATTCGCAAAATATATCGTTTCTCTCTCTCTTTCTCTTAAAATAAGAAATTTGTCTGTGATATTTCAATTTAATAATAGGGTCACAATCAAAACAATTTGCCAACGAATAATAATGACTCAGTCACGATTTGAGATATTTTTAGAGTTGAATTTAATCGTTTTTCTGAGAAAATGTTTCTCTCAATTTTTTTGTTTCAAGGGATTTTTCACTTACCTGTACGCCGTGTCGATCCTGTTTTTTCTCTACGTTTTCGGCTATTTGCTACGCACCAAAAGGAGAAAAGAAGAAAAGAAAAGATTGCGCAAATTAAACAAATTAAGGCGAACGCAAACGAGTGCAGGCAGCAGCAGCGTCGATCACGAGAAAGACATTGGAAATTCGTCGTCGTACAGGACAAACAGAAGTGCATCGATCGCCATGGAAACCGAAGCCATGGCAAGTACGTCGACCCTCAACCGGTTCATAACGGGAATCCGAAGCCAAAGGAGAAGGTTCAGTCGAGCAGCAGCAGCACCGATCGACGGTATCAATAATTTAGCCTTGGAAATTGACAGCAATGAGTCATCCAAATCGCCACCACCTCATCATAATTTACCTGGATCGAGTAAAAACCTGCAATGGACACCATCGTCTGTTGGTTTCAATTTGGTCGATGAGTCGCCAAGTGAAATCGTCTCTTACGCCATGAACAGCGACAATGTCGTCATACCAAATTGTGAAACCGGTCGCGTTACTAATCACAGCGGCAGCAGTAACAAGATCAAGAAATTGAAAGTTTCAGACAATGAGCACAGCCACGGCAGTTTTTTCCTGAGAGCCGGTGCCGTGGCTTTCGGTTTGGGTACCATGATTTACGATGGATTAGAATTTGGAGCGTTTCTTGAAGTGCCCACCGATTCGCCGTGTTTCGCTTTGTTACGTGGACTCAATCCCGTTCTACATGCCGCATTCGTCTTCTTACAAATGTATTTCATCTTCATCTCCGCCAGGGTACCGCGTACATTTTGTCTTATTTATTCTTTAGAAAATTTGAATTTGTAATTTTTTTGTGTTGTCTTTCACTTTTTGTTCCAGTTAAATATTCACAAATTCAAAGCCATCGCTCGATTTGGGTTGATGCATTGCCTGGCCACCAACGTTTGCGTTTGGATCCGCACCTTGGTCAGAGAATCTTTAAAAGAAATCAATCATCATTACGATCATCATCCGAAAGAGGCCGAACATTATCAAATGGCTCAACAGCAAGTGGCTGCATCTACCGCCGCATCGACCGCTGCTGCCGATACACAAGCGTTTCTACATCACATGGCTGAAGCTGTGGCGGCGGCTGTCGGCAGTGAAGAAGACGGAAGCGCATCCGTTTATGAATTTGGTAAACAATTTTTTTCAAAATTTTTAAAATAGAAAATTTAAATCATTTTAAAATTTTAACAGTGAACGATACTTTGGCTGAAGCGCTTAGCGCTGCCATCGAAGTGAAAAGTAAAGAAAAAGCGAATTTGTGGGAATTGACGGGCAACGTTTCGTGTGGCCGTCACATTTTCTTGGGCGAACTTATCATGAAAGCCGCACCGTTTCTCTATCCGTTTCTCATTGAATATTCGCTCATTGGCGCTGGTGTCCTCTACGTCATTTGGGCCAACATTGGACTCAATCCAAAGTAAAAATTTCACACATTTAAACAAATTTAATATTTGAATTATTTGACTACATTTTCAAAAAAAAATAGGTACAAGACGGAAGAGGATCATAGTGAAGATTCCACATGGAACAGCAAATCCCGTCAATTGAGAGTCGATTGCGTCGGTGCCTCCAAAGGACTTTTCATGGGCCTTTTCGTTCTGACGGCCGCACTTCTTTGTCTGATCTTGTTCTTCATTTTTGCTCCGCAGCCACAATTCCATCGACTGGGACTCTTTTTAGCGGATTCCGCTCATTTGTCTTTACTTCTCTTTTCACTTTGTGCCATGGCCATCGGCTCCTACAGGTTTTATTATTTTACATTTGCCATTAAATTTAATTTAACAAATTTTTGTCTTTGAAAAGGGCCCGGCACCTTCACTTCCATTCGGAGCACATGGAAGAGTTGGGTAGCATTTTGTTGAGGGTCTCTGCATTGGGTATTTTTGCTTATTCCGTTTTCTCGATGATTGCCGGAGCATTTGCCAGTCAAGAAACGGATGAACCGCCCATTTTGGTTTTCATCAACGGACTTTTGTCCGTCGTCGAAGTGACGATGCAGATGCTCTTCATCTCGGACATGTCGAGACGACGAGTCAATTCCATCGAACAGGATCGTGAAAAACCCGGAAGACAATCCGTCACGTTCCTGTTGATCACCAATTTGACGTTGTGGCTCGTCTACACTTTCGAGATGCAAAAAGTCGAAGCCAATCCCGTCCAGCTCAATTTTTACGGTTTTCTACCTTGGGCAATTGTTCAACGAATCACGTTGCCACTTTGCATCTTCTATCGATTTCATTCGGCCATGGTCTACGCCGAAATTTGGAAGAATTCGTATCGATATCACGGCCCTTCGTTGGAGGAAGCTCTTCCCAATCAGTACATCATATCCTGAATGAAGGGAAATTTCAAAAATTAATGATTTATATTATAATTATCTTATAAATGGCCTATACACGTGTGTACATGCTGTGTGTATCTATTTTGTGAGTGTGCCCCCGTGTTTGTTGTAGAAGCCAATTATTTAAAAAAAAAACAATCGCCAAACACGTCACAAATTTATCATTTTCTTTTTGTGGGGGCTAATGACATCAAGGCGCGCATAGGAAATTAATTTCATCATTTCTTACCAGGTCCCACGTAGCAAACAACATCGAAGATTCACGCGCTTTTTATTTTCAAATGATTTTAATCCCTCGTTGATAAAATATACATATAACGAGGGCCGGTTTCCTTTCTACTTTCATTGCGACTTTTTTAAAAAATTAACTTATAATTTTTTTTTTACAAATAGAAATCTAACATCTCTCTCGATAAAAATGAAAACAAAAGTGATTAATTGAAGGTTACGGTTTCTATTAATTGTGACATTGATACATGGATAATACAAAAAAAACGTCGTGGATTATTTGTTCCGTCATTTTTCTTGAAACATTTTTGAAAATAGCGCCATCAAAATGGTCACGTGATTCTTGTCGTCTGCTCGGCCCTGTGCTGATCGAATATTCAAATTTTGTGGGACAATTTTTGTAAAAAGTTTTCGTAAAAGCCATGCCAAATGGTGTTGCAGTTTCATTAAGACATATTTACGTGCAGGCTGTATTGCCTATATCTATAGAGCACAAGTTAGAGGTATGTAACTCGACATTTGTCCTTTACTGAAATTGTACACGTGGTCAATCAACTTCAAAACCATATGCAACGATTCGAATCTTTAAAATATTCTCTGAAATTTCATTTATGTGGTTTTAGATCAGCTGCCAAAAGAAGTTTAGGAGTTTCTCTTGCAAGGTCATTTGTGTAACAGATCTAAGAGTTTGTTGTTCAAAGTGGTTTCAAAGAAGGGACAAAAAACTGCTGCACGAAAGTCAAGATTCTCTTCCTCTCTTAATAAAAAATTCTTGTTCGTTTTCAGACTTTGCTTGTTGGCTCAATGCATTATTAGGTAAACTTTTCTAACATCAGCAATTTGTTACTGTCATTTATTGGCATGTAAGCTGGTAGCTAGGACTGCTAGATATTCAGGCCATCTCAAGTTTTCAACTAACATTTGTGCTATAGAATTTCAAATAGTCGGTCAAGCTTTATATGCATTTTTAAAAGAAGATGAAGTCATTTTCTAATCTGTCTTGTAGGTTGCCTGTAATGGGGAACACGAGTGAATCAACATTTACAAAGCATCAGACAAGGTGATGCATGTCAGATGGTCTAGTAAGTCGGCCGAATAGGGTAATGTTCCACAAGCTTTTCTTTTTATTAAACACAATTTTCATAAGATTTAAAGGTAAACAACTACACATGTAATAATGCACTGGGCTTTTTATTCTGCTGGAAATATCTCCAAATAAGAAAATTCTATTCTGAAATTTGATCTCGAGGTGCTCATCCATTACACGTCCTTGAGCTTGTAGAAATTTTTTACTCTGTAGTGATTCATCGCCGCGCTGATTCACCTTTTGCAGTTAAATGGGGTTTTCAGGAATATTAGTCCAGCTATGGAGAACGTTCAAATTTATTGTGCTGGGCTTGAATAGAGTGGATTACATTTTGACTGTGGTTTTCCAAAGCTGGAATTGAATGCCTTGACAGTTCTACAATTATTTGTCGTGATGTGATTGGAGGGATCGATGAACGTGCTTTATTGGAGAAACATTTACCAGAATTTTACCAGACTAAAATAACGTGAATAAAACCGAACCTAACCCGAGAAACGTTTGAAAGAACTTAAGCGCTTATAGTTGCATTGTGTCGTATTTTTAAAATAGTTTGTAAAACGAATTCATCATAATACCCTACATTTTATAGCTGAAGATTTATTCGGTCTATTTTTATCATTGATTTCAGTTTTTAAAACCAACTCGAATCTAATTAATCTTATCACCTTGTAGGTTTCAGGCCGTTCAATGAGAAATGACGTCACTGATAAATACAAAACCTGCTTGCGGTCAACTTACAAGCCGGCCATGCCAAACACCAACGGATCGCATTGCTGCTAAAGGAATAAAAGGGAAGTGTCCGTTTACTAACAGGAAAAAAGGTTAGTCAACGACACATCATTTTTGTTTTGTTTCAATTGATTTTAAAATTGCGCAATCCTTAACCGGATTCCTATAACAGAGATCTATTTATCATTCGTTCAATGAAGTTGCGAATTGTAGCACAGAGGGGGGGAGGGAGAAAAAAATCCGATTGATTTATTTAACTTGTTTCTTATCTCCAAACACCTGATTAGAGGGGTCGAACAAGGTCTTTATAGTCTAATGATCATTGAAAAACATAGTTCTCATGGTTTTTCTTACGTATGTTTAATCATTTTTACGTGAAAATTACGGGTTAATGAAACCAACATGATCACATTCGTGAGATTTCTCTTCTTGTGATGACAATAACATTTTAAATCAAATTACTTTTTTTTATCCATAGTATCTCTTTCCAAAACGTTGTTGTATTACAGGTGTATTCTAACAAAACAAGTTAAATGTGTACAGCAATGAGTTGATTAGATAACAGTCAGTGAAAGAGAAACGTCTTCTTGTAGAAGCCAGCCAGTAAAATGAGTGTAGCTGTTTCCATGAAAATAAGCCCCTGCAGATATACCGCTTATTTCTACCCAAATTTGCTCACCTACTTGCAACTGCAACGTCGATTGCAACGAAAATGTTTCGTACTGATTACCGGAACTGGCCGAATCAGACTGAGCGTTTGCGATTCTGCTGTCGTTTTTTACTAGATGTAAGTTGATGTAAGTTGAAGAACCTGGAAAAAAGCCCAGCCCTGACAGGGAGAAAAAATATTTTCCTGTTCGAGGTGCTGTGAATTTCCCTGTTTGTAAATTCAAAGCTCCTCCAACGTTTAATCTTTCAACTTCAAACGGAATCGGTGTGTTTATTTGGTTAAAGTCGTTTAAGCTTTTTTGAACGTAGAAATAAGTTGGCGAAGAAATGATGTCCTCAAATCCGATCCACTTTTGGAAACCTTCGTAAATTAAAAAACCCCAGGTTTCACTGCAAAGTTATTATAATAAAAGGTAAATGACTTATCTTTACCAGCGTCGCTAGGCAACTTTGTAAAATCGCAGTAAACACTTTCCACCATTTCCGATCCCATAACCGAATATAATCCATTTAAATTATGTCCAATCTTCCATAAATCCTCGCACGATTTTGGCATTCCCGTGACAGCCACCTGTCCTGAACATTGAAATCTTCCTAGGGTGTGTACTCCAGACGAAGTAGCCAGTTGAGTCCGACCAAAATTCAATCGAGTAATGGGCAGTATATTCTTGTCGGTAATGACTCCTAAATGATTAAATCTTAGTGTGAATGTCAGAGGATAAAGTTTATTTAATTTAACTTACCGCTATCGACTAGTTGTAGTGGCGCCGTGGCGTCGCAGTTGCATTCAAGATTAGCATCGATACAATTGTTATCAATTCCACATTGACATGTGTGGACATTTGTGCTGCCACCAGACCAAAAATATTTAGCATTTCCATTTCTATCGTTCCACCAGGAATAGGCAATGTTATCGAATTCCAAAGGAGCGTAGTAGCAGTCATACTAAATTGAACTATTTGCAGGTTATTCGTCCCCTGGATATTTTTAATGACCACTTACTTTAATCGACTGATGACATTCATTAGATAATTGCGCTAATGCTGCCATTTGCCTGATAGTTGCGTTGTAGTTGATGGATTTTGAATAGCATCCAGGGTCTAAGCAGTGACCAACATCCGTCGGTGTTTCGGTATCGTGTACAATCGACGTCGATCCTGAAATGTAAATGTCCTCTTTGAATATATTTTAAAAAGATAATTTAAAAACATCTTTTAATACCTGAAATCATGTCGCAATAAACGTAAATGGGATCGTCACCAATAGCTTGACCGTCGGGATCGATCCAGTGCATGCCGGAAGTGAGAGACGGATCCGCTAGATGGGCCTCTCTGCACGTCCGTGGTATTCCACTCCTTGTGGTTGGTTTACTGCTGATTTCATTCAATTTTAATGGCGAAGACTTTGAGTTTACGAGGGCGAGTTCTAGTTGGGTAACTTTCTCTTCCTGTAAGTTATTTTTAAATTTAATTTTCACATCAATTCCCAAATATTAATTAACATTTTTAAAAGAAAAGGAAATGGCAGGGCTTACATGTTGTTGCACCTTGAGTTCTAGGGCTTCTAGTCGACTATCTTTCATTTCTAATGTTCGCTTCATTTCAACCTTTTTACAAAATGGGCGAATCGATTAAAGAAACAATTTCATTTTAGTTGAGAGAAAAACGACTTACAAAATTGTTGGTTAACTCTTCAAATCTTTCCTCGAGAGTGAGTCCATTTGCCATAGCCACAGCGAGTAAAATACCCACGTAATAAACCATTTTAATATGGCGAGCCATCTCTTTTTCAAAGCTTCAGATGAGAACTAATAATCCTACACCGATTTCCATCGATCATTTATGCACTTGAATTTTTAATCTATCAGTTTACTTTTACGTCAAAAATAGATAAGATATGTCAGGGGAAAAACATAAATCCGAAGTTCAATTGATAAACGTAAAAAAATATCAGCACTACGCGTTTTTTCACTATGTCGCAATTGGAGAAATTAGGACATCTGTACAATTTGTTGTCGCAATAACCAGTGATATTGAATAGGCCGAATAATGTAATTTTCTACAAGCTTGTCTTTTTATTATACTCTAATTTCATAAGTTTTTATAGAAAAATGACTTTAAATGTAATAATGGACTGGGCTTTTTACTCTGCTGGAAATATTTCCAAATACGAAACGTTGTTCTGAAATTTAATCTCGAGGTGCTCATCCATTACACGTCCTCGAGTGTAGAAATTGTTTACTATGTAGTGATTCATCAATTTCAGCTGCGGTTCATCAACTTTCCAGGATATAAACAGCCTTGGATCTAATTGGAGATCAGGTTTGTGCTTAAGCACCGAAACGCTAATTGAAATTTAACAAATGGCAGCAACGGTTAATTCAATCATTTCACCCAGCAAATTATAAGGGAAAACAGTCCTACCAGGTTCGACCGGTTGAATATAGGGTCTTGATCTTAGCCTTTTCCGCACAAATTCCAGTCAAGTAGATATCCTCGTAAGGAATCATGGGCGTCGTTTGAACGGCAGCCAAGAGCGGAAGTACAGCAGTTCCGTGTATGAAATAGACAGAGCCATTGATGTAGTTAGGATACGAATTCCAAGGCCAAGCATCCAGCATAATCCCATCATCTATAGTATATAAGAAATTAATTTGAATTTTTGAAATTATTAATTATAAATTATTACTTTTCTTCGGGCCACTGTTGTTGGGTATTTTAAGTCTGTTATTGTAGTTTATATTGGTACTGTCACCATAAATGGTCATTTTACCAATTTGATAGTAACTTTTGACAAAGAAACTCAGATAGTGAACGTTGACGTACATATCGTCATTGACTTTAATCAGAAAATGAATTTTGGGGCAATTAGTGTTGGTCCATTTGAGTACTTCGACCATTTTCAACGTTTGATTTTGCGGAGAATCGATTAATTCTGAAATCTGAATGATATCTTTAAATGTAGCCATTTCTTTTTTAATCTTGATTTGAATCGAATTGAGTTCCGGCTGTCCTAAAACAAAAGCAAAATTGATTGTGCGCACCAAACCTTTTCTTTTGACGATATCGATGTGATTTTTCCACGTTTCATGTATTTTCGTTCGTTTTTCAAAATTGCCAGGTGATGACAGGACGACTATCAACATACTTCGACTTTTTGACGGATTTTTATCGCAGGATGGGACAGTTGTTTCGTATTTTCGGTCAGGGATGTCATTGACAATTGGTCCGAGATTCAATTGGCTATGATTGGTTCCGCATCCATGCATGAATGATTCCGAATGGACTAACGGCATCAATCCCAAACGTGCCGTGGACATGGTGGTATATTTTTCAAATCCTGGATAAGGTGTACCAACTAAAAGAGGCAATAATTCTATGTATAAAATTTTCAGATTTACAGTGAGAATGTTAGTTATTTGTTCAATATGTTGGACGTTGTCCGTTTGACTCTGCGTCCATTGTAAATTTAATTCATTCTCTCTCTCTTGACACGTTTTCAAATTTTCGGCTAAATTAGTTTCTTCCATTTCCAATCGATTCAATTGATCGACTAATGATTTTTGTTTCAACGACAGCGCTGTGTTTTTCTCTCCAGTAATGTTCAACAAGTCGAGATAGATTAATTTTTGTAGTTTTTCGTTGCACATTTTCGAATTTTCCTGCGAGTAAAGTTTGAAAAAGTCGTATTCGGTTACATGTTTTACGTTCACTTCTTTATCGTGTTCGTAGAAGGATTTCCTTGCCATCCCATTTTGAAAGTTGAGCAGAAATAGGACTAATGACGTCACATAGAAAAATTTCATTTTCTAAAATTGGGAGTTAATCGAAAGTTAGTTACAAATACTTAAATTAGTTTTGATTATTAACCCAATCAGTGGGAGTAATTAACTTCCAATAGGAATTTAGGGTAACCTTTTTCAGTCAACGATGGGTTTTTCAGAATATTTGTCCAGCGATTGAGAACGTTCCAATTTATTGTGCTTGACTTGACTGTTCGAGTGGAATACTTTTTGACTGAGGTTTTTCAAAGCTGGAATTGAATGCCTGGCAGTTCTACAATTATTTGTCGTGATGTGATTGGAGGAATCGACGAACGTGCTTTATTTGAGAAACAAACAATTTCATTAACCAAATATTGCCAGGCTAAAATAACGTGATTAACACCGAACCTAACCCGAGGAACGTGTGAAAGAACTTCAGCGCTTATAATTGCATAATTGTGTCATATTTCTTAAATAATTTTGTAAAACTAATTCATCATAATATCCTTCATTAACAGGTGAAGATCTATTCCTATCATTAATTTCATTTTTTTAAACCAAATCGAATCTAATTAAGTTTACTTTCATTATCTTTTGATCACTTTATAGAAATCAAGCCGTTCAGTGTGAAATGACGTCACTGATAAATACAAACCCTGCTTGCAGTCAACTTAATAATAAGCCGGCCAACAACAGCGACGGATTGCATCACTGCTAAAGGGATAAAGGAGAAGTGTCCATTTACAAACAGGGAAAGGTTAGTCAACCACGTCTCATTTTGGTTTCAATTAATTTTAAAATTGCACAATCCTTAAATGGATCCCTATAAAAAAGAGTCTATTTATTATTCGTTCAATGCAGTTGCGAATTAGGAGAGTACATTTTCATTCTCAAAAAAAGTAAATGAAATTTGGTTAGTTGAGGGGGGAGGGAAGAAAAACCCGATTGATACATTTAACTTGTTTCTTATCTTTTAACACCTGATTAGAGGGGTCGAACAAGGTCTTTAGTCTTATGATCGTTGGAAAATCGTAATATTTTCGTGGCTATTCTTACGTAATGTTATGTATCGTCGAATCAAATTACGGGAAAATAATTAACGGGTTAATGAAACCAACATGATCACATTCGTGAGATTTCTCTTACAAAAAATCTATTCATTTTCTTTGTAATAGTTATGTACTTTTACATGATAAGCCTTTTGATTTTTTGGGATGACAACAGTTTAAATCAAATGACGTTTTTTATTCACTCTATCCTTTTACTGAATAGAAATGGCTACGATTTGACGGATGTATCGCAATCTCTTTTCAAAACGTTATTGTATTACAGGTGTATTCTTACATTGAAACAAGTTAAATGTGTGCAGCAATGAGTTGATTAGATAACATTCAGTGAAAGAGAAACGTCTTCTTGTAGAAGCCATCCAGTAAAGTGAGTGTAGCCGTTTCCATTAAAATAAGCCCCTGCAGATATAATGCTTATGTCTACCCAAATTTGCTCGCCAACTTGCAACTGTAACGTCGATTGCAAAGAATATGTATCGCACATTCCCCCGGGGCTGGTCGAACCAGAATAAGCGCTTGCGATTTTACTACCGTTTTTAACTAGATTTAAGTGCATATCCTGATTAGAAGAAGAAGCTGGGAAATAGCCAAGCCCTGACAGGGAGAAAAAATATTTTCCTGTTCGGGGTGCTGTGAATTTCCCTGTTTGTAAATTCATAGCTCCTCCAACGTTTAATCTTTCAACTTCAAACGGAATCGGTGTGTTTATTTGGTTAAAGTCGTTTAAGCTTTTTTGAACGTAGAAATAAGTTGGCGAAGAAACGATGTCCTCAAATCCGATCCACTTTTGGAAACCTTCGTAAATTAGAAAAACCAAGTTTCACTGTAAAGTTATTATTATAAAAGGTACAAATTATCTTTACCAGCGTCGCTAGGCAACTTTGTAAAATCGCAGTAAACACTTTCCACCATTTCCGATCCCATAACCGAATATAATCCATTTAAATGATGTCCAATCTTCCATAAATCCTCACACGATTTTGGCATTCCCGTGACGGCCACCTGTCCTGAACATTGAAACCTTCCTAGGGTGTGGACTCCGGATGAACTTCCCAGTATAGTCCGACCAAAATTCAAGCGAGTAATGGGCAGTATATTCTTGTCAGTGATGAATCCTAAATAATTAACATTTAAACTAAGATTTAGAGGGAAAAAAAATGTATTTAAACTAATTTACCGCTATCGACTAGTTGTATTGGTGCAGCGGCGTCGCAGTTGCATTCGAGATTAGTATCGATGCAATTGTCATCAATTCCACATTGACATGTGTGGACATTTGTGCTGCCACCAGACCAAAAGTATTTAGCATTTCCATTTCTGTCATTCCACCAGGAATAGGCGATGTTATCGAATTCCAACGGAGCGTAGTAGCAGTCATACTAAATCCGAATATAATCTACGATTTGTAGGGTTATTCGTCCCCTGGATATTATTTTATATGACAACTTACTTTAATCGACTGATGACATTCACTAGATAATTGCGCTAAGGCTGTCATTTGCCTGATAGTTGCGTTGTAGTTGATGGATTTTGAATAGCATCCAGGGTCTAAGCAGTGACCAACATCCGTCGGTGTTTCGGTATCGTGTACAATCGACGTCGATCCTGAAATGTAAATGTCCTCTTTGAGTATATTTTAAGAAGATGTTTTTAAAACATCCGTTTCATACCTGATATCATGTCGCAATAAACGTAAATGGGATCGTCACCAACAGCTTGACCATCGGGATCGATCCAGTGCATTCCGGAAGTGAGAGACGGATCCGCTAGATGGGCCTCTCTGCACGTCCGTGGTATTCCACTCCTTGCGGTTGTTTTACTGCTGATTTCATTCAATTTCATTGGCGAAGACTTTGCGTTAATTAGGGCGAGTTCTAGTTGGGTAACTTTCTCTTCCTGTAAGTTATTTTTAAAATTTAATTTTCACATCAATTCCCAAATATTTATTAGCATTTTTTAAAGAAAGGAACTGTGAGGCTTACATGTTGTTGAACCTTGAGTTCCAAGGCTTCTAGTCGACTATCTTTCATTGCTAATATTCGCTTCATTTCAACCTTTTTACAAAATGGGCGAATCGATTAAAGAAACATTTTCAGATTAGTTGAGAGAAAAACGACTTACAAAATTGTTGGTTAACTCTTCAAATCTTTCCTCAAGAGTGAGTCCATTGGCCATAGCCACAGCGAGTAAAATACCCACGTAAAAAATCATCTGAATATGGCGAGCCATCTCTTTTTAAAGCTTCAGATGAGAACTAATAATTCTAAACTGATTTCCATCGATCATTTATGTACTTGAATTTTTGATCGCTCAGTTTACTTTTACGTCAAAAATAGATTAGATATGTCAGGGGAAAAACATAAATCCGAAGTTCAATTGATAAACGTAAAAAAATATCAGCACTACGCGTTTTTTCACTATGTCGCAATTGGAGAAATGAGGACATCTGTACAATATGTTGTCGCAATAACTAGCAGTGATCGGCCGAATCAATGATTCGAATCAATTTTCAATGTAAATTTTTCATTTAAATTGATTCGAATCATGATTCGGCCGATCACTGATAACTAGTGATATTGTATTAAATCGGCCGAATAATGTAATTTTCTCCAAGCTCTTCTTTATACACAACTTTCATAAGATTTAAAGGTAAACAACTACACATGTAATAATGCACTGGGCTTTTTATTCTGCTGGAAATATCTCTAAATAAGAAACGTTGTTCTGAAATTTGATCTCGAGGTGCTCATCCATTACACGTCCTCGAGTGTAGAAATTGTTTAATATGTAGTGATTCATCGCCTCGCTGATTCACCTTTTGCAGTTGAATGGGTTTTTTCAGAAATATTAGTCCAGCGATCGAGAACGTTCAAATTTATTGTGCTGGACTTGACTAGAGTGGAGTACATTTTGACTGGGGTTTTTCAAAGCTGTAATTGAATGCCTTGACAGTTCTACAATTATTTGTCGTGATGTGATTGGAAGGATAGACGAACGTGCTTTATTGGAGAAACATTTAGCGGAATTTTGCCAGGCTAAAATAACGTAAATAACACCGAACCTAACCCGAGGAGCGTGTGAAAGAACTTCAGCGCTTATAATTGCATTGTGTCGTATTTTTAAAATAATTTGTGATACGATTTCATCTTAATAACCTTCATTAATAGCCGAAGATCTATTCCTATCATTGATTTCAGTTTTTAAAACCAACTTGAATCTAATTAATTTTATTACCTTGTAGGTTTCAGGACGTTCAGTGAGAAATGACGTCACTGATAAATACAAAACATGCTTTGCAGTCAACTTGATAAGCCGGCCAACAACACCAACGGATCGCATCACTGCTAAAGGGATAAAGAAGAAGTGTCCATTTACAAACAGGAAAAGGTTAGTCAACCACGTCTCATTTTGGTTTCAATTGA
Organism: Daphnia galeata; assembly: GCA_030770115.1. Taxonomy (NCBI): domain Eukaryota; kingdom Metazoa; phylum Arthropoda; class Branchiopoda; order Diplostraca; family Daphniidae; genus Daphnia; species Daphnia galeata. The sequence continues at coordinate 17,068,702 of CM061116.1, read as the reverse complement.
TTTTAAAATAACACAATCCTTACACGGATTCCTATAAAAGAATCTATTTTTTGTTCATGCAATGCAGTTGCAAATTAAGAGAGTATCAGGAATAGTGCACAGGAAAACCCCAGTTTCTTTTTTGAAAAATTTAAACGAAAATTTAGGTTAGTTCAGAGCCCCCCTCTGGCGATTGCTTCATTTAACTTGTTTCTCATCTCCTAACACCTAGTTTTGATATAGGGATCGAACAAGGCCTTTAATCTTATGATCGCTGGAAAAACGTGATATTTTCATGCCTATTCTTACGTAATGTTATTATTGTCGAACCATTTTACGTGAAAATAACGGGTTTAATGAAACCAACATGATCACATTCGTAAGATTTCTCTTACAAAAATTTATTTACTTTCTCCACAGTTCTTTACTTCTATAGTTTGCTTGCCTTTTGTCTTAGGACCCTAGTTAAAATCAAAATACGTTTTTTATCCATACGATCTTTTCTGTAACGGCAACCATTTCACCGCATTTCACGGATGTATCGCAATCTCTTTTCATTCTCTTTTCAAATTGTATTACAGCAGGTGTCTTTTTACAAAACAAGTTAAATGTGTACAGCAATGAGTTGATTAGATAACATTCAGTGAAAGAGAAACGTCTTCTTGTAGAAGCCATCCAGTAAAATGGGTGTAGCTATGTCCCCAAAAATAAGCCCCTGTAGGTAAATTGCTTATGTCTACCCAAATTTGATCTCCAACTTGCAACTGTAACGTCGATTGCAACGAAAATGTTTCCTGCTGATCAACGGGGCTGGTCGTATCAGAATAAGCGTTTGCGATTCTACTGCCGTTTTTAACTAGATGTAAGTTCATACCCTGGTTAGAAGAAGAAGCTGGGAACAAGCCAATCCCTGACAGGGAGAAAAAATATTTTCCTGTTCGAGGTGCTGTGAATTTCCCTGTTTGTAAATTCATTGCTCCTCCAACGTTTAATTTTTCAACTTCAAACGGAATCGGTGTGTTTATTTGGTTAAAGTTATTTAAGCTTTTTTGAACGTAGAAATAAGTAGGCGATGAAATAATGTCCTCAAATCCGATCCACTTTTGGAAACCTTCGTAAATTGAAAAAGCCCAATTTTCACTGCAAAGTAATTATAATAAAAAGTAAATATTATCTTTACCAGTGTCGCTAGGCAACTTTGTAAAATCGCAGTAAACACTTTCCACCATTTCTGATCCCATAACCGAATACAATCCATTCAAATGATGTCCAATCTTCCATAAATCCTCGCACGATTTTGGCATTCCCGTGACGGCCACCTGTCCTGAACATTCAAACCTTCCTAGGGTGTGTACTCCATACGAAGTTGCCAGTTGAGTCCGACCGAAATTCAATCGAGTAATGGGCAGTATATTCTTGTCAGTAATAACTCCTGAATGATTAAATCTTAGTGTGAAAGTCAGAGGGAAAAGTTTATTTAATTTAACTAACCGCTATCGACTAGTTGCAATGGCGCAGTGGCGTCGCAGTTGCATTGAAGATTAGCATCGATGCAATTGTTATCAATTCCACATTGACATGTGTGGACATTTGTGCTGTCACCAGACCAAAAGTATTTAGCATTTCCATTTCTATCATTCCACCAGGAATAGGCGATGTTATCGAATTCCAACGGAGCGTAGTAGCAGTCATACTAAATCCGAATATAATCCACTATTTACAGGTTATTCGTCCCCTGGATATTATTTGAAATGACCACTTACTTTAATCGACTGATGACATTCATTAGATAATAGCGCTAATGCTGCCATTTGCCTGATAGTTGCGTTATAGTTGATGGATTTTGAATAGCATCCAGGGTCTAAGCAGTGACCAACATCCGTCGGTGTTTCGGTATCGTGTACAATCGACGTCGATCCTGAAATGTAAATGTCCTTTTTGAATATATTTTAAAAGATAATTTTAAAACATCTTTGAATATACCTGAAGTCATGTCGCAAAAAACGTAAATGGGATCGTCACCAACAGCTTGACCGTCGGGATCGATCCAGTGCATTCCGGAAGTGAGAGACGGATCCGCTAGATGGGCCTCTCTGCACGTCCGTGGTATCCCATTCCTTGCGGTTGTTTTACTGCTGATTTCGTTCAATTTCATTGGCGAAGACTTTGCGTTAATTAGGGCGAGTTCTAGTTGGGTAACTTTCTCTTCCTGTAAATTATTTTTAAATTTTCACATCAATTCCCAAATATTTATTAGTATTTTTTAAAGAAAAGGAAATGGCAGGGCTTACATGTTGTTGCACCTTGAGTTCTAAGGCTTCTAGTCGACTATCTTTGATTGCTAATATTCGCTTCATTTCAACCTTATTAAAAATGGGCGAATCGATTAAAGAAACAAAATTTCAGTTTAGTTTAGAGAAAAAGGACTTACAAAATTGTTGGTTAACTCTTCAAATCTTTCCTCAAGAGTGAGTCCATTGGCCATAGCCACAGCGAGTAAAATACCCACGTAAAAAATCATCTGAATATGGCGAGCCATCTCTTTTTCAAAGCTTCAGGTGAGAACTAATAATTCTAAACTGATTTCCATCGATCATTTATGTACTTGAATTTTTAATCGCTCAGTTTACTTTTACGTCAAAAATAGATTAGATATGTCAGGGGAAAAACATAAATCCGAAGTTCAATTGATAAACGTAAAAAAATATCAGCACTACGCGTTTTTATATTATGTCGCAATTGGAGAAATTAGGACATCTGTACAACATGTTGTCGCAATAACTGGTGATGCTGTATTAAATCGGCCGAATAATGTAATTTTCTACAAGCTTCTCTTTTTATTATACTCTAATTTCATAAGTTTTTATAGAAAAATGACTTTAAATGTAATAATGGACTGGGCTTTTTACTCTGCTGGAAATATTTCCAAATACGAAACGTTGTTCTGAAATTTAATCTCGAGGTGCTCATCCATTACACGTCCTCGAGTGTAGAAATTGTTTACTATGTAGTGATTCATCAATTTCAGCTGCGGTTCATCAACTTTCCAGGATATAAACAGCCTTGGATCTAATTGGAGATCAGGTTTGTGGCTTAAGCACCGAAACGCTAATTGAAATTTAACAAATGGCAGCAACGGTTAATTCAATCATTTCACCCAGCAAATTATAAGGGAAAACACCTACCAGGTTCGACCGGTTGAATATAGGGTCTTGATCTTAGCTTTTTCCGCACAGATTCCAGTTAAGTAGATATCCTCGTAAGGAATCATGGGCGTCGTTTGAACGGCAGCCAAGAGCGGAAGTACAGCAGTTCCGTGTATGAAATAGACAGAGCCATTAATGTAGTTAGGATACGAATTCCAAGGCCAAGCATCCAGCATAATCCCATCATCTATAGTATACAAGAAAAAAATTTTAAATTTATAAATTATTAATTGGTTCCTTTTAAACTTACTTTTCTTCGGGCCATTGTTGTTGGGTATTTTAAGTCTGTTATCGTAGTTTACATTGGTACTGTCACCATAAATGGTCATTTTACCTATTCGATAGTAACTTTTGACAAAGAAACTCAGATAGTGAACGTTGACGTACATATCGTCATTGACTTTAATCAGAAAATGAATTTTGGGGCAATTAGTGTTGGTCCATTTGAGTACTTCGACCATTTTCAACGTTTGATTTTTCGGAGAATCGATTAATTCTGAAATCTGAATGATATCTTTAAATGTAGCCATTTCTTTTTTAATTCTGATTTGAATCGAATTGAGTTCCGGTTGTCCTAAAACGAAAGCAAAATTGATTGTTCCCACCAAACCTTTTCTTTTGACGATATCGATGTGATTTTTCCACGTTTCACGTATTTTCGTTCGTTTTTCAAAATTGCCAGGGGACGACAGGACGACTATCAACATACTTCGACTTTTTGTCGGATTTTTATCGCAGGATTAACAAGTTTTTCAGTTGCTTCGTATTTTCGGTCAGGGATGTCATTGACAATTGGTTCGAGATTCAATTGGCTATGATTGGTTCCGCATCCATGCATGAATGATTCCGAATGGACTAACGGCATCAATCCCAAACGTGCCGTGGACATGGTGGTATATTTTTCAAACCCCGGATAAGGTGTCCCAACTAAAATAGGCAATAATTCTATGTATAAAATTTTCAGATTTACAGTGAGAATGTTAGTTATTTGTTCAATATGTTGGACGTTGTCCGTTTGACTCTGCGTCCATTGTAAATTTAATTCATTTTCTCTCTCTTGACACGTTTTCAAATTTTCGGCTAAATTAGTTTCTTCCATTTCCGATCGATTTAATTGATCGACTAATGATTTTTGTTTCAACGACAGCGCCGTATTTTCCTCTCCAGTAATGTTCAACAAGTCGAGATAGATTAATTTTTGTATTTTTTTCGTTGCACATTTTAAAATTTTCCTGCGAGTAAAGTTTGAAAAAGTCGTATTCGGTTACATTTTTCACGTTCACTTCCTTATCGTGTTCGAAGAAGGATTTCCTTGCCATCCCATTTTGAAAGTTGAGCAGAAATAGGACTAATGACATCATATTAAAGAAATTCATTTTCTAAAAATGGAAGTTAATCGAAAGTTTGTTACCAATACTTTAATTAGTTTTTTAATTGTTAACCCAATCAGTGGGAGTAATTACCTTCTAATAGGAATTTAGGGTAACCTTTTTCAGTCAACGATGGGTTTTCCAAAATATTTGTCCAGCGATCGAGGACGTTCCAATTTATTGTGCTGGACTTGACTAGAGTGGATTATGTTTTGACTGAGGTTTTCAAAGCTCAATTATTCGGATCTACAATTATTTGTCGCGATGTGATTGGAGGAATTGACGAACGTGCTTTATTTGAGAAACAAACCACTTCATTAACCAAATATTGCCAGGCTAAAATAACGTGAATAACACCGAACCTAACCCGAGGAACGTGTGAAAGAATTTTAGCGCTTATAGTTGCATCGTGTCGTATTTTTTTTTAAATAATTTTTTAAAACTAATTCATCATAATAACCTTCATTAATAGCTGAAGATCTATTTCTATCATTGATTTCATTTTTTTTAACCAACTTGAATCTAATTAAAATTGCTTTCATTATCTTTTGATAACTTTACAGAAATCAAGCCGTTCAGTGTGAAATGACGTCACTGATAAATACGAGACCTGCTTGCAGTCAACTTGATAAGCCGGCCAACAACACCAACGGATCGCATCACTGCTAAGTAAAGGGATAAAGGAGAAGTGTCCATTTACAAACAGAAAAAGGTTAGTCAACCACGTCTCATTTTTGTTTGGTTTCAATTGATTTTAAAATTGCACAATCCTTAAATGGATCCCTATAAAAAAGAGTCTATTTATTATTCGTGCAATGCAGTTGCGAATTAGGAGAGTACATTTTCATTCTCAAAAAATTTAAATGGAATTTGGTAAGTTGAGAGGGGGAGGGAGAGAAAAACCCGATTGCTTCATTTAACTTGTTTCTTATCTTTTAACACCTGATTAGAGGGATCGAACAAGGTCTTTAGTCTTATGATCGTTGGAAAATCGTAATATTTTCGTGACTATTCTTACGTAATGTTATGTACCGTCGAATCATTTTACGTGAAAATAATTAACGGGCTAATGAAACCAACATGATCACATTCGTGAGATTTCTCTTACAAAAAATCTATTCATTTTCTTTGTAATAGTTATGTACTTTTACAGTTTAAGCCTTTTGATTTTTTGGGATGATAACAATTTAAATCAAATGACGTTTTTTATTCACACCATCTCTTTACTGAATAGAAATGTCTACGATTTGACGGATGTATCGCAGTCTCTTTTCAAAACGTTATTGTATTACAGGTGTATTCTTACATTGAAACAAGTTAAATGTGTGCAGCAATGAGTTGATTAGATAACATTCAGTGAAAGAGAAACGTCTTCTTGTAGAAGCCATCCAGTAAAGTGAGTGTAGCCGTTTCCATGAAAATGAGCCCCTGCAGATATACTGCTAATGTCTACCCAAATTTGATCGCCAACTTGCAACTGCAACGTCGATTGTAACGAATATGTTTCGTGCTGACCAACGGAACTGACCGAATCAGAATGAGCGTTTGCAATTCTACCACCGTTTTTAACTAGATGTAAGTGCATTTGCTGATACCAAGAAGAAGCTGGAAAATAACCAAGCCCTGACAGAGAGAAAAAATATTTTCCTGTTCGGGGTGCTGTGAATTTTCCTGTTTGTAAATTCATAGCTCCTCCAACGTTTAGTATTTCAACTTCAAACGGAATCGGTGTGTTTGTTTGGTTAAAAGTGATGGTTTTTTGAACGTTGAAATAAGTTGGCGAAGAAATGATGTCCTCAAATCCGATCCACTTTTGGAAACCTTCGTAAATTAGAAAAACAAGTTTTACTGTAAAATTATCGTAATAAAAGGTACAAATTAACTTTACCAGCGTCGCTAGGCAACTTTGTAAAATCGCAGTAAACACTTTCCACCATTTCCGATCCCATAACCGAATATAATCCATTTAAATGATGTCCAATCTTCCATAAATCCTCGCACGATTTTGGCATTCCCGTGACGGCCACCTGTCCTGAACATTCAAATCTTCCTAGGGTGTGGACTCCGGATGAACTTCCCAGTACAGTCCGACCAAAATTCAATCGAGTAATGGGCAGTATATTCTTGTCGGTGATGACTCCTGAATAATTGACAGTATATTTACAGTAAGATTTAGAGGGAAAAAAGTTTATTTAATGTAACTTTACCGCTATCGACTAGTTGTAATGGCGCAGCGGCGTCGCAGTTGCATTCAAGATTAGTATCGATACAGTTGTTATCAATTCCACATTGACATGTGTGGACATTTGTGCTGCCACCAGACCAAAAGTATTTAGCATTTCCATTTCTGTCATTCCACCAGGAATAGGCGATGTTATCGAATTCCAAAGGAGCGTTGTAGCAGTCATACTAAATCCGAATATAATCCACGATTTGTAGGGTTATTCGTCCCCTGGATATTATTTTATATGACAACTTACTTTAATCGACTGATGACATTCACTAGATAATTGCGCTAATGCTGCCATTTGCCTGATAGTTGCACTGTAGTTGATGGCTTTTGAATAGCATCCAGGGTCTAAGCAGTGACCAACATCCGTCGGTGTTTCGGTATCGTGTACAATCGACGTCGATCCTGAAATGTAAATGTCCTCTTTGAATATATTTTAAAAATGAAATTTAAAAATATGTTTCATTACCTGAAGTCATGTCGCAATAAACGTAAATGGGATCGTCCCCAACAGCTTGACCGTCTGGATCGATCCAGTGCATTCCGGAAGTGAGAGACGGATCCGCTAGATGGGCCTCTCTGCACGTCCGTGGTATTCCACTCCTTGCGGTTGGTTTACTGCTGATTTCATTCAATTTCGTTGTCGAAGACTTTGTGTTAATTCTTTGTTCGTTAATGAGGGCGAGTTCTAGTTGGGTAACTTTCTCTTCCTGTAAATTATTTTTAAGTTTGCACATCAATTCCCAAATATTTTTTGGCATTTTTTAAAGAAAAGGAAGTATAAGGCTTACATGTTGTTGCACCTTGAGTTCTAAGGCTTCTAGTCGACTATCTTTGATTGCTAATATTCGCTTCATTTCAACCTTATTAAAAATGGGCGAATCGATTAAAGAAACAAAATTTCAGTTTAGTTTAGAGAAAAAGGACTTACAAAATTGTTGGTTAACTCTTCAAATCTTTCCTCAAGAGTGAGTCCATTGGCCATAGTCACAGCGAGTAAAATACCCACGTAACAAACAAATTTAATATGACGAGCCATCTCTTTTTCAAAGCTTCAGGTGAGAACTAATAACTCTACACCGATTTCCATCGACCATTTTATAATGCACGAATTATTAATCTATCGGTTTGCATTTACGTCAAAAATAGATTAGATATGTCAGGGGAAAAAACTTTTTTTTGTGTTTTCCCTACTTTTGTTACTATGTAAATGTTCTCGAACGACATCAATCCGAAAGGTGCAAAAGTTATTGGATCAATTGATAGACGTTAAAAAAATATCGGCAGTAAGTACTTACTACGCGGCCATGTCGCAATAGGAGAAATTAGGACATGTTTACCATGGATAAACACTTTGTTTGTTGAGGGGAAAATTCGAATTTCCCTCCTATTTGTTATTCTAAATTTTAAATATCGCGACATGTTTGCCGCATATTGCACCTGTTATTCCATTTTGGCCTTTACTCCTCTGCAACGCATTAAAATCTTAAGTGGAAGCTTTTTAAGTCGTAAAATGTTAAACTGTTAATACTTAGCGGCATTTTCCGTGAGTAAAGGTAAACTTGGCAGACGTTCAATCGCAGCATAGCAACACATTTTTTTTTTCCACATCCGCCCTTCACCTGAATTTCATCTCAAATAAAATTTGGTACTACTAGTATTTTTTTGTTATGCATGTACTTGAAAATAATAAGATATAACATAAAAGAAATACTCTAAAAATTAAAAGCTTTTCCAACTGATTTTAATAATCCTTATATACTGATCGAGTAGTAATGAATTATACCATTTTTTCTGTCAACATATCAAGTCCTTGGCTAAAACTATAACCGAATTACAAGAAAGGAGGTCGGACTAGTTAGATGGAAAAATATTTGAATAATCAATACATTTGTTGTTTATTTCATATATTTTTATGGGCGTTCAAGTCCTCAGGCGCTAAGGACTAAATATATCAAAATACATAAAAGGTCATTTTAATCCTAAATAATCTTGTTTTTTTCAAATCAGCATGTGAGTTTCCTTTCGATAGCAAAAATATTTCCGCGTCATGAAATTTCCATGTCCTAATTGATAATTGGCGTAGAACCTTCGAGCCTTTTAAAATAGGCTGATTGAATAATGTGTTGTTGTTTTTCTTGTTTTGGTCATCGATTAAATATTGGCATTCAGCCAATTTGATAGAAACGAATGAAACATTCATTTTCAAATTTTATTTAATGACACTCGTTTTGTGTCGAGGCCAGCATCTTCTCTCTCTGTTCGCTCATGTCTTTCCATGAATTACAATTCATTTTATTTGCCGCTCAATAATTTTAAAAATTCAGCATCTCACCTTCTAAATATATCCATTTATTCCATTTTTATTCTGCAATCAGGATGTAGTTACGTACAAAGTGAGTGGGAGATGCACAAGATTGAGCGTAAAGGTTCTTCCTTTTCAAACGGATCGCGGAGCAGTTGCATAACTCGTTTGTAAACAGGGCGATCGAAGGTCATCGTCACTCTGTTTCTTTGACTAGCCCAACTTGTTCCACACGGTTGAGTCTAAAAAAAATTCAAACCCAGTAGCCCAGCCTTGCGCTGATCGTATATATCCCAAGGTGATTGTTCTTTTCCGCTCTTTGAAGGTATACACGATTTTTGTGGTGGCCTATAAATACCGACCATCCAGTCGACAACAGGTATATTCAACCAGCGATTTTCAAAGCGACTACTACAGTTAACATGTGTAGACTCAGTTTTATCATGGTAAACATTTTCTAGCATCAATTTGTGTGTATGTTATTTCATTTTGTTTGATTTATTTCAGATTGTTGGAGCGTTGATGCTCTCGTCCAACTTACAGAGAGTCCAATCCTTTAACCACCATCGCATTGACAGCAAAGATTCTCACGAGCAACCAGAATTAGACGATAGCAACGAACTACAAGAAACAACCACCATTGACGCCCAGTCTGACGAGCTGGTCGACTCCGAGGAGAAGAATAAAATCGTGAAACGCCAAATCCTTCAATTATCATTCGATCATTCCTCTGAAGAAAACAATTCCACATCTCTCGACAACCAATCGGATGAACGTGATGACGTCATTCTTGTCCAATTGGTGAAAAGAAATATCCCCGTCGTGGATCACTCATCAGAAGAAGAAGAAACAACAACCGTAGCGGATGATCTCGACCATTCCGTTGAGGACGACAATTCGGCAGAGAAGAGAATCCTGAAACGAAATGTTGAAACGACGACCATCGATCACTCGTCTGAAGAAGATACCACAGATAATCAACTTCTCGATAGCCGATCCAATGAGCAGGACAATTCGGATGAGAAGAGGATCGTTAAACGTGACGTTCAAACGTCTTCCGAAGAAGAAACGACAATAACTTCCATCCATTCAGATGAACATGTCGACTCTGAAGAGAATCAAATTGTTAAAAGACATGTCCACTCGTCGGAAGAAGACACAACATCAGCTGATCTCCTCGACATCCAATCCGTCGAAGACGATGGTGTCGACTCTGAAGAGAAGAGAATAGTGAAGAGGAATTTCACCGTAGAAACAGCGATTGCTGTTGTCGACCACTCGTCAGAAGAAAGTACAACAGATAGAAACACATTGGAACATTCAGTTGAGGACTCGGTTGAAGATTTATTGGCTCAATTACCGTTGGGTGTCGAGTCATTACCTTCTACCGCCCTTAGAATTTAAAAATCAATCCCATCAAGGCTCTTATCTTTGTTCATTTTTTTGTGATACAAACCAATCAGAAATGTTTTCAGCTGTTGTACCTTTTTCGTCTTTCAAAAAATATACCCTTGTTTCGTACTGTATTTTTGGTTTTTGATTGACTTGACTATTTCTAAGTTTTTAAGGTTTTTTCCTACATCTAAAAAAACAGTGTTCAAAATTGATTAGCGTCTTGCTGTTGAGGTCGTTAAATATAATGCTAAGGAAAATAGACATTAAAGTTCACGCGGGCAAGGAAAAATATCGCGATGAGGAAGGCCCGAAAAACCATTTCCGCAATTTAGACAGGCACAGCAGCTGATCACTAATCCGCAAAATCATTAATTGTCAAGGAAGCCATGCAAGGAAAGGAAGTAAACATTGGAGTCAAGCTGTTTTTGTCATGGTCAGTTGATAATAGTCAGTCTAACTTCTGTTATTTATCTTATGTCATGATTAATAAACCCCATGTATAAAATTTAACACGTTCAAAGAAGGCCATGCCAAGTCTTTGAGTAGTATTTCACCTTCGTCCATCCTCAGCAACCCCCTCCCTCAACAAGTCAAGTAGTAACTGGTTGGTGGTTGTTGGTTATTTTAGAAACATTATTGTCTCTTCTCAACTTTACTTGATTCTATCATAGCCAAAGCTGTCATCATGCAAAAATTGTGCAGAAAAATACCCAATTCAATTGTGTTGAGTACTGTAGTATATCTGGCAAGGCTTAAGTTTGGTTTTTTATTTGTCATGCTTCTTGGACTTTTATATAATGTTTAATCATCTTATGCATTATGGAAATTTCTACCTGGGCTTAAAGATGAGTGTGATTTCATAAAGTAAATTTATATTAACTATCCTTCGTTTCTAGGAGAATAACTTGAGTATTACGTCAGGAAAGTTTCCTGGTCATTTTCATTGTCTTCTGCGCATGACTGGATTTCTTTGCCTTGATTGTTCCTGTAAGTAATATATTTGCCAGCACCCTTGAAGTTTTTAAAACATTTCCTAATAAATAATTAATTTATCCATGTTAAATATAATTAAGTAGTATTACCTTTAAGTGACATTTATTTTACTTTATTTCTGTTGTTTATACTTTCTTTACCTTTCTACAAACATTCAGCTAGAATTTATTCATTTTTTTGATGATCAAGGTCTCATGAATTCATGGTGATCATCAGCATTCAGCGTCAGCTTCCTAACTCATCCGACTCTTTCTAGTGAGCTTCTCTTTTCTGCGATAGCGAAATTTGACTCAACACAGCAATATAACACTCGTACGCATGGAAATCCGCTCTTCAGTTTGTTTCGGGTGTTGGCTCACCTTTCTCCGAAGCCCTATATTCAAGTTTGGCCTTGCAGGCGAACGACTGTCAGGTGTTTCCCTCCTTTTTTCCATCGACCCCAGTTGTCCAAGTAAATCAGATACAGTAGATGACTGCTGGAAGAACACTCGAGCAGCACGTGTAAACGAGGATAACAGATATGACACTTATATGGTCTGTCGCTTCCTGTTCGTCTATTTTTATTGTAATTCTCATTCTTGATGTCATAATCAACCGCCATTGCTATATAATTGGATATCTTAGCAAAGATGAAGGACATCCCACCATGTTTAATCCATCTACTTTCCAGATTTCTTCCGGCTGGGATTGCCAACTCAAAGGGACTCTTCACCTCAGCCGACGTCCCTTTACTCTTCAACACTTGCCTATTCAGGACTGATGTATAAGGGAAAGGCAAGGAAGAAACCGTTTTTTTTTTCCTGCCGCTCCCAGCTGCGAAACAAACCGTCGCTCTAAAATTGCCATAACACGCGATAACGTGGAGTACTAAAACTGGATATGTGATAACCCGTAATATATTATCATTCACTTGACATCATTTCTAGATTTTAGAAAGTATTGCATCTAATAATAGAATTTTAATGTTAATAACAGCCTACAACTTGGACAGATTTGTCCTGATGCCAACTTTGCTGCTGGACAAAATGAAATCCATCATTTTAACAGTAATTGAGGTATTTTCAACGTTTTGAGTCGACAAACCCACCTGAAACTTCCCACCCAGATGAGTTTACATCATACAATAACAGGAAACAACTGCGCAGCAGGAACGAGTATGGGAGAAGCCAAATGATTGCCATTCCTTGAACAATCTCAACTTAGTGCTGCTAGTTTTGTACCGAGGTCAGCGTCTTCTCTCTATAAGTCGCTGCTCCTTTCTCTTCCTTGAATTGAATCCTAGTTCTCTTCCTTTAACGTCATCAGACTAGCTACAAAGATGCCCGTCTCTACCAACCTTGTCGTGATAAGTAACGACAGTTAGATCATATGTGATGGGTGTGTCTACTGCACTGCATCGATTCTTATTTGTAGAAGAAAAGACCTTTCTATTACAGAAAAAAAGAATGTGAACCTTTTACTTGTAACAAGTAGATTTTAAACGGAGACAGTTTTGCGCACTGTTTCCATCCGCAAAATTCGTTGGTGTAAAAGCATCTTTAGAATCAAGGGCAATGTTTGCGAGGCATCGCCCAAACTAGTCCAATCTAGTAAAACCAACTCACACCAGTTCAACCTTCATTAATTCCAAGGTGATTCGGTACGGATTGCGTTTTTTTTTTCCTCAATTGAGACAATTTGTCGCGTATAAATTCATGACAATTTCACGTACTAATGTTATTCTTTCAGCGATTTTCAAAGCGACTACTACAGTCAACATTAACATGTGTCGTCTAGGTTTTATCGTGGTAACGTACCCTGTATTTTTATAGTTAATATTTTATAGAAAATTTATTTACTCTTGTTTTTTTTGTTTTTTTACTTCTTGATGTAGTTCGTTGGGGCATTGCTGGTGCTTTCTACCAACTTTCAGAGAGCCGAATCCTTTAGCCTTCACCGCATTGACAACAAGGATGAGAAGAAAATCGTGAAACGAGATGTCCTTTTGCCAACAACTGGCCATTCCTCTGAAGAGGAAGATAAAACTACAGTGAATCTCCTTGAAAATCAGTCGGATGAGGATAAAGTCGACTCGAAAGAAATTAAACTAGTGAAAAGAGAAATCCAAGTCAATACGACAACTGATGGCCACTCATCCGAAGAAGATGTAACAACTGTAGCAACCCTGGCCGACCTTTCAATGGAAAACGATGGTGTCGACTCGGAAGAGAAGCTGAAAGTGAAGAGAAATATCCAATTAGAAATGACAACGATCGACCATTCCTCTGAAGAAGAAACAACAAATGCAACAACAGTCAGCGTTATCAACCACTCGGAAGAGCATGATAACGATCACTCGGCAGAGTTGTTTAAACGAGAAGTCCAACAACTTACTGCAGAAGAATTGGCGATGCTGTTTCAACTATTTAATTCGGAAGAAAACGCAAGAGCAGAAGAGACTTTCATTGCCAACCAGCATTCAGATGAGTATGATTATTTCGACTCTATTGAAAAACGAGATACCCATGGCAGGCTGCATTCTTCTGAAGAAAATACGGCAGAAAGTTCTTTTGATCATTCATATGAAAATTCCATTGAAGATGTACTTGAACAATTGGTGTTGGATGCCAATTTACCTTCTACTGCTCTAAGAATTTAAATCGAATCAAAATAGGCTACAATTTTTAGAACTTTTGTTATGAAAGGGGGAAATGTTACTTTACTTGTACGATCATGAAAATGCAAATATAGATACGTTGTTTCATACTTTTTTTTGTCTTTAGTGTATGGCATTGAATTCTGGTTTTCGTTTGGTTTCAATAAGGTCTCAACATATTTACATCGTTTTGATTTTACGTCTAAACGCTCTTATTTTTTTTAGGAAGAATTAAGAATTTAAGAACGACAGATGCAGTTCCATTTATTTTATACCTATTTTTTTAATCAAATGGATATTTTCTATACATATCATGTTGAGTTTCATTATTATTCAAATTTGTTGTAATATTCAATATTCAAATTTCGAACGAAAAAACAAAACAAAATGCAAATATGGACGTTGCCATTTTTCATTTTGCTAAAGCAGACAGCAAACTTGTTGTCTTTTTCCTCATTAAGTCATCTGCCTCACATGTGCGTCACGTGGCTGAAATGCTCTGGAATGGATAAGTGATTTAGGAGAACGTCCTTTTTGTCGTTTAATTTCTCATCAATTTAGGTATACATTAGTCATTTTATGATTCTAAAAACATTTAATTATTTGAAAATGAGTTTAGTGGGATGAGTGAAGAGAAATTAGTGTCAACTGCTTGAGACTGAAGAGTTTCAACTTGAGTCTCAGCTCTCATGTGTGAAATTAACATTTTAGTTTATCCATGTATATTTTTAACATTCCTCTTCTTTCTATAGGATGACATTGCATTTCTCATTCATATTGGATCATGATTTCATTTCCCTGATGTGTGCCAAAACCATAAAGTAAGAACTTTGCTATAGTTTCATTAGTCCGCTACTTAAGTTTTTGCCATGTATCTTTGTTGTTTTCAATTACTTTAATCCAGGAAGAATTTTTAATTAGTTTATTTCTATTTCGTTGTGTTGATTTTTCTATTACCTTTACTCCATTTGAATTGAGAGCCAATTTGCAGTTAGTATCCGTTATTGACTCTGTTGCCAACCACGAAAACCCCTGAGGATTATTGCATTTGCCTTTGAATACGGTTGTCCAAGTCTGGTTTGATTCAATAGACTTGACAAAAAAGATTTAACCGAGAATTACATTTTGAAGGGGTTTTTACTGCGATAAAAGAATTTAAAGGATTACGCCCGTATAACATCTGACGTCCAAATAATAACTGATTGATTGTGATCTGCTGATGCCAGAAACTCTCCGTTTTCAGAAAAGGAGAGTGCAGTTACATGCCCACCATTAGTTATTTTCTTTTTCATCTCGTAGTGGTCCAAGGGATTCCACTGCAAAATCGCCCCGTCTTTCATTCCACTAGTATTTTTTTTAATAAAAATGTGTTTAAGGATCGGTTGTAAACGTTGAAAGTAGGAAATTTGCAACTATTTGAAAAATCTTACCAAACGAAATAGAAATTTTCGTGCAATTTTCTAGTAGCCTTGATCCCGTCTTCTGTTCTTCCATTTGGCCTCCAAGCCAATCTGTAGCAATAGGAATTGAACTCTTGATTGTGTATCGGCTCGTCCGTGTCCAAGGACCAAATCTTCTCAAAAGCAAGACAGTGGCAGTTTATATTCGAGATTTTTAAATAGACCAAATAATACCTTGATTCTTTTGTCATACGGGCACGATGCTAAATATTGAGTCCTTCCATTCCATATTAAAGAAGTAATGCCATCCTTAGGAAATAAAACGTAGGTAATAGTTTGATTGAATTTAGCACATGAATATACAGCACTCACTTTGTGGTTGAATTGTTTGATGACTCGACTTTTTCCGGATTCATGTTCATTAATTTCAGAAATCTCAATCAGGCCATTTGAAAAAACCGAGAGCAATAACATTTTTAGTGATCCACTCCACTTGAGCGATTGTCTTATATTCAACGCTAGACTTCCATTTGATTTTTCTGTTGCATTCCTTGTTTGAGGCTTTGATCTCACAGTAAAGATTTGACTTTGAATGAAGTCTTGGGTAAGAATGCCAGATCAACAAGTTTGATTGACCCTGAAAGAATTAAAAGATCCTCTTTATTCCTGCTAGCCCAAGGCTCTATGAAATGTACTTACACTTTGAAGAGTAGCAAAAAGGTCATGTTCGATTAGATTCCACTTGATATCACGTACACGATTTAAATGCCGATTCATTTGGAAAACAATAACGACACTTGGATAATTCCAGACGATGATTGCACCGTCTTCGCATCCGACAGCTAATTGAGTTCCATTTACCTTAATTTGAGAAATTGAAGAGAGTTTAGTTTGACGGAGTGGATAAATTTACTTACGTTCCATTCAAGCGCAGTAATTTGTTTGCCTAGACTAGGACCAAATTTCCCTTTTTTTTCCTTCCAATGTGAAAAAGGGAGGGACGTATTAACTGTTTTGAATAAAACCACTTGAAAGGAACCGCAGGCGAGAATCGATTTCGTTGGGTGGAAACGGCTTATCCAACGTTCTTCAGTTTTATCATTTGTCGTCGTCACAGTCCTGTGAGTTTCTTTGAATTGCTTCAACTTCAAACACAGTTAGGAAAATGTAAAGGGAAGTCTGAAGAAAAGCCAAAATATTCTTCTTGTTATAACATTAAATACTTACACGTATCTGGGAGCAGCGACATTTCCATCAGAAGTGTTTGATCGAAACTTTAGACAGGTCTATTTCGTTTGTATTGCTTCCACTTGTCTTAAAATGAATTACCCCATCTACAGACATACGTTACACTTAATCAGAAGGATGTAGTGTACATCCGGTGAAGGAAACGCTCAAATTCTAACCACAAAGTCATTGTTCCATTTTATAATGATTTTTTTTCCCAGCATACATGCCGTGCAGTTACTGCGTTTTCAATCTGACACGCAGTTTATCCCTAATTTTTAAGAAATGCTGATTGGCGACAGACAGAAACTGAGAACATGAAACACATAACAATTTGAAATGTGCTCCGACGATGGCACTATTGGCAAAACTGGCAATCGTCAATGAGTTGAAAACCCTTTTTTTTTTTTTACTTCATTGATGTAACAAACTATGAATTGTTTACATTTTATGGGAATGTAGCCTGGAATTTAAGCATCTTTTGGCCTGGTCTCAAGTAATCTATCTGTAAAGCAAGAACTATTTGATAATTCAACATTTTGACATTTGATTAGGCATTTATTCAAGTTTTTCTCTTTCATATACGTATTCTAACTATTTGTACTAAAACTGGGCGGGATGTTGCAGTCAGCAGAGTATGTAATTTTTTCTTTGATGACATAGGTCGATTCGGATTATTCGTTTCTTAACTCTTTCTCATTGTTTTGTTTTTTGTCTCAGTCTTTCTTGCTAAAGGCTTGGGTGTAATTACGTTCTTGGCAGCCCTTGTTGGATGCTCTTTTGAAACGGGATTGTTTTCCACTAAAGTCTTAGTCAGGGCTGCATTTGTCGGAGTTTTTATCGCAACTCGATTGCCATTTACTGAAAGTCTTTTCATAGTCGAGATTTGACTATCTCTGACTGACATTTTTGCACGAGTAGGATTTTCGTTGATCATTGTTTTTGTTGTTGTTGAGACCGTTGTCTCATTTAAACTCTGGTTTTTCTTTGTTGGCAACGTTGCGAGTTTCGAGTCATCCTTGTTAGAATGAATGTTGGAAATCTTTAGAGAAACAGGATTTTTAGAGACAGGAACGTTTTGAATTCCCTTTGCCTTTAATGAAAGATTTAAACGGGTTGGAATCGAGTTAATTTTTTCTCTTGTGTTCATCACATCCGGAGTTTTCGCCGTTTCCTTAGACAGACTGCGCGCAAGTCTTTTGCAATCTTTTACATCGGGGATTACAATCTTCGCTGGAGGTTTTATTGCAGGCTTTACTAGGGGCTTTACTGGAAGGTTTACCAAAGGTTTTACTGGTGGTTTTACTGAAGGTTTCACTGTTGGTTTTACTAAAGGCTTTACTGGAGGCTTCAGGCTTACTTGGCGCCTGAATAAAGGTTGTGTTGCTATCAATGTTTTTTTGCCAGGAGGCTTTAAAGTTATCTCAGACCCCTTTGCTGATTCAATAACATGGACCTAAAGTATTCATACCATTATTGTTTTTAATGCTTAATATTAATGGTTGATAATATCTCAACTTGAATAAATTACCTGGTTATAATTTGAGGAAACAGCTAATTTATAAGCGGGATTCGTAGATGCGTTCGGGAACAGCCACGATAATCTATCTCGGTAAAAACCAGAACATTTGCTACTGAATATGGTCATCCACGTCTAAAATGTTGAAAACAAAAATGAACTTGAAGGTTTCCAGATTTCAGATCATGGGAACAGTCTATCGCACCAACGCTATTTAATTCAAATTTCACTCTTATCCTTATTATTTTACCTCTGTCGACCAAATGAGATGATTCATCCAATCAACGGATGCCAAAAAACGTCCATCAGGTGAAAAAGATAGCGAATGTACCGGCTCTGAATGGCCCTTGAGACATCTATAATTTCCCGGCAGATCCCACACAAGAATCAATCCGTCTTCTAATCCACTATGATTGTGAAACAACAAAAAGAATAGCGATTTAATTTCATCTGAGAAGTCCTGGACGTATTATGGAGTTATAAACATTTTAGAAGGAAATTGTTTAGTCTTTACCAAGCCAAAGTCCCGTTGGATCGCCAAGCAAAGCTCGAACAAGGCGAATCGACTAGTTTTGTGTGAACCGGATCAGACTGATCTAAACTCCAAATCTATAAGAAATAGAAAAATGGAATTAACTCGCAATTGATTTCCCATTTATTCCATTAAATATCACCTTGATCCATCTATCGTATGAACAAGAGGCCAAATATTGAGTCGTCTTGCTCCATAACATTTCCTTTATACCCTACGAAAATGATAGCAATTTTTAAAATTGTCAATCCTTCTTCACCACTTGAGTTTCGATGTGTACTCACATAGCCATGGTTAAATCCTTTGATAATCGTCGTCATTCTGTTTCGTTGGTATATACTTTCGTCTATTTGACAAATAATGATAAGGCCATCATCGTCTTGTATGGCGATTCGGTTCTCGGCGATCCACTGTACACTCGTGATCTTTTCATTGCGCTCAAATTTGGAAAACAGTTCGACCTTTTGGTCTCTTGTGGATACGTTCCATATAGACCTTTTTCCAAATGCTTGGTATCGGCACTAGCCAAAAGTCGTGCGGCTAGTCGACTAGTGCGCACCATGGCGGGGGATAGCCGAAACTTGCTGCCTCTTTTGCTTGACTGAAACCATACAGATTTTATCCTCATTGTTTCAATCAAGCCAAGTGTGCAGCAAGTTTCGGCTATCCCCCGCCATGGTGCGCACTAGTCGGCTAGCCGCACGACTTTTGGCTAGTGCCGATACCAAGCATTTGGAAAAAGGTCTATAGAGATTTTTTTTCGGTACTAGAAGGAAAAAATCGTTGATGTCATTAGCTATTAAGTAGCAACACAAGATGTGGATTGTTTGACCTTTTCATCGATAAGAAAACTAAACTTCAACTTACATTGTGAAGAGTAGCTAACATGTCTTGTCTGAATGGATTCCACTCTATTTGAACCACTCGTTTTAAATTGTGATTGTTTTGAATGAGAATATTGCTACTAAAGTAATTCCATAAAATAACGACATTATCCTCGGAACAAGAAGCCAATTGGGTTCCATTTACCTGAAGTATAAAAGGAAATTTATAATCTGAGGCAATCCTATATAGAAATATTGTTTGATTTACATTCCATTCTAGAGCTCGTATTGGTTTCAGCTTTTTGCCACTTTGTGTTTTGATTTGCGCTTGTCTCTCTCTCCAATTGGAAAATGGGACAAAGCCATTTGCAGCCTTAAACAAAATAACTTCATTTGGATTCCATAAAGTACAAGCCAGAACGGGCTTCGTTGGATGGAATCGGCTTATCCAGCGATCTCGAATGTCATTCGTGACCGAAACTGATTTCTGTATTTCCTTAAATTGATCTGTGAAAGACATGAAAAGATATAAGCATTTCATCCAACAAAAAAGGGATCAATTCTTACTCATTTCGGGTAAAAACTGCGTTAATTTCTCGATGACATCTGACAATTCAATTCTTTGTTTTTTTTTCTTTTTCAATCATTTTTTGGACAAGATTATTGTACGCAAATATCTTGAAAGGATCCTTCTCTTTTCCTGGACATGGATTTTAATATCAAATTTGAATTTCGTTTTTTTTTTCCCACGCAAAGTTTTTTTTTAAATCTTTACCTTGCTCGCGCGTTAACATAATTGGATTACCCTTACTGATGTTGTTTTTACATTCATGTTGAGAACCGAAAGGATGTGATCCTCTAGTCAGAAAATAGAAAAAGACGCATCCCACTACGAATATGTCACTTTCGATTGTTCCATGAGGAAGATTGGGATTAATAATTAAATCCATAATTTCTGGCGCGATCCAATTTTCAGTTCCTCTGTATCCACTCATGATGTATGTTCCATTTTGGGTTAGTTGCCTGCTTAAACCAAAATCGGATAACTTCATTTGAATGGGTGTTGTGATGGAGATGAGTATGTTGTCTGGCTTAATATCACGATGGATCAACTCTTTCGAATGAATATAATCTAGTCCGTTAGCAATTTGATAGAGGACTATGGCATCTGAGGGTAGAGCTGGTCCATTGTATGTACCTGTACAGAAATCCTTCAGTGTTCCGGCACACAATTCAAGGACAAGGAATCTGTAAACGATATATTTCATTAAAATTGAGTTGGCAGTTATACTTGAATAGTAAATAGCGTATTGAAAAGTACTTAAAGTCTAGATTATCTTGTTCGACATCGACGTGCAAGAGTTTCAGCACATTTTCATGGTTGAGTTCTTTGTGCAAGTCCACTTCGCGACCAACTTTATCGAGAAGTATTTTCTTAACTGCGACTGGATTTCCATCGAAGGATCCCTCGTATACGATTCCGTAACTTCCATTTCCCAACACCTTTTCTTTGTCAATCTTAACTGGTAATTTGCCATAGATATGCAAGTCATTTTAATGTTATCTATTTTTTGCTGTTATCAATGAACTTACGTGGAAGTTCTTTTTCAAATACTTCAACAGCCATTTTCAAGTTCAGTTTTCGTTTGGCTACCTTCTTGATTGATTTGAAAGCAAAATGCTTTTTGTCAAGCTCTAAACAATCAAAAGTTAACTTAAGTAAGAGTTAAGATGGCAACAAAAAGAATACCATCTAGATTAACGGGTTGACTTTTTTTTATGTTTTCCAAGATGGAATCCGCGTTTCCAAATAGGTGCAGTCCTCGTTTCACAATGTAAAAAAACATGCAACCGGCTGCGAATACATCCCCTTCGATTGTTCCGTTCGGCTCTTTCTCCCCTTTTGCTTCTAATTTATCTTCGCCCTCTTCTTCGTCGGCTTCGTCCTCTTTAGAATTCTCTCCGTCTGGTAGCCTCCAGTATTCTGGTTTGCTGAGTGTTTCGATCGTGCGATTTGATTTGGTTTGATGTTTATTAGGATATTGGCTGTTGTAATCAACAAATTTACTTAAGCCAAAATCCGACACTTTAATCATCATTTTCAGAGGCTGAGATTGGGCGATAAGAATCGTTCTAGGATTAATATTTCCGTGCTTTAGATCATGATCATGCAAATATTTGATCCCTTTGGCCATTTGGTAAAGAACTTGAGCGTCAGATGGCATCCGTCCCGTGTACCGATTAGTGACAAACTGTTCTATCGTTGCATCGTATAATTCAAGAGCGAAATATCTGTTCAAACCAACATATTCAATAGATTTTACTTGACTTGTTCAACGTTTTTGATTTCGGAAAATTACTGACCTCCATTGATCGACTTCGTCCTCAAATCCAAACATTTTTAAAATGTTGTCGTGATTGACGTTCAAATGCTTGGCGATAACTTTCTCCCACTTGATCGTACAATGATTTTGTCGAATCTTTTTGACGACAACTTCAGTTTCTGTTTTGCCAGCTTCTTTCCAGAATCCGTAGTACACTGAGCTCTTTTGTCCAAAAAATAATTGATGTTGGCAGCGTACTCTTGCCACAGTAAAACTATTTTCATCTCCATCAGGTTTGCCAATGTTCTCCACCGTTTGATTTTCAGAAGACGCGGCGGCCATTATTTGCGTACTTTAATGAAGAGCCTTTTTTCCAAGCCATATGTATAATAACTACACCCCAGTAGTGTGACTGATAAAATGTTTCATCTTTTTGTAATCATATGGAACATTTTATCAAATTGATAAGGATTACTGCGTTACGCGTTTTGTTGTGCTACTTGTCAGGCTACTTATCAGCGTTCGGTCCTAACTGTTTCATTCGTGCAAAGTTTTCTTTCGGAAACATTTTTGAAAGATTTTTTCACAAAATCTGTAGATGGAATTTTATGCGAGAAAATAATGGTGAAATGATTCGCGTTGGTTGATTTTTTATCTTTGACAATTGCATTTGATTTAGATATTTATTGTGGCCTTTTTTTGGGATTATATTGGATCGGATCGTTTTTGTTGTGGAGACCGTTGTCTCAGTTAAACTCTGGTTCTGTTCCTTTGTTTGAAATGTTGCGAGAGCAGCGAGCTGCTCGCTGCTCTATTTTTATAAAGGGGCTAGACAACTGGTTCCAACTGGCCCAAATTGTTTTTGAAATCATCGGCGTGCAAGTGTTTCTTCTACTTCTGAGCTCGTCGGGGATTTTCTTTTTCCCAAAGTAGTAGAAGGGCAACTTCAGAGGATAACAACTAGCCATCGGCTAAAGAATATTTTTCTTCTAAATTATCCAAGGCAGCGGCGGTGGTAGACATCGGGAAGTTATTATAAGAAAACTTTGTCGACTTAAGCGCTAGGTTGTTGCTATCATGGGCGGGTTCCGCTATTTTCACCTTTCACAACCCGTTTCGCCAGTGCAAATCAAACTGAAGGCTTTAGGCTACTCGGGACTCTTCTTATTCTACGCAGCTCTTTTAACAGATTTTATTTTATGCGTGGCACACAAAAGAAGCGTGGCACATCGGAATAAATCATCCGCATTCGTCTTTCTCCTTGTTGTTATCATCTCCGGATGGCCCATCATCTTGCCACAGCCAGGGTACCTTAACCGGTGAGGTTCATCTCATTGTTACACTATTGGGCGCCCAGCAACAGGAGAAGGCAGCAGTCCGTTCCCTTTAATTTAGCGGCTGCATCCGTTGATCGCCTTGGATCAGATAGAAATAAAAAACCTCAATGAAGGCAGTCCTCTTGTCAATTCCACTCTTTTAAATTGAAGTAGCAACATTTTCAATTGTTTTGCGGAAGTCATATTTACTTCCGTATTGTCATTATTACATCAATTGCACGTTTGTTGAATTTGTACAACTTGTATAGTTGGAACATATTCCATCCGGCTACATGGAATATGATATGGATAGCGTCATCAGATATTTATGAAACAAAAGACATTTCTTATTTAATTTCAAGTGGATTTCAGTAACAGTAAAAGAGAACTAATAGACGTGATGCGACGTAGGGAATAGTGTGATATGCCCAAAATAGATATCGAATGCGGATGCAATGGATTAATTTATCAAGGTCTGGCAATAAAACCAGCGTATTGTAGAAAACATGTTCAAGGTGGTGCGGTTTCAAAATGCTTAGTGACATTTGATGCAATCAAGTAGATACTTCATCTTATTAAGACCATTTATTAATTTCAAACTTTTGTATCTTTCCCAAAAAGGTAAACAATAGGCTCGGATGCGGTTCTCAATTTTTGATTCCACAACTTGGAGGTTTACGTCGTATTACGTGCATGGACGGTATAGGCAGCAGCATAGAGGGAAAATCCGGCGTTACGTCATGGACTTTTTACGTGATGAACAACAACAACACATTTTGGTGCGTGTTTGGTTGCTTGGCGCCCGACTGGGATAAATCAACAATCTTCTACGTACTTTCAAGCCATTAAAAATGAAAAGGTATTTTAACTGCCTACATTATTGCAATAAACTACATGTTCACTAATCAGTGTTTTAACCTTTTTGATCTACAGGACTTTCCATCAGCGATTGAAACGGGGAGAGATGGCAACTGGATCCAGTGAGGAGAAGAGCTGACGCTATTGAACAGAAGAAGAAGATCGACTAGATTTACATGTTATTTTTTTAAATTTAAATTGAAGTGCATATCTGGGCTCCCTCTTTCCGTGGCCCCGTTTCCCCTTGCATACATGTGCCCGTGGTTGGTCATTCTTCCACTGTGATCAGCAGCTTGTGGTTGGGAGTAGCACTGGTCGAACGGGGACTTGCAAGCCACATGATTCAAAGACATCTTTTGGAGGGTCATGGGGCTAAGCAGGAATCTTAGGTATGACTATCTCTCTCGGAAAAACTTTACCCTTCGTCACTCTTGTTCCCTTTTCTTGGGCCAGGTAATCTCCCTGGTCTGCTGGAAGTCAATTACGGCAGGGTCTATCCTCCCTGTCTTAGTTGACTTCCAATGCAGTACAAGATTGCGCAACCTGATCCTAAATGATCTCATAGGAGTGATGCAATCGATAACTGCTACATCAAATAGCTTTCTGCACCAAACAAATAATAACCTATGTTATTATCGCGGCCGAGAAAGCAACAGGGCCCCCCCTATGGGGGGTCCATAAAATAACTAGTGAATTATAATTATGTTGTTTGTTGTGAGTAATAATTATTAAAAATATATGTAATTAATATGAATTATGTTTCAAGTCATATAAATAATTTTATTTGTTTGATTTTATGAAATATATACAATACAGATCAATCAGCAAATTACTTGGTGTTTGCTAGTAAGCAGCAATGTTGTTTCCAAGTAGGCAGTAGCGGGTAGCAATGTTCTCACACGTGTTTTTTCCAAGTAGACAGCACTAGATCTCCAATGTTATTTCCAAATAGGCAGCACTAGTCCAATGTTGTTTCCAAGTAGGCAGTACTACATCTCCAATGTTGTTTCCAAGTAGGCAGCACTAGGTCTCCAATCCTGTTTCCAAATAAGCAGCACTAGGGTCTCAAGAGTTGTTTCCAAGTAGGCAGCATATTGTTGTAAGATGTTATTTAGTGCTGAGGGGACAACCTGCTGACATAAACAGCTTGATCTGAATTTGAAGACCTGTAAAGAGAGAATGAAATCAATTAGACACAAATGTTAATGATACATACATAGAGCATTAAAATCAATGTCAATACAAAAGTTTTTCTTCTAGTACATCAATGAACAATGGAACATACATATAGATACCCGTTTTAGAAAACTTAATTGAATCAATGGAAAAAAACAAGCTAACTTATTTAATCGAGAAATTTAGCAAGAGATTTTATGTTGTCATCAATGAACAAAATTTACATCTAAAAACCCATTTTGGAAAGTTTACTCTTATAAACTAGTTACCTCTATAAAAAAAAGAGTTACCTGTTGTAGCTGGATGATAGCAAAACCGATTGAAAGCTAAGCTAGAATGCTCAGCAACACAGCAGTCCAGACAGCTTGCTCAGCCACAAGTCCAGCATTAGTGAAAATGATCAGCAACATGGTCCAGACAGCTTGCTCGGCCTCGAGTCCGACAAAGAAATGACTCCACCACACACAACAGCTTTGGTGTTCCTAGTACATTGCTGGTGAGTGCCCATGCACATTCAATGGCAAATCAGGGCTAAAATACAAACATTGTTAGTATCAGGAAATCGGGGAAACAATCAAACATTTGGCTTACTTGCTGACACGACTGAGGATCTCCACCAGCTTTGGTAATGATGAACAAATGATGCACAAAAAAGTATACCATTGACAATATTGAAATGTTCACTGAATCCATACAACTCTTCTCTTGAAGAGGGCTGAGGCACATAATCCAGGCACATTGTAGGCAGTTTCTTGTTACAAATCGCCACGTGCTAAACTTGCCGGACAGAAGAGATACAGTGAATTACTGAACTGATGAAATTGAACTGATGATAGAACTCATTGTCATGTTGCACGATTATAATGGGAAAGGACACAATTAAAACAGAAAGCTATTTCAATGTGAAAAAATGCCAAATTAAGGCACCAAGAACTAGTAATAACAATGGAAATATCAGCGAGAATGGCGACTACCAAGGATTCCACAGTCTAACTCTAAATGGGTGCAGAAAAGTCAGAGGCCGCCAGCGCCAGGCCGGTAACGATGGCAACCTAATAACCGCCTACTCTTCCGCATCTAGTGGCAGAAAACGAAACGAATTCTATATCCAAAGACATTTTTCGCATCGGCTTCACTACAAACGTGAGTTTCGCCTCCTCAAACTTCCTTCATTTCTTATGTTATATAAACTGAAACTGATGATTGCTTTAAAAGAGAAGTTAATGCCATTCAATTCTTTCTCTAATCTTCTCTCTCGAAATTCTATTAGTCAGCGGAAAAGAAAACTAAGAAAACGACAATCAAATTTAACCAAATCTACACGAGTCAAAAGTAAATTACTTCTGTGATAGTACACGAATCAGCTATTTTTAAAAATTGTTTAACAAAATTTTGGAACTAGACCCTGAAGACTGGACGCTGATTGGTGACGACTGACAGTAAGTGTTTGTCCCGGGCACACAGGATATCGTGGAAGGTGAAAGAGACAAAATATCCTCGAAAATATCTGAGCTAACGGAAACGAAGAGATTACGGACTAGTTAGATTAAAGAATATGGATACTATGGTCTAGCAAGTATACAGATCAAAAAGCTTTCTTCGTTTTGCCTAGACCTAACTCAAGAATTAATTTACGAAGTTGTTGGTGAGAATAAGAAATCATTCGCCTGTAATTTTTTAAACCGGCAAGAAATAAAAAAAACTGAATTCAAAGAACATCTACTGATTACTCTTATGCCCTAAAAGGATTTTTTGGTGAAATACAACTGGCTAGATTGGGAAGACGATACGAGTATTTTATAAGAACGTTACCTAACTAAAACTATATTGGCACGAAGTTAAATCTACATTAGCAATCTCTTCCGGTGGAATCCAAGACTCCAAGAGGGATACCACTAATTTAGTTGGTAAACCATAATTAAAACTAGTAGCAAGCCTGAAGCTCTGCTGCATTATATAAATACTAACTTTACTTAAAAGCATTAAATCGCCAATGAAGACTAACCAAATTGATTTGAATGACACCAATGATGCAATTTCCTTCCCAACTCGGACTCACGCAAGGTAAGTGTCCCACTTGCATAAATCCAATCTGGAAAAACTCACAAACAAAAAAGAACATTAAACTTCATGCTAAATGATTTATCTTTAACTTCACAAGAATTTTTACCTTCTCATGGCCACATAAGCTCTTTAAAATTGTTGTGTCCTCTTTTCTGTTTGTATTCCCACTAGTACAGCATGGGAAACTTAAACACTGTCTGCTGAGGGAGTCCTGAGGGAATTCATAGGAAAAGAAACAATTAGTCTGATAAAAGTGAAAACTGAATCCTAAATGCTAAAAATCCCCTACCCCCTTAACTGCTAATCAAACACCAGGTTCTTTGCCATCCCATAGCAGTTACTGCTAGAAATGTTTTTCTTTACCAAACATTTAAAAATATATAGCTAATGTTGACGTAAACCAGCCTAACAGAGAGAAATCTGCCTTGAGATGAATTCAAAGTTTGCGAAAGTTTGGTTATACGAAATGAATAGCTAAATACACCACAACCCAACCAACCCACCTATCATATTCAAGATTACTTCAGTTTGTTTCCTAAATGATACCCCTTGTTAATGAAACTTCTTCTTTTCAAAAGGTTCCTTTGTTAAGTATCCATCGATAATTTCTTGTGAGAATTGGTTTCAGATAGACCTGTTAAAACGTTAGATTAAAAAGGGGGGTGGGGGGGTTTCCAATTTAATGATATATTTCAAAATACAATCTAGTGCAATTGAAACATATATCCGAAAGGCGACCTTTCTAATTCTACCAGCCTTGTAAATAATAGACTTCACAAACTTTACCTACGCAACAAATCAGGCTTTCTTCCTCTCTCGTGTCAAGTCACATTCCAGATGTTAGTCTCCTTTCCTTACATCAGCTATCAAAATTTCCCATCCCACGTGTAAAAAGATTATTCACTATTCGATTGCTAAATGAATCACAGCCTCAATATTCAAGAGATGATTTTCAATAAGAAAAGAGATGAAATCTATACAAAACGCATGACAAACTGACTAAAATGGCCGCCACAATGCACGATTGCACGAGAAGTGAAGCAATCAGCTGTTTTAAAAAGTCTCAACGTCAAAGCCATCTAACGGATTTCCAAGCTCAACTGCTCAAAAACGATTTTCGCGCTAATTTCAATTTTAGAAAATATTGCGAAAAGAAAGAGTTTTTCTTTATCCTTAATTTGATTACAACATGAAAAAAACTCAACACGAACTTATAACATGTAAACTCGCGATAGATTTTGTAAGGAACTTTAAGAACCATTAAGGAATGAATTCTATAAGAACATCAAATTCTTAATAACAAAGCGGCTTTTTAAATTCTTCCCAACCAAAATTGGTACCATACTTCCACATCAATTTGACAATCAAGCTGTTAGCCCCTCAGGATTTGTTATAATCTCCTAACTACAGTTTACCTTGAAATCGGTCAACGATCTTTACAGGCCCTTAGTAAACCTGCAATTACCTTGAACAATTTTTGTAAATCACAGGTAAAAAATCCTTGAGATTGCCCTTCTTCTTGAATTGGTGGCCTTCATCGTCCCTTTAAAAAGCTGGTCATCCACCCATTTCTTCGTCAGTCTTCTCTTCGTAGTTGATCGAGAGAGAAACACAAAAATTCTCTATGTCAACCATGGACAGTCGATTGGACCTTGTTCTTTTACATTCTTGCCCTGTAATTGATCAAATGGAATCTGTAATAATTTGCGATGCCATTTGATTAATTACTATCAGGATGTAAATGAACTTAAATCTGTTAAAACGTATAGCAGCTTTTATCGGAGCTAAAAGAAAAAATGGTACAACTCAATCGTTCTTTGATTGATACAAAGACAGAAAAATGAGTATTTCATGGCAGTGTATCCTAACCCATTAAAGAGCATTAGGAGGAATACAGTACCTTGTTATAGAGGACAAGGAAAAAAATTACATATGGTAACACCGATCAGGTTTTCTAGGAACTTGAGTCAAGGGGAAACGGGACCAACCGACGTCAATTTTTGACAATACTTGAAAATCTTGTACAGTAGTCGCTGTAAACAATAACTCGAGCACAGAAGCAGGTCAGTGGTAGATACCACAGGGATTTTTTTAAATAATTGGGGTACAAAAGGGGATAATTTAAACTACATTTTTAAAACATCATTTTCTTATCTAATGGTATAAGAAACGACCTAAAAAATAGTACTTCGGAGTCTCAGTGTAGTAGCTGAGAGCCGTTAATTAAACGGCGAAAACATACCAACTGCACCATGTTAAGATTTGGTGCATGACGGGCCATAGTAATTTGAAGAAAAACCTTAAGGTTTCTTAAAAAATGTCACCATTATTGCTACGAAAACCTTTCTAGGATGGGTTTTAAGGCAAGACAAGAAAGCTCAGGGGAAAAATAAAATGTTATCACTTCATTCAGGACTTTGATGGAAGCCTGAGTCAAGTGAAACGGGACTAACGGACGTCAGTTTAGTTGACAATAAAGAATACAGAAATCTTGTACAGCAGTCGCTGTAAAAAAAAATATGACTCGAGCACAGTAGCAAGACAGTGCTAGCAAACGGCGCTATCACGACACGATAGAAATAACACGCTCTTAACAAGTAAAAACTCTTTACACAAAACGGAAGACTTTCTTCTTCCGATTTCTCTTAACTACGGTCAACCCCGGCCTTTAAAAAGTTCGGGAGAAATGCAAAACAATAGTACTGTGTAAATAAAGAAAGGCACTCGCTCTTTATAAAACGCAAAAAAATTTCAGTGGTAAAAAGTTAAAATTTAACTTGAAACTTGAGATTCCCTTTTACGGATTTATTTTTTAAGCCGTTCTTTAAAAAACGAAAAAAAATCCAGTAATAAAAAGTTAAAATTGAAGAAACGATTTCAACTTCGATTTCTGAGACAGAAGAACAACGTCTTTCTATTAACTAGAGAGTAAAAAAATGTAAACATCGCCATATCGACTTTGTTTAACAGAAAGTAGGTCTTGAAGAATATCCAGAAGGATATAAACCTTTCAATCAAAAATCAGTCTTGTACGTCGTTGTATATCGAAAACGAAATCTTAATTATGGGGAGGGGAGATTGAATTATCATAAAACAAATGGGAGGTTAAGTAAAAATGAGACCAACTTCGACCAACTTCAATAAGTTATTGTTCAATAGTTGGTGGTGTTTAACAAACACAACCAAAACGGAAAAAATGGAACATGGCAGTAAAGACTGGACTTCTCGCTAGTCCAGAGATTTAAAAATCTCGCAAAAATAGTTCTGCATTTTTCAAGCTTTCTTCAATTAGGTACTTGAAAATCAATTGAAGAGCAAAGGAGAAATTTCAGGAAGACAACCCATGATGTGTAAAAACATCATAGCGGAAAGAAACGCTAAAAAGACGGAAAAAATATTCAAGGGGAAACGTGACCACACGATTCTTCATTAGAAGAAACAAGGGAACCGAAACGGGACTAACGCACGTCAGCTTAGTCTACGATATCTAAATCAAGAATACGGGAATCTTGTACAGCATTGTTTTTAGCTGTAAAACAAAATATGACTCGAGCACACTAGCAAGTCAGTGGTAGATACCACATCGGGGATTTTATAATCAGGGTAACAAAAGGGGAATCGTAAAAATTATCGTTTTCTTATCTAATGGAAATCGATCTAAACAAAAATAGTACTTCGGAGTCTCAGTGTAGTGTAGCACCGAGTCTTTTTTTTAAAGGGGCAAAAGAATAAGTGGTTAACGGTACTTTCTTGATATCGAAAAATACGATTGTGATCAGATCTGATCCTATTAAAAACACGGGAAATTACCAAGTTAACAAGCGTCTCTAGTTCATTGGTTACAAAAATGAGATCAATAAAAAAGAGCATAAAAAATATGTAAAAATCCCATATGGACATTTTTTAAGAAAGGAAATAGATCTTGAAGAATATCCAGAATTGGATTAAAGGGCAGACAATAACAGGGTACGTTAATGATGACGCTATCACGATTAAATATTTTTAATAACGAACTTGAACATTTTCTTCTTCCGGTTTCTCTTAACCACGGTCAAGCCTTTAAAAAGTTTGGGATGGGGGAAATGCAAATCAAAAGGCGTAAAAAAAATGATTCAATGGGAAACGGGACCACCCGACTCGATGATTAGAAGAAACTGAAAAAATACGTTTGATAGGCATTAGTGCAGATCTAGCTCTCAGGGAAACCCAAACCCATTTTATGCACTCAACAATGAATAATTCATTCATTTTTTAAGTTCTATTCAGAAAAATTGGTTTTCGAACAAGGAGTTCGCGCCTTACAAAATTGTAAACATCGCCATATCGACTTTGTTTTTTAAGAAAAAAAGATAGACAAACAATCCATTTCTCCGTCAAAAGAGGCTGAATGTAACTAACGACACGCAAAAACAATGGTGAGATCACAAAGCAATCTAAAGAAAACCTTATATGTTGATCCCAATCTTAATTCCTATGTCTCGACAATAAAAAATGTAGCTAATTCACTTATAATTACCCCGCCTTTCACACGATCCAAGTCATATATAAACGCTATTTAAAAAAATATTTAAAATCCTACTTTGTTTCAATGGCCGGGTGATATTTCAGTGTAGATTCATCGTCGACCACCGAACGGAGCAGGAACATCCTCAATTTACTTGTCGTCCTTGGTATGCATGTCTTTTAACTGTATTCGTGTACTTCTGTGTCTAATGGAAATAAAAAGAACAAACATCAATGTCAACTGCGCTCTGTAATTATTCGTTTCCACATATTTCATCACATTCAACTCTTAAGAAATTTCATTTGATTATCAAACAACAATAGAACTTGTTTTCTAAAATATCCTTTCACGTAACCATATCAAGATGAGTAAACTTCAAAATCAAGTAGGTAAAACATTTCCAGTTACTCGATATATGATTTTTTAAATTACTACATTGACTACATGTAAATCAGTTCAATAGAATATATTGCATTGTTAATAATGTTGATGTTAGTCTTAAAAACAAGAGAATTTAGAAAAAGGATATAATGTACCAAAACAAATAGCTTAGAAATAACCAAAACAAATAGCCAACGCCACTCAATAACGCAATAATGAAAAATAGAATAGTAACCAATTTAATTAAAGTAAAAATAATGTTTGGCTTTACTTCCTTCTTGTATAGAGGAGCATCAAGGTACAGCGGGGAGATGAATGTAGCCAACCACGGACTGTTCTCGTCAAAACGAAGATTGGCCTTTTGCCAGTTGCTGGGCTCGATTTTCGTTGAATTGATCCGCAAAACACATCGTAAAAGTTTCAATAATTCCGCAGCATCCACTTTAATTGTCAAAGTTTCTTCAAGATTCCATGTGGGAAAAACGCGAATGAAATCATTTTTAACTACTAACTCGTTATTTTTCACTTCAATCTTCTTTCCTTCAAATTTGTTGTCAAAAGCTGAAACCAACAACATCGGACTGCCCTGTGGTGAGGTCCGAATGGGGTGATGAACTTTGAAATACCAGTCCGGATGCTCTTCCGGCGAGCCATCCAGCAGAATACGGACGAAACTCATTCCGGATGGATTCTCCCCAGCAAATTTTAGAAACAGAAATTTTATGATGTCACGAACTGCATTCAAATCGGATTTCTCGATCTTGGAACGTTTCGGAAGTTTGTGTAAATTGAATTGGGAAGCAACATGGACGGCCAAGCAGGAGGAAGATAATGACGGAATACCAGCTATACGATCTTTCCTTTGAATTCGGGCTTTCTTTTCTTCCCACGGCATCAATTGATCAGTATTCCATTTAATTTTATCCAATTGAAAATCTTGTGGCCAAGGCTCCAGTAAAGCTTTCTTCAACACTAAATAGATCAAACGAGCTTCTTGGTGGTGAGTTAAATGAATCTGGTTGAGCGGATAAGGAAATGACAGGGTCAATGGTTTGATGTTATTCGGTTGATCCGGAGTAATAGTGATCTCATGAAAAGACTCAAAGCATTTTTGATTCGTCAAGACATGAACACCTAAACAAAAGAAAAAAGAGTTAAGTTATTTATTCATAAATCAATTAGTTATTATAATATACTCACTCGATACAGTATCACCACACGGAATGCTTATTTTCAGCTGATAATCATTTACGGATTCCGTGCAACTAAAGATCACCATTTGAAATTGGCTGGAAGCATCTGATGGATGTTGTTCAAGTCGTTTAGATGGAAAAGGATGCGGTTGACAAAAGTTAACTGCTCGCATAGATCTGAGGGACTTGAAGACGTAGGAAACAGTTCCATCTTCGAGATCCAACAGGAATGCAAGATGAGTATTTTCAAGGCCGTGATCAGCAGGAAGAAGGAAGGAAACGATAATTATTTCACTACCATCAGGAACTTTCTTCGTTTCGATTTTCATGTTGTCAATCATATGGATTCCTGGGCCAGAAACATCAATTTTCCCTTTGGAATTGGCTTCAGGAAATGTGGCACATGGAAAGAGAACCAGACGGAGCATTGACGACTCATTGAGGACATGATCTTGGCACACCTGCATTTTGGCTGTTAAATTTAGAATCGGTTGACCTTTCCTCCAGGATTTAGCTGTTCGTCTAGCCAAAACAAACAAGTTACTGGTCCAACCCTTACATTGTCGTTCTTCATTGAACCAGCGATCTCCTCCGATGCGATTAATCATGGAATTCACCACGTAATCGAATGTTAGAGGGGTGTAGCACAACATTCCGCATCCATCACCTTCATGAGACCCGTCCAGTTTACGTGGGAATAAAATATCGAAGCATTTGTCAGCTAATTGATCCAAAAAACGGTTGATTTCCGGTGAAGGATCGAGTGTCAGGTTCTGAAAGGAAGGTACTTTTTGCCAGCGAAGATGAACCGGAAGAGCCGTTTTACATCGCAAGTTGACAAATGTGGAAGCTCCTAATTCGACGCGATCAACCAGTCGCAATCCGTAGATGGTAGGGATCATGCTCAACGATGTACAAAGAGCTTTTTCAAGGTATTCTTCGACAGATGATGACAGATTCGTCCAGTTTAAGGTTTCAATGAATAACATTGCTTGATGGTCTTCTGCTAATCTTTGACTGCATGCGTTGATTATGTTGACTAGTCCAAGTTGATCAGGAAGATTGGAGCAATCAATGATGTCAAACTTGCTTGGATATGAATAGCAGAATTCCAGGGGATCTTTGAGATGAAAAAAGATTTTAATATCTTGAATACGTGTCCGGTAAGAGTAGACAAGGCTCTTGAGTATCTTCTGGCATGACCGGATTAAAATCCAACTTCTAGACGACGACAACTCTTTTTTGACAAGTGGAAGGTAGCTATCGAAGGGACTTAATCTGTGAAAGACTTGCCAACTCAAATTTGTGGGATCTAGCAAGGTTGGATTGACGCAAACTTCGCAGATGACGTTTTTATCTCTGCAACTCCCACTTTCGAAATAGAACTCAATTTCGTATCGAATGTTCTCTCTTTCGTTGTCTGTCAAGTTTTCAATTCCGACATGACTTTCAACTTCTTCACTGAGTTCAATAACTGCTGCATCAATGGATTCGCCATTTTTCAATTCAAGTTCTTTAGCAAATTCCTCAGGAAACATTTCACCCCATGCTGTCCAAATCTTTAGAATCCTTGAATAAAAAAGAAAAGAAAATGAAATTTTTTTTTACAATCACAGTAATATTAATGAGATGTTTTTACCTTTCAAAGCTCATCTTTTGAATCAAAATTGTTGATTCTGAACGGTTTTCTGTGAGAGTTTTACGCCATGATGACCAAATCTTTTTCACACTTTGAAGGTGGCTGCTATCAGGAATGATGACATTTTGTGGTAATTTTCCATTCATCAAATCCTTCAGAACACCCAGAAACCTTTTTTGTGTAGTTTCTGGCCAGGTAGCATTGTACCAAATGTCCCACAAAGCATTAAAATCTTCATCTTTTTCTGGATCAAAATCTTGAGCTGATATCATTTTCAGCATCATGATATTGCGGGCTAGAATTGATGGATTCTGGTCATTTAGATGGATTTCAAACTGCTGGACAATTTCAGCAGTTGACGCAAGAAGAGTTTTCATTAGGTCATCACATCCCAAAAAGAGAACCTGAAACAAGAAATAAATTATTTAATTCCAAAAGAACTTTGTTGTTAGCAAGGTTAGGGAAGAGACCAGCAACACAATTTAACCTGCAAAGAAGGAAATGAACAGGTGCCTGTTATTACCTTTATTGAGCATGTGTCATCATCACCAAATCCACAACTATAATCTTTCACTACATCTCGAACTCGATGGCTACCGAAGGGATAATAATGAGGAAATGTTTCAACAGTTGCACGTCGAGAAGGGGAAGTCAACATTTCGCTATAAATTTTTAAGATAACAGAACTTTATGACTTTATGATAATATGATATTCAGGTGGCTAACAAAGTATACTTTTTACTTGTGATGAATGGAAAACAGCAGGATGAGAAATAATTCGTCAAAGTTACAGTTTTGAAAGCAAATCCATGAGCCCCAAAAACTGATTGACTATCTAGCAGCTGACTTGTTACGTCAACAAGTTAAAATGGGACTCCTAGCGGATGGAGCATAAAACTAAATTTTTCATCGATAAATAACAAAATTGAAGATAAATAAATAGAAACAAAAATTAGCCTTTTTTTCGTTTATTTCATTTTCGAAGAGGCATTACAATTATTCATGATAACAGTATATATGACAAATACAACAGTTGAAAACAAAAATTAAATCAAAACAATTTTTACTTCCTGATGGTAAAAAGGTCTTCAATATTGAATCCTTAAGATGGAAATAGGATTCAGTTATTAGGATGCTAACTAGATTGTTTGAAAACTTAAATAGAAAACTATTAGACTTGTAACGATTCAAGGATGGTCAGGGATCCAATCTCTTTCGGTTGATCACGTCCTCGCAGCGGCCTGCAGGATCGGGGAAATCCTTCCTGGTGACAGACATTCACGAGATGGCGTTGGAATACAATTTCACGATTAGACGTTAACACGGACAGGGATAATTAACAAACAATGGTATAAAACGTAGGGCTTACATAGTTAAAAATTAAAAAAACGATTGCAAAATGAAAATAGTGACACAAACAACATTGCGGTCCTTGCTGGAAAAAATCCCAGCTGACGCTCCATCCGAGGACATGAGTGAAATCGGATCCAAACTGCACAAATCCTAAAAAGTTGATTTGGTGTATGGGACAAACTTATAGAATTTGACAACTTCCCACGATTATATAACCTTCCCAATAAGTAAAATCCGATTGCCCATTGTAAAAAAAACACGGTCCAAATTCAATGCAATAGTTGAGTAATGAAAATAATCTTTTTGCGATAAAAAGTGAATTATGAAACTGTAATTTTTTGAACTTTGTTAATTCACAAATCTTGAAAACTGATATTTTTTTCGACATCCTTAAATCTCAACCACGACGAGATCTCTTTCTGGATCTTTTCGATTGATCTGCACTAATGCCTATCAAACGTATTTTCTTCGGTTCCGTTTTTTCTTCTAATGAAGAATCGTGTGGTCACGTTTCCCCTTGAATATTTTTTTCCCCTTTTTAGCGTTTCTTTTCGCTATGATGTACACATCATGCGTTTTCTTCCTGAAATTTCACTTGTTTTGTACCGCCTTTAATTGTTAAAATACAGGGTGATCCCGTATTCACTACATTTGGAGGTCCCAACTCGAAGAGATTACACTCTTCAATTGATTTTCAAGTACCTAATTGAAGAAAGCTTGAAAAATGCAGAACTACTTTTTGCGAGATTTTTAAATCTCTGGACTAGCGAGAAGTCCAGTCTTTACTGCCATGTTCCATTTTTTACCTCTAGTTCACTATTAAAAGTTCACATTTTTCACAGTTCAGATATTGTGTTCGCGTTAAACACCATCAACATATTGGTTTGATCTCATTTTTAGTTAATCTCTCTTCTGTTTTGCGCTGAATCAAAAATAATTCAACCCCCTCCCCCCATAATTATATCGTTTTCGATATACAACGACGTACAAGACTGATTTTTTGACAAGGTTTTATTTGTAAAGATCGTGTCATGTTTTGCTGGCCCCGTTTTTAAGCTTTTATATCGTTAGCTTGTCTTGATTTTTCTATACCCTTTTTTACCCGTACCCGTAATAGAAAGATGTTGTAAAGTCTGTCTGAAGAATCGAAGTTGAAATTTTGTAAAATTTTAATTTTTTACTACTGAAATTTTTTGTTTAAAAAGAACGAGTGCCATTCTTTATTTACAGAACGCCTATTTTGATCGTTTTTTCAGCTACTACACTGAAACTCCGAAATACTATGGCACTAAGCCTTAAGACCCATCCTACGAAAGGTTTTCGAAGCAATATTGGTGACATTTTTTAAGAAACGCTAAGGTTTTTCTTCAAAATACTATGGCACTAAAAGGCCCGTCATTCACCAAGTCTTAACAAGGTGCAGTTGGTACTTTTTCACCGTTTAATTGAAGGAGTTCAGTGACTACACTGAGACTCCAAAGTACTATTTTTTAGGCCGTTTCTCATACCCTTAAATAAGAAAACGATGCATGGAAAATGTAGCATAAACAATTCCCCTTTTTGTACCCCAATTCGCCCCAATTATAAATGAAAACCCCAGTGGCATCTACCACTGACCTGCTTCTGTGCTCGAGTTATTTGTTTACAGCGACTGCTGTACAAGATTTCTGTATTCTTTATTGTCAACAAAATTGACGTTCGGTTGGTCCCGTTTCCCCTTGACTCAAGTTCCTAGAAAACCTGATTGGTATTACCATGTGTAATTTTTTTTCGTTGTCCTCTGTAATAAGGTACTGTATTCCTCCTATTACTCACTAATGAGTTAGCATACTATCCTGCCATGAAATACTCATTTTACTGTCTTTATATCAATCAAAGAACGATTGAGTTGTACCATTTTTTCATTTAGCTTCGATAAAAGCTGCTATACGTTTTAACAGATTTAAGTTCATTTACATCCTGATAGTAATTAAACAAATGGCATCGCAAGTTACAGATTCCATTTGATCAAATACAGGGCAAGAATGTAAAGGAACAAGGTCCAATCGACTGTCCATGGTTGACAGAGAGAATTTTGGTGATACTCTCTCGATCAACTACGAAGAGAAGACTGACGAAGAAATGGGTGGAGGGCCGTCTTTTTAAAGGGACGATGAAGGCCACCACTTCAAGAAGGGCAATCTCAAGGATTTATAACCTGTTTTTTACCGGTCATTTAAAAAAGTTTTCAAGGTGATCGCAGGTTAACGATGGAATGATAGAGATCGTTGACCGATTTCAAGGTAAACTAAAGGGGGTGAAAAAGAAGGTCAGCAGAAGTAGAATGAA
Source organism: Daphnia galeata (assembly GCA_030770115.1). Lineage (NCBI taxonomy): Eukaryota > Metazoa > Arthropoda > Branchiopoda > Diplostraca > Daphniidae > Daphnia > Daphnia galeata. The sequence continues at coordinate 17,029,951 of CM061116.1, read as the reverse complement.
GGTTGACAGAAAGATAGCTAGTTTTGCGATAATTCCCTTTATCCCATACTAATTGATACGATCTACTTCGGAAATTAAAGATTGAAAGGTCTGTAATAAAAACGAATTTGAAATTGGCGCAGAATAATTAGATGAGAAATTTAGCAGGAAAAATGTCGGAAAGGGACTCCTGAAGAGGCCAAGTGGAAAGATTATGCTATAGACAAGATCAGAGATACTATTGGATTGTTAGGAGATGCAGATCTAATCCGAAAGTTCGTGGATAATTTCGCAGTCAGATCTGTGTCTAGCTTTGGAGATTTCATCAAAAGAATTACCCCTGGGAACTGCAGTCAAGCCTGATACTGTAAAGACATTTAAAAATACTTGCACGAAAAGAGATCCTCTTCTGCATGGTATGTAGGAGATGTCGGACAGCAGCTACGGACAGAAAGTTTGCTCTAGAAGCTCTAGCAGTCCTCAAGAAATCTCTAGACGAAAAAGTCCAGAGCACCTCTCAGTCCATTCCCATGAACTCTCGATTCCCAGAAAGAACGCCATTCAGGTCTAAGCTGTACAATCAAATCCGGGATGGACCTTCTGTTCGAACAGCGTCTGAAGGTCGAAGAAAACAGGCTGAAGGTGAAAAAGTCTCTACTCTTGCTGGTAGCCTAACAAAAAGAAGAGGGAAATCAAGAAGATCTATTAGGGGTTAGGATGGATATAGCATGATAAATGTTTGTTATGTTCAGCTCTCGTCAGTTAGCTATAAAAAGGAACTAATCAGCTACTGTTTACTTGTTAAAGAATCAGCTGAATTTGTATCTCGTGTTCATCTTGTTCTATTTGTTTAGTGTTGCAGTCATTAGAGTAATGAAAATTATAAATAATGAAACTTATTGATGTGATAGGGAATTAAGGATTGTTTGACATTTGCTTCTTAGATGTTATCCAGCACAAGAATCTATTTGTCAACTTGTAGAACTAATTTAAATGATAAGAAAATAATGAGGGGACTGACAGACTGAAGAAGAAATTTGTTTACGAATTACAGTTATAGGTTTTAGGGAAACTTTTGATCTAATATCTACCACAATTTTGAAGTGTTTGTTAATCCTGTTAAGATTCCCACGGTAGAAGATCACAACAGTCATTATGTTACAAAAAAATATCATACTTGTCTGCTTATTATTTAACATTCTTTTTCTGTCAAGCTAGGTAGTATTTCGAAACTGCTAGTGTGTTTGGTCTGAGAAGATAAGTCTGAGGTGTTGATTCAGCCTGAGAGATCCTGGGCTGGCCATGTTGATGTCAATAAGAACAGCATCAGTATACAACTAAATTCTAGAAATAAAGTAATTTAGTTTTTATGCACAGGACATGATGTAACTTGTCAACTTATCAACTGATGGTTGTAAATTAATTAATTAAAGAAAACCATGTGATGTTTATACTGTGTAGAAGAGTGGAGCTTGCTTGTCTGCTACCTTTATGATTTGTACTGTACTTTGCCACTGCCTAACTAGATGGTACTGCTCTAAACTAAAGAATCCTATCTCTTTTCTTGGGATGGTGGGAAATGGTTGAATTTCAAAATGATTTATGCTGTCATAACTTTCACTACTCATCTCTTCCTCAACATTTGATTGTATGTTTACAAGATAAATAAAGTCATGACAATTGAATTTTGAGTGTTTTGTTTATTTCATAATTCAGTGCATAAATAAAAGAATTCAAATACAAAATTATTACAATAAAAATGTCAAATTGGGGTTAGTTTAGAATGAAATTGACAGCTTCCACATCTATGCGACTTCGTCCCTTCTAAACTAGAGTTCGTTATAAAAACAATATTGATATTTAATTTTTATGATGGCCAGACCTGAGGACTTCAAGACCTATTCTCTGTTAAACAAAGTCGATATGGCGATGTTTACATTTTTTACTCTCTTTGTAGAATCAAAGTTAAAACTTCATTGAATTTTAACATTTTTCCACTGAAAACTGCTCCATTCCCTCGTTTCTCCCATAGAAGAATAATAAATCAAGTAATTAATTGGGTTGGTCCCGTTTCCCCTTTTTGCGTTTCTTTTCGACATGATGTCTTTGTACACATCATGCGTTGTCTTCCTGAAATTTCCCCTTTTAAGCTCTTCTGCCGGCGGTTTTGTACCGCCTTTTATTGTTAAAATACACGGGTGATCCCGTTACATTTGGAGGTCCCAATTCTATCTCTTCTCTTTTTGTTTAATTCACTCGTTTTGTACCACCCTTTATTGTTAAAGTACAGGGTGATCCAGTATCACTACATTTGGAGGTCCCAACTCGAAGAGATTACACTCTTCAATTGATTTTCAAGTACCTAATTGAAGAAAGCTTGAAAAATGCAGAACTATCTTTTGCGAGATTTTTAAATCTCTGGACTTGCGAGAAGTCCAGTCTTTACTGCCATGTTCCATTTTTTCCGTTCTAGTTCACTATTAAAAGTTCACATTTTTAACAGTTCAGATATTGTGTTCGTAAAACACCATCAACATGTTGGTTTGGGCTCAATATTATTTAACCCGCACCTACTTTGCGTTGAATCAAAATAATTCAACCCCCCCCCCCTCCCCATTAAGATTTCGTTTTCGATATACAACGACGTACAAGACTGATTTTTGATTGAAAGGTGTATATCCTTCTGGATATTCTTCAAGTCCTACTTTGTGTTAAACAAAGTCGAAATGGCGATGTTTACATTTTTTTTTACTCTCTAGTTACTAGAAAGACGTTGTAAAGTCTGTCTGAAGAATCGAAGTTGAAATTTTTTCGTTTAAAAAAGAACGACTCAAAACCCAATAAATCCAAAAAGGGAATCTCAAGTCATGAGACGGTTTGTTAAGATCGTGCGTGATAGCGTCATCATTAACGTACCCTGTTATTGTCTGCCCTTTAATCCAATTCTGGATATTCTTCAAGATCTATTTCCTTTCTTAAAAAATGTCCATATGGGATTTTTACATATTTTTTATGCTCTTTTTTATTGATCTCATTTTTGTAACCAATGACTTTTTGGAAAAAACTAAAGACGCTTGTTAACTTGGTAATTTCCCGTGTTTTTAATAGGATCAGATCTGATCACAATCGTATTCTTCAATATCAAGAAAGTACCGTTAACCACTTATTCTTTTGCCCCTTAAAAAAAAGACTCAGTGCTACACTACACTGAGACTCCGAAGTACTACACCCCACAATGGGTATTCGGCAACGAGTGCCATTCTTTATTTACAGAACGCCTATTTTGATCGTTTTTTCAGCTACTACACTGAAACTCCGAAGTACTATGGCACTTAGGCCCCCTGTCTTTTTCGCCGTTCAATTAACGGCTCTCAGCTACTACACTGAGACTCCGAAGTACTATTTTTTGGGGTCGATTTCCATTAGATAAGAAAACGATAATTTTAAAAACACGATTCCCCTTTGTTACCCTGATTATAAAAAAAACCCGATGTAGCATCTACCACTGTCTTGCTACTGTGCTCGAGTCATATTTTGTTTTACAGCAATTGCTGTACAAGATTCCTGTATTCTTGATTTAGATATCGTAGACTAAACAGACGTCTGTTAGTCCCGTTTCCACTTGACTCAGGCTTCCCGAAAACCTGATCGGTGTTACCATATGTAATCTTTCGTTTCTTTGAACTTTAAAGCTTTGAAGTATACGGACATCAAAGTCCTGAATGAAGTGATAACATTTTGTTTCCCCACCCATGTTCCCTTATAAGACCCATCCCAAGAAAAGTTCTTATGTCTATCATGGTAACATTTGTTTAAGAAAAGGTTGGAGTTTTTCTTCAGCTACTACACTGAAGCTCCGAAATACTATGGCACTAAGGCCCGTCATTCACCAAATCTTAACATGGTGCAGTTGGAATTTTTTTTTCGCCGTTCAATTAACGGCTTTCAGCTACTACACTGAGACTCCGAAGTACTATTGGTACGCTGGATGGATTGTGTCATCCGCGTACCAGAAATCAAAAAGATTTCTTTTCTTTTCCGATGAAAAACGGTAGTGATAAACAATTAAGAGTTTATCGCTACCCTAAGAACGATCTGTATTTGACAGATCGATTGTCATCTGGAATCCATTTCGCTGAAAGGGATAAATCTTACAACAAATTTTTTCTACGTCTTTTCCAGAGAATTGGAAAAAGGTGTTTGAAATATTTCAAGTCCTTTGTTTCATTTTAAACCTGAATGTATAATTCTTTTACGAAAAGCGTTGTTCTATTGTTGAACTGTTTCTGTATCCAATTTTTTCGGAAGCATAAAATCCCCTTTGAAATTTGTTTGTTTACCCGCGAGTTTTGGCCGTATCTGTGCCAAAATAATTCAGAAGCATTTTTTCTTTTTTTTTAATCTAGATTTAGATTACGACAACGAGACTGAACTTTTTGCGACCTGTGTTGGAATAATACAGAAGCATTTTTTACCCTTTGTAATCCGTTGTAATCAAGATTTAGATTACGACAACGAGACTGAATTGTTTGTTTTTTGTGTACCTGTAGGATAAATACAGAAGCATTTTTTTTCGAGTCGTGTTTGGGAACTTAAAATGAATTAATTATTCATTGTTGAGTGCATAAAATGGGTTTGGGTTCCCCTGCTCATCAAGGAGCTAGATCTGCACTAATGCCTATCAAACGTATTTCGTCGGGTGGTCCCGTTTCCCCTTGACTTATTTTTTCCCTCTTTTTAGCGTTTCTTTTCGCCAATGACGAATACGGTGGACCCGTTTCCCCTTGCATAATTTTCCCTCTTTTTGGCGTTTCTTTTCGCTATGATGTTTGTGTACACATCATGCGTTGTCTTCCTGAAATTTCCCCGACACTTCAATCGATTTTCAAGTACCTAATTGAAGAAAGCTTGAAAAATGCAGAACTATTTTTGCCAGAGTTTTAAATCTCTAGACTTGCGAGCAGTCCAGTCTTTACTGCCATGTTCCATTTTTTTGCTCTGGTTGTGTTTTGTTAAACACCATCAACATGTTGGTTTGGTCTCATTTGTACTGCTTCCTCTGCCAAAATAATTCAAAAGCATATTTCTATCTGAGTTTGTGCTTGTTACTTATTTTAAGCCTCTCGATCCATGACGAATCGATTGTCATCTGGAATCCATTTTTTCATCAAGACTTGAAATGTTCAAGTAAAGCTTGATAAACTGATTTGTTCGCTAGTGTAGACCTTGACTGGGTCTTAACATGCCCAATTCATGTTTGTGAATAATATTTTTTTGAAATGCCTCAACAGCATTAAGCTGTAATTCCCCGTTTTCCCCTTAACTCATGAAAGTACGTCAACCATGACGAGATCTCCTTCTGGATATTTTTCAGTTAGCGATAAAGTGAATTATGAAACTGTAATTTTTTCGCCGGTTTAAATTCAAGCAAATCTTGATAAACTGATATTTTTTCGAACCCCTTGTTTGTCAACCATAACGAGATCTCTTTCTGGATATTCAGTACTGATCGGCACTCTCAAACGTAATTTTTCGTTTTGCTATTGCTTTAAGGGAGTGCATTTATCTTAACACTCATTAATTTTTAAAGATCCGATCCTGTCAGAAAATACTCATGGGCATACGTCCCTCTTACATAAAGAGATGTACTACCCTAAACCCCCCACCATCTGGTTGACCAGCTTGTAAAATACCTGAGCATTCATTTAAATCATTCTTGTCCATTGCGTTTAGTACACCAAAGATTGTACCAGCATTTTTAAAGACCAAATTTTTTCGTTCATTTCGGTACACCAAGAAGTGTACCAGCATTTTTAAAGACCAATTTTCTCTTTGAGATATGTGATACAAATTTTATCGTACCAGCTGAATCTATGAATGTTCAAGCAAATTGTCTTCAGAATTTCTTTTGTTTGTAAAGCATAATTTCTAAACTAACACCAACGTCAAAAACCCCTTCTGTATAAAAAAGGATAATAGTCCTAACCGACTGCCAACCATCGAATTGTTAATTCGAATCTACTGAAAAATATAAACACTGGTCTAGTCCTTTTACATGTACAACTAGTAGTTGAACAAATCGAGTCAATAATTTTAAGTCTCCATTTGATCAACTACGAAGCAAAAATGTAAAAAGAACTACATCCTTAGAGGATGGTCCATCTCCTATCCGCAGCTGGTCAAGTGAGCTCTTTTGGGCTACCCACTCGACCAACTGCAGAACGAAGACTGACGAAACTCTGATGGATGGACCAGCATTTTAAAGGGGGAATCAAGACCGAGAAGATAAGCACAGGAAGTGGGAGGAGGTTGTTCCAAGGTTAAGGTTGGTTGTGATTAGGGTGAGGTCGTTGGACGGCTTCCAGGTATACAAGGTCAGCTTTTGGGAAACATCAGGGGTTCTGTTACAATGCCCCTCCCTAAAATTGAAAAACGGTTGAAAATAAAATACTTGCTTTGTTAAAGTTTAGGAGGATTAAAAATGAAATAAGCCCCATCCAAAGAAAATTCCCATATCTTTAAAGTTTACAAAAATTTACTTCAAAACAAATTAAGTCTGGACTTTTAGTTAAAGGAAAAGTTTTTAAAACGAAATCAATAACTAAGCATTGCAAGTTCTTCTAAGCCAAGGCCAGGGTTGTTTGAAATGGCAGATGGATGGGGGAGGAGCACCTGGAACAAAGATAAGAATATCATAGTTAGTATGGTAAAGATAAGAAATATGCAAAGTTCAATAAACCAATATTTAACTAAACTGGCATTTCAGTCCATGACAGTAAAATCTAACGTTAAGTAAAATCAATAAATTTCAAGTTCAACACGAGTTGAAAATGCCTTCATTCAGCCTACAAGGCTTGAATTCGACAAAATGATTTGACAAAAAGTATGAATGAGTAATCTTGAGCAAATGGGCATAGAAATTTAAGAATTCTAGAAATAAAACTAAATTATAGCAAGTTTAAGATAATCTAGAAAGAGAAAGCAAACCATTAACAATGATTGATGTACCATTTCTTGTTCCGTTGTTGAAAATTGATCACCCTTTCTGTTATCAGCCAATTACCCCACAGCAACTCATTCCCATTCTCACACCTTGTCTGTAAAATAAAAACAAAATTAGAGAAAATCATTGCTGAACAAAGACAAAGGATTGCGTCACTCCCGGCATTTTTCAACGGCTTTTTAGGGTGTGTACGTGTTACTTGCCTAATTCATAACTCCAATCGACTTTTCCATTTCCTCAATGCTGTTAAACAAAATACGAGATTAAGATTAGATTTAAAATGAATATCTAACAATGAAATAATATAAATCGACAAATTAAATTCAATACCGGTCGCCATCTCCAATTCAGCCGTCCTCTCCCTTCCATGAGGCAACGCTAACAAACGACGCAGTAAGTTGCAGACGACGCTGCCAACGGCTTTCAATTGTTTGCCAAAACCGGATGTCGGATAATATTGATTTCATGATTTGCCTTTGCCTGATCTATTATCAAATTATTTATTCATCAATTTACTCTATACATTTGATTTGAAATAAATTGAAATATTTCATAGTATTTTATTCATTTACATTAAATCCTAAAGAATGAAAAAAAAAAAAGTTTTAATGACAGTCACAAGTGGCGCCGTACTGGCAGTCATTCTAGGAACTTGTTAATGAAAATTCCCATAGGATTTTTTTAAAAAAAGCCAAACGGCGGCTAATGGGCCGAATGAAAAAATATGTGGAAATGTTAAAAATCGACAAAAATCCAAACAGGGAATAGAGCTTAATGTCATTTCTAGTCCACCCTCGAGAACTTTTTAGGGTGGATAATTAAAATGACCTTGCGAATAGTATTTTTTCAAGCAGAACTGAAATAAAAAGAAAGCAAAAAGAAACAATTCTTTATTTTTTAAATCTCTATACACTAGAGAATGTGCAATTGTATTCCATCACGTCAACCAGTTTTCTTTGTTTACACGTGACTGGGCAATAGCCAAAATTCCTGCTGTTCAAGGGAAAATATCTTCTTCCAACAAAAAACCGGTGAAATGGGTCATCGGGCGCTTTGGATCGCTGTAAAGTGTTCCACTGGCCGTTCCAACGTAAACTCGGATCGTATCGCCTGACGTTAATCGCAAAACAAATGGAATGGCAACCGTTCCGTGATTGGCAGTTCCACCAACCGGCCCACCCGATCCGATCAATTCTTTTATTAATATTTTATCATCGTTTTTATAAACGTTGATAAGTAATTCATTTGATCCGGGCAAATCTAATCCACTAAATGCGAAAACATAAGTGCCATTTTTAGGAGCGGTAAACAATCCCGTTTGATAATCCATGGCTGTTCCGCGAAGAAGTTGAAATGTATTCGTATTCAATTCTCTGATCGGCAATGGCAGCAGTGAAATTCGTTGTACTCTGAACGTAAAATTCAATCGGTTCCGTTTTGACGTCGACGTAACCGATTTCCGTTTGCATCACATTTTGACCTTATATCCCCAAAAATATTTTGTTGATTTCATCATTTTTTTAAAAATAATAATTTTATTAGATTTATATAAAAAAAATACCCAAAGTGAAATCGCAATAGACGAATTGAATTTTTTTGTCTTTGCGGATGGGATAGAATCCTTTAAGATTGTAACCGTGACGCCACAAATCGAGACACGACATTGGCATAACATCGACGGCGTTTGTTTTGCCTACACATTGCAACTTGCCGAGGGTGTGGCTCCCACCTGTGTAACTGATTTTGCCGAAATTTAATTGCGTCACGGGTAATATCCGTTTCAAGGTAACTTGTCCTATTCAAAATAGAAATCAACACCTCAAAAAACAGCAAAAAAATTGAATTCCAATATTAATATTAATATTATACCAATGTCAGATAAAGAGACGGCGACGTTAGCATCGCAATTGCATTTCAGATCGGTGCGGATGCAATTGCCATCGATCCCACATTGGCACGTATGTGCGGTCTCATCATCTCCCGACCAGAAATTTCTTACGTCTCCATTGATGTCGTTCCACCAAGCATAATCGACGCCTAGTCCTTCGTCCGTGAAAGGTGCCCCAACACAATTCACCTGCACAACAAAAAGAGAAATGTCTATTATTAGAATAATAAAGAACCGCATTGGTAACTGAGATCGGCCTTAAGGGCGTGAGCCGCCGCCGCACTATGCTGTTGACAGGATGATTGATTAGAGTATGAAGAATAGAGTTCTCTTGTTATATAGACGACGTACTTGAATGGATTGGTAACATTGAAATGAAATCTCGGCTAAGGCTCTCAACTGCCGGATGGTTGTGTTTGGATAGACAATTGGCCTTGAATAACAGCCAGGACTGGCACCACATTTCGGGATGGAAATGGTCGATTCGCTGTCGTGACCAACAGCCGTTGTTCCTTTCATTTCATTATCATTATTAGATGATAAAATACGACTTAATTATATTAGAACTAACCTGTTGTCATGTCGCAAAAGACGTAAATGGCACCGTCACCAATTCCCAATCCATCGGGATCGATCCAATACATTCCAGAATTTTTGTATTCAGGTAGTCCACTGTCTAGAGCCTCTTGGCACGTTCTTGGAGAGAAAGCGATCACTTTCTCATGAGTAGCAGTTAATACTACCGGCTGTTGCACAAGTTGTTGGATTTGTTTTTTCAGCGAAACGATTTCATCGGCGGCATTGACGAGTCGCAATTCTTGATCGAGAATTTTGGCTTCCATTCGATCAAAACGCGACATAATCAACAACGCCTCCTAATATACAAAAAAAGGTGAATGAATTATAATTTGATAAATAATGAGAATTATCTAGAAGAAGAAATAATAGTATAGAAACCAGTTTTTTCTTAAATTTTGATGTGGGGGAATACATCAATGTCCAGATAGTCACATGAGAGAACTTACACTATTTTCACGGGACTGCTGGCCATCATCAGCAGACGGGATATGTTGAGACGATGCAGCACTCAACAATACAATCAACATGAAATGTGGTAATATTTTGCATTGCAACATCTCTTTTCTGTTATATTCCAAAAGAGAGCGATTCCTTGTTATAGATTTAAAATTGAATCAAACGAACTGACCGCATTTATATTGAAACACACCATATATGTAGAAATAATAGAAATGTATATATATCGACCACGATATTATATAGATAAGCATCGTCATTTATTATAGGCCAATAGTCACGAATAATCTGTCGGCGAGATGAAAAATCAAAAGATAAGCGCGGGCGCACCGCCATCACACACATAAAGACTTTCTATATCTATAAACACAAAAACCACTTAAAATTGTCGGGGTTTTGTGTTACATATGCAAACAAGTTTCCTTATAGATGCGCCAATAAAAGAATTTCAAGTCGGTATTTGAAAATGTTGCGCCTACATTTATGCACTTTAGACATTATGTCACCAATCTAAAAAGTATATACGTACAATTGAGGAATAATATCGTGACTTGTGATAATGGCCAATAATGTTGGGTATTTGGGTAATTATAATATACAAGAATTTTATCTTTTTGCATGGGACATGAACTTGTCATTCTTTTGTTTTCCAGCGTGATTATAGACTGAAAATTGTTTTAACTACTCGTTTAAAAACGACTACATTCACTAGATGCGAAGAACGAGATTTAAAAATGTTTTATAGATAGCGCGGTAAATTTGAAAAATCATTTGGCTGCCCTAGATAACAAAAATAGATTTTGAAATGTTTTCCAAGTCATGCCGACTGTAATTTTCTGCTGTTCGTGTGTGTTTTTATTATAGAAACATAAAGTCATCGTATTTTTGGCATTATAAATCTAAAAACAATTTCTGATATTCTTTAATAGAATAAACACACCTGCAGTAAGTTATTCTTTGAAAAATGTTTTCACGGATTCTATTAATTGAATACATTTAGGAATTAAAATTTCTTTTACATTATATTTTTAACCAAAAATTCCAGTTGTATAATTATTTAAATGGTTTTGAGTGTTACTCTGAAATGTTTCTAGAAAATTCCTGTTTGGAATTTTTTGTGCGCGCTAGCCACAGAGAATAATACGAATCGAGTCGTTTTTCTTGATTTCAATCAATTCCCAACAAACTTTATAAAGCTCGTCTAAAAGAAAAATAAATATCTAAAAATGTAGCCATGTCATTGCCGCAGTCCAAGGTTCCCTTTCAAACAAGAAACAAGAAAATTCAAAGAAACTATAACAAAAAATCCAATGAAGAAATTCCGGTCTCTTTTTCGATTCCATGTTGTGTAGAACAGCACAAAAAAAGGTACTACCCACTGCGTGTGATGGGTGCGGTCACGGTCGCTCGTCGGGTGAATTTTTTGTTTATTAATCAATTCAAATTTTTTTTTTTGTTGTTGCCCTCTCATCTGAAAGTGTCTCTACTTTTTTTTTCTTCTTTTTCTTTTGAAAAAAAAAAGAGAAAATGTCAACAATCGAAATAAAAGGAATTTTGCCAATCGATCGCCTTATTTATAATATTATTCGATATTATAGACGGGAAACAGGTTTCCTTTTGATGTATTCATTCACATGTTGTATTATATTAACGAGTTTTCTATTCTTCGAGCTAATCACGAAATACAATAACACTTGTATAAATGTCATCGACGACCAATCGAATTCTCAACTCTAACTATGTAAAATACGTAGCAGCACAACGTCCACCCTGTGATCCTTTATAAAATAGAAAATTCGATATTATAAAGCCACCCAACTCGTTTTAGCCAAATTACTGATTAGTCCCGATATAAAAACACAAAGTATGTCTGCAATATCCCAAATTTAGGCCTCTAGACATTTGTTTATAGGCTACACAGCAGCAGTTATAGACGAACGATACATAGGGAAAAAAACAAGTTTGTATTTAAGAGCCAATAATTGGCTCCGTCGATCGACAGAGAGTGTATAGAATTAAGTTGATTGGCAATATATACACGCACTCACGAATACAAGAGCGTCAATTGCTAATGCCTTGGGCTATTAAATAATTGATATATTAGCCATCAGGGCCACACAGCAGCAGCAGCAGCTCAATATAACAGGAAAACACTCGAAGCGTTTGAATAATAAAGAATTTTTTTTCGTGAAATCGGCGGGAGCTAACAAACCTCGTTGTATAGACAGAGAGAATGTTGTTATCTCTCTGCTCTTTCTACTTGTATTTGGAAATCGAAAATTTCTAAACATTATAGAGAGAGCCGAGTTAAATACGCAGCAGCAGAAACTCAGACGCGATATAGAGATTATCTTCAAATATCGAAAAAATAAATCCACACACATTCCTTTGAACGGTCACGCCCCAGTATTTTTTTTAAATATAAAGACCAGATCGGAATCCCGACATATCACGCAGCGTCGCACGAGTTTCTCCGCAGCAGCAATTTTGATTTTCGAGATTGTGAATATGATAAGAAATAACAGACCAGGATCTTGTCATTATATATAGACAATATTAATCGCTTATATTTTTAAAATCACACATGTAAAAATTCGTTTGATTTTCAGCTGACGTCATAACCTTTCAGTGTCCCAGCAAAAAACCGGCATTCTTTCTGTGCGTGTACATTTAAAGAGTTTTCCGATTGAGGTCAAACATTAATGTATATAGTCTATAAGTAGGTCTCTCCTTCTTGGAAACAAATTTCTTTATTTATTTCTTGTTAATGTATACACTATTACATTTGATATAGTTGACCGTTCAACTGCTGAATGTACCCAACAACTGAATGTGGTAATAAGAATTAAAATGTCGTTATAATTGGGTGAACGGAAGTCTGTGAAATTCTCGGTACTAATCAAAACAATTCCTGTAATTGGATTTCGCAAATGCTGAGATTTGGGACCCGGTAAAAAGAAATTCAAATATAAATCGAACCAGTCTGTGTGTTAGTTTATCACGACGTGCTGTGTGTAACGTATTCATTTCGTGCTCTGTTTCGTGATCGTTGCATCAAGTGATAAATGTCGCCCGAAAAAACAACAATTTTGATATAACATACACACAAAAAAGGGAGACACGTTTGTTGTCGTCGAGGCTATCGGGAGTCAGAAATGTACAAGCTATACACACACACGAAGAAACATTTAACGGACAATTCCCGTTATTCTCCCTTGAAAAGGACGTTTTCTATAATTCAACCCCCTTCCTATTTACACACCCATTTTAAAATGTAAATTAAATTTAATGAGATATTAGACCTTATTAGATATCATTTTTTGTTCCCGCGTGCGAAAAAAAAAACACGCAAACTTCAAAAAATAGAGTTCGTGTCTCTTTTTTGTGTTTCTTGATGCTGGTGTGAAGCAAAAACCCAACCAACGGGACTGGCTATAGCAAAAATCACGTGCAATCCAAAATTGCTGTTTTATTATAATAAGGCGGGGAATGAAATCCCGAGAAACTGGGAACCCTGGTTGTACTACAACATATTGAAATGGATATGTGAGAGACACAGAGAAAAAGAGAAACAAAAAAAAAAACTTGATTTATAGCAGAGCACCTGAAGGGCGAAAGGAAAACGTTCAAAAAGAGACCGGAACGTTGTGACGTTGACTCAGTGCATTGCCGACGTTTCGTGCGCAACATTCGTCGTTCCGCCATATATTTTTCTGTTTCAAATAAAAGAAACGCCCTTCTGAACTGTGATCAAAAGTGTCTCTAAAATTTAAGAAAAATGGATGAGGAATTGTTACCGACGGCATCAACGATGCCTGTCATCGCTTCCACCAATTTCCCGACACCAACAACACCAACAACACCGTCCATTTATCCAAATTTACAACAAGAAATCGTCCAAGATTTGAGTGAAGAAGTCAACACCGGCAGCCAACAGTTGGGTAGGTCGCCCAGCATCAATCCCGTTGTGACGGCGTCCAGTAGCACAACAACAACAACCGGCAACAACAACAGTTATTTGAGTACCAGTGTCAATTATTCAAGTGGTGGCAATGTGACATTTCATTCGTCTCCAGCGCATCGATCGAAAACCAATCGAAAGAAATCGAGAAAATTAACTTTAACACAAGTTTGTTCCGATGGATCGCCGTCTAAAACTGCAGAACAACAACAACAGAAATCCAACACTATGGATGCGGATCGCATGTCGAATAATTCCAGTTTAATTGGATTCGAATCGGATAATAATTCAACGACAACGGCCTCGACGTCGTCATCTTTAAAATCCGGTCCCGAACGTAAAATCAATCGCATTTTCTCAATGTTGCAAACGATGCAGCAGACGTTCCTTCAAAATAATCCACCCCAACAACCACCACCGCAACCACCGCAACAACAACCACCGCCGCCCACATCATCACATCACCACCACCAAGGCAAATTACCCAAAGAGCCAATTTACGAACAACCGCATCACAGCAGTAACAATCGATCGTCCGATAGTTTGGAATCGGGTACGGATACGATCCATTCGGATGACCGTCGTGGACAACAAATGCGGATGGAATTGCAAACGTCATCGTCGGCCCCATCACGTCAATTATTGTACGGATTGGGTAGAAGTCAAGATTCACTCATGTCTACACGAATTTCAACAGCCGGAAATAAAACCAATTTCATGGCCGTGAATAATAGCAATAGTAACGTGAATAATAAAGGACCGATTTACGCCAGTTGGAATGGATCGCAATATTCGACCAATACTTATACAACAATGACGAGCGATGGAGCTGCATCCCCACCACCAATGACACACGCCATGCCCTATCACAAGGACGGATGGTAATATTTAAATTAAAATTTCTCTCCTTAATAATAATAAAAATCATAACATTTTTTGAATATATTAGGACGTCACTTTTCATTGTTGCCAGTTCCACCTACGCCCAATTATTGATCGTGATGTGTATGGTGGCTGCATTGGCTGAAGTCGTCACACACAACGTTTCGTTCCTTTACTTTGAGGTCAGTTGTTTCTACCATTTTTTTCACCTTCTCAATGTCACAACGCCGAGTATTTAAATAGCCATTAGAGAAGGTATAGAGAGAGACTTTCACTTTTTTTTTTCCTTCTTGCGTGGTGGACTGGCTTTGAAAAAAAAGAAAAAAAAATTCCTTTTTCGTTGCTCTACATTTCATTATTTGTGATTCTATCGAGCGTGGGTGTACCACGCCCATTTAGTCACAAGAAAAAAACAAATGAACCAACCGGTAAGATATCACAAGGTTATAGGAAAGAAAAACGTTTTTTTTTTTTTTTAAATCCCCATCTCGGCGGCGGAATTTGTTTCCAAAATCAATAGCTAGTACAGTTTGGAAACTAGTTTTTTTGAAAAAAAAAACATACCATTAGACTCGGATTTCCACGTATATAGACGATACCAGTTTTTTTTTTTTTTTTTTGCGGGGCACTTTAATTGATGTGTGTATCAACAGCATCTGATGATTGAGTTTGTTTTGTTTCGAATTTTGCTTTTATACATGTTGAGTGGTTCAATCGCCACGTCGATTTGCCCCTTGAGGTAATAATATAAGAGGTGTTCAAAAAAAAAGAACTAGGCTACGGGCTACCAACCTGATTTTCACATTTGAAAACACAGACCCAATGTTCTTTTTCTGGTTTTGTTTTTTGCGACCTTCTTGAAACACCTCTCTCTTATTGTATGAGATTGTTATGTGATGGTGGTGGCCTTCTCTCTTCATTCATTTGAGAGAAACCTGCTGTATATGTCGCTCCAGATTTATTCGCGTCCAACGACAGTTTTTTTTTCACTTTTGGCTTTATTACAGCAGTCTGGACATTCTCTATTGGATAACACTATTGATCTTGAAGAATAAATTGATCCAGACTGAGGACAAAAAGAAAAAAAGGACATTGGCAATTTGTTTCTTTCAAAACAGACAATTGATTTTCAATAATATCCGCAGCGCATTTGAATCTACTGAATAAGAAGAAATTGTGTAGATTATATAGAAACGAGCTGAAGATTTTTGTTCAGTCATTCCTTATAGAAACAACAACAAAAAATATAAGCGTCTCGAGAGCCCATAGAACAATTTCCCAAACGATGAAAAAATTTAGGTTAATGAATAAAACCAGTTTTTGTGTTCTTTCTGCGCAACGCATTGCTACACTGGGAATTGTATTATGTGTAGACCTAGAGGCTATTTCATGTCACACGTCATCACCCCCCATGTTTCGTATTATAGGCAGGGCCGGCACCGCAATGATCGACCAAAAATGATGATGAAATTTAACAATAAAGAAACTTTTGTCTCTAAAATATATAAAAATAGAAATAACATTTTTGCTGGGCGTGTTAGATTTCATCAATAGTCGATAGATTACGTGTCATTCATCATCATTGCTGAAAATAGTAAACCCATTAGCCATATGAATCAACAGTATTTATATAACGCAATACAAAAGTCGTGTCATTTTGAATTGTTTGCGGTTATTCAACACGCCTCCAGTCAAACATCTTAACATGCTGTTTATTCAACGATATCAATAATTCATGTTAAAAAAAAAAAGAGAAATCGGAGCGCATAATAGCGGGAGGTAAAAAATATATAATCATCATCAAGGAGAAATTATACTTTAGGGCGTGGTACTGATGATTAATTTTAATTTCTAAATTATTTTATTTAGATATTCTTTGCTTTTCTCTACACGGTGTCCATCATTTTCTTTCTGTACGTTTTCGGCTATTTGTTGAGATCGAAACGTCGCAGAGAAGAGAGAAAACGATTAAGAAAATTGAGTCGATGGAAGGAATCGAATATGTCAAATCCATCCAATAACGGGACGACAACAGAAGATGAAACGAGCGATTACGACAGCGTTCAAGTCGATAGAAACGTTTCCAGCGCCATGTCGGTAGAAAATGAAATCTCCACCATTCCATCGCCGATGCGACGATTTTTCAACAATTTCAGCGGTGAAAGGAGAAGATTTAGTCGTTCAGATCCATCGGAAATGATGGAAAGTGTCAGTTCAAATCCTCATCCGGCTTCCAGGAAATCATCCGCCAATAAACAATGGACGATGCCACAAAATTTCAATTTAGGCGGTGGTGGAACACAGTCTGCCGGAGAAATGGTTTCTTATTGTACAATGACCAGCAACAACAGCGACATCGTGACAACTCACAGTGCGGCCGTGAACGGACGAAAAGCTAAAAAGACTAAAGTGTCGGATAACGAGCACAGTCACGGAAGTTTGTTCCTGAGAGCCGGTGCTGTCGCTTTCGGATTGGGTACCATGATTTACGATGGATTAGAATTCGGGGCATTTCTTGAAGTGCCACCGGATTCGCCGTGTTTCGCTTTGTTACGTGGACTCAATCCGCTTTTACACGCCGTATTCGTTTTCCTGCAAATGTATTTCATCTTCATCTCCGCCAGGGTACCGTACAACTATACTATAATTTAATTTTTATATTTTAAATACTTAAAATTTTACTATTTGTTCCAGTTGAATATTCACAAATTCAAAGTGATTGCCCGTTTCGGATTGATGCATTGCGTCGCCACTAATGTTTGCGTATGGATCCGCACGTTAGTCAGAGAATCTTTAAAAGAAATCAACGGACATTATCATCATTACGTTGAGAAATCAGTTAAAACTACTAGCCATCAACCGGTGGTATCTGCTGGCGGCTACGACTCAGCTTCAAACGCTTTGTTACATCATTTAGTTGAAGCTGTGGCCGCTGTTGCCGGAAGCGAAGAAAGTAGTTTCGAAGGTGGAGCATCAGCTTTCTTTGATATCGGTGAGTTTATAATTATTTATATCTATAATATCCCAGCATAAAAGACTAAATGGTAATTAAATTTTGAATATTCAAAGTGAATGAGACGTTTGCCGATGCTCTGACGACAGCCGCACCGATGGCCGCTGGCGTCAAAAGTAAAAAAGAAATCAGTTTATGGGAATTGACGGGCAACGTTTCGTGTGGCCGTCGCATTTACCTGGGCAACATCATCATGGATGCCGCACCGTTTCTCTATCCGTTTCTCATCGAATATTCGCTCATTGGCGCTGCTGTTCTTTACGTCATTTGGGAACACATTGGACTCAATCCAAAGTAAAATTTAAAAAATTCTCTATCACACAATTATTGATGAAATTTTAATTTCAGGTACAAAACAGAAGAAGAAAATAATCGTGGCATCAAAGACGAATCCATTTGGAATAGTAGAACTCGTCAATTGAGAGTCGATTGTGTTGGAGCTTCTAAAGGACTTTTCATGGGTCTCTTTTTCTTGACGGCTTCACTTTTGTGTCTCGTTTTATTCTTCATTTTCGTGCCAATGCCACAATTCAAACGATTGGGACTCATCTTGGGCGATTCAGCTCATTGCACTTTACTTCTCGTTTCACTCATCGCCATGGCCATTGGCGCTTACAGGTATTTTAAATTGAAATTTTGTTTTCATTTGCATTTTCTAAATAAATTTTTTGTTATAAAAGAGCCCGGCACCTTCATTTTCATTCAGAACACATGGAAGAATTGGGTAGTATTTTACTACGGATATCCGCCTTGGGCATTTTTATGTATTCCGCTTTCTCCATGATCGCCGGAGCGTTGGGCACGTCCAAAGAAGAACCGCCCACTTTGGTTTTTATTAATGGACTTTTGTCCGTTATTGAAGTGACGGTGCAAACGATTTTCATTTCGGACATGTCACGAAGGAGCGTCAATACCATCGAACAGGATCGTGAGAAACCCGGAAGACAATCCGTCACGTTCTTGTTGATCACCAATTTGACGTTGTGGCTCGTCTACACTTTCGAAATGCAAAAAGTCGAAGCCAATCCCGTCCAGCTCAATTTTTACGGTTTTATGCCATGGTCAATTGTTCAACGTATTTCGCTGCCACTTTGCATTTTTTATCGATTCCATTCGGCCATGGTCTACGCCGAAATTTGGAAAAATTCCTTCAGATATCACGGACCGACGATGGAAGAATTAACTACGACGGCCAACATCAGTGGGTCGGCTATTCATTTGAATTGAAATCAGACTTACTACATATATCAAACACATCCTAATCTAAAGATATACAATTAATTGTAGCCATTTAAAATCTAATATTATTTTTTGTTATATAGTCCATACATGGTGTGTATAGATGTGACTTACATTATGTGTTTTTACATTATTAAGACAAATTCAACTAATGATTTTAATCCTGATGGATGATATTGATAATTATAAATTATCGTCATTCTTAGGTATTATTAAGAGAGAAAGTGTATAGAAAAATGTATTTAACTTTCCCTGATGAAAACCGAATCATTTTTGTTCATGTAATAATTGGCTGTCATTTGACTATATGTAAATAGGATACAAGATTTCAATTCAAGCGATGATACGCACTATATATAACAATTCTTGTCATTTATAAGTAAAGGGGTTTTTTAAAAAAAATCGGTGAATGACGTTTCCGAGGACGTTTCTTTTTTATTACAAAATTGTTAATAATGATTGAAATAGAAAACAAAACCCAACGTGAACTGAATGACGAATATACTCCTCTTCCCAAATTATTATTATTATTTTTTTAAAATGTCATTGGATCCTTATCGCAGCAAATTCAAGAAAGTTGCCATTTTTCTCTTTTGTATTTTTTTGAAAGTTGAAACGACGTACTTTTACTACTTTCCCAGCGCCTATGATTAGTTAACCGGTTAACCAAAATAACAACACATCCATTTTAATCTGAATATTATAATAATCATTCAATTTGTTGTATAAAAACGACCTCTCTCTTCTTCTGTATAAAAATCCTATCCCAAATGAAAATAACTCTGCTCTTGTTTCCTTTCATATCTGGTGATGATGACGTCATCATCTACGGACAATACACGGTCAACAGCAAAAGCAAATTTTTTTTTTAAACTTTACGGTAGCCATCGGCCTGCAATTATGACCTCCCAATGGCGGATTATTCCATCAATCTTCTTACCCATTCAAAAATTTGGCAATATTCCCAAAAAAAATTTTGGAAATTATTACGGCACAGATTTGAAAAATTTTCGGGCGTTTTCAAGGTAAAATTATAGACCCACGGGTGATATCCAGTATAATT
The DNA here is from genome assembly GCA_030770115.1 of Daphnia galeata. NCBI lineage: Eukaryota > Metazoa > Arthropoda > Branchiopoda > Diplostraca > Daphniidae > Daphnia > Daphnia galeata. The sequence continues at coordinate 17,009,888 of CM061116.1, read as the reverse complement.
TACATGTTTTACTTGTTTGCTTTTTCATCTTGCGCAGCACATTGTCCTGAAAACGCTACATCAAAAACCCAGGCACTCTTAGTATAAAAATATTTCGTGTGTGTCTGAAAATCTATTGGAATCAGTTCAGTTAAAACCTGTTTGTATAGTTCGTTCCATCTAAATTATACGATAATAGCTGATAGCTGTTAATCAGAGTCACTTGTTTATTTGAATTGTTGTATGGTAGCAGGCAGGCTGCATAGCAGTATATAGTGGCTTTGTATTCACATATCAGGAATATATATTTTTTTAAATTAAACGGCAGTCTACCATTTCGTTCTCCATGACAATATAGTCGTGATAGTCTCAAACTTGTAGCCCGCACGTTCTGTCGTGTCGTTGACATTGAAATTGAAATTTTCCACGATCGACTTGTCACGATAACTTGGCCACTCAAGGTGTGTGCACAGCAGGGGAAATGATTCGGCCTCTTCCTATATAAATGAATATATTCATATGTTCATTTTCTAGTAGCATGGCTATTCGGCCTGTCGCTTCCATTCGTCCATAAAGACTTGGGTAAATGATTAGTTGACTGAAACACGTCAGCACACACCTACCAACAGAGTTTGTCATCAATCTTGCCGTGTCGACTGTTTCTTTTCTTCACATTTGACATTGTTTTGTTTTTTTCTTATGTAGGTGATAAAACACCAGCGTACCTTCTGCAAGGATCTTTTTTCTTTTTAGTCTTGTTTTTGTTTTTTTTTTAAAAGGGCGTTGCCGTTATTGGCCTTCGGCTGAATTCCTTTATCCCAACTCGTCGTTGGACCTCACACATTTCATCAATTTATTTTAAAAAGGAAAAGAAACAAAAATGTCCCGTAATCATTCCCTTAAATCTTATAACCTTTTTAAAAAATACGAAATTAAATTGACTACTTTTAAAAGTCTTCGTTTGCCCTGATGATGGATCATCAAGTACTGTTTAGCCTTCCCAGCAGTTTGACTTGTTACTACTCAATAATAATCGCATACTATTACGCATCCCAAGGTCCAATTCAGATGATTAGCAAGTGAAACGTCCAAGATGAACCGTAACCAGTTGGTTGCTATCCACAAGTTTTCCAATGGCCTCGAGTGAAATAAGAAATAACTGAACTGCTATATCGTCCTAATCACGTAATGATCTGATTCGGTTTGAAGGCGAATGAGCAGGTGAAAAATATATTAACTGGCAAACTTGTTTCAATTGCTTTTTGAACAAGTTTGAATGTGTCCCAATCTGCAGGGCAGGTGGGGGCGAATATAGTAGCGAATATGCGATTTCACTCATCAGAGTGTCCACGGCATTGTTTGTTGCATAACAACTAACCAGAGTCCTTGACACATTTAACTATATAAGATGAAATACCAACCGAATCGCCATTACAGCACTTGTCGACCTGACCCAATACGTAACAACCAATGCGCAAATCCACTATACGAAAATTTGATTTCAGGTGGACACTGAAAACGAAAAGATAATCTAAACAAACGAAACCAATTGAGACTAGATTTAACCCTAATGTCTCTTTAAAAATTACAAAGTTAAAATAATAACAAATGATTAAAAAAAGTTTAAAAAACAAAATACTGAATAAGCGTTACCAAGAATTAATTATTCGTTTCACGCTGAGACAGAAATTCGACAATCGAGTCCTAAAAATCTATTTGATTTGTAATCAAAAATTTATTTTTCGACGAGAAAATATAGAAAAGAACTTTCATCCATTATTAACACAACAACCAATGAAATTTGTAAAAATAGAAAATGTCATTAAAATGATAGTTCTCGTCTTATAATTACTCGTCGTTCTTTTTCCCTGGGGTATTGGCCTCGATATGCAAATGAATCGTATTACATCTACACTTAATCACGATTCAACAAAATCCGTCAATTGAAACAAAATATCTGAATAATATCACCGATCGTTGTCATTCACATGTAATAGTTGAAAGCATCGCGTCCGTCCTCGTCTTGTGTTGTGTATTGGGTTTTCTGCACCACTGCTCCAATCATCTCGCTCAAAATTGACTCGACGCTGCAAAGACGGACCCTATCGCCAGGCAATGGTTTAATCATCGACTTGATTAATGCTCCGAACTGCTTGCGGTCATCAGCAGACAATTCTGAATAAAAATTTGAAAAAACTATTACAAATTTAATGATAACTAAAATAAATAATTGAATTTATACTGTGCCAATTGACTCCATTATTAGGTTCACGTTGGTCGCCACCATTATTGAGCAGGTTGACAATATTGATCCTGATGTGGATTGAGTTGCATCCAAATACATGATACCCCTTCGAGAGGTAAAAGAAAAAGACAAGTCCTGCAGAAAATGTGTCGCCGGCGATTGAACCCCGTTTTTCCCGATTATTGTCATCTTGCAACATTTCCGGCGCCTTGTAGCACACACTTCCATGGTCTTGACTGAAAGAATATGATCCACGATCGTTGACTGACTTGCATAGTCCAAAATCGGCCAACTTGATGATAACAGACGAATGTTTGTTGATGGCAATAAGAATGTTTTTTGGGTGGATATTCCGATGGGCTAAACCGTTGAAGTGAACGTAACGAAGTCCTCGGACTATGTCGAAGAGAACGGTGGCATCAGATGGCATACTTGGTCTTGGCAAGTCCCGATTATAAAGATCACAGTACTGGTAGAGTGATGTGGTGCACCGTTCGAGGACAATATACCTGCATTGTTGAATAAACAAGGACACAATTAGTCAAATGAAACAAAGAAATTCAGGTAATGAAGGATAATTATTTCTAAATTTCTATTACCTGAAAGGGTATTGATCTTTAACATGCAAAAGCTCAACAATATTTTCATGATGTTTTAGCCTTGTCAAGGCTCTTTCTTCTCTTACAACGCTGACTTCCCGATGTGGCTTTGAAGAGTTCTCTGGTGAATCAAGGTAATGATTCCTTTGGTACTCATCCTCTTTCAAAATGTTATGCAACTCAACTCTTTAGACGGCAACTTGAATGTTTCCGTAAGTGCCATAAAAAATCTTGCTGAATCGTCCTTCACTGATGGGAGGTCTATCATCATGTATCACTATCTCCCTTTCCATTGTCTTACTGTTTGGATCTCTTAAGCAAGAATTTTTAGGACAATAATATTTAAACAATTTTCATGTGATGAATTTTATTGCTTTAGAAAAGCAATTCAAACTTTTTTTAAACAAAGCTTAACAAGCAAACTTTTCAAAAAACAGGTGTCTCATGTCTGTCTGTCGTCTGCTTCCCGAACCACGGTTGTCGGCAATTTCTTTTTGATTGCTAACTGGTGCGTTAATTTGTTTCTTTTTTCTTTTAACTTTAACAATTTAAGTCAATAATCAACTTAATGGAAAACTGCTGAGATCTATGGTGGCATTTTAGAAATTTTCCTCATCCATCCTTGTCTGTCAATAGGCTTGACATATTGATCCACCTAAGGTTCGTCTTACTAGCTACTACACCCTACATGCACAGACTAGGCCTACTATTATTACAATCAACTACACCGCCCTACTACACCGTTACTGCTTCTCTCTTTACTTAATATTCCCTCACACTTTTGTTATTTTAATTTTAATCCTTTTTAATAGTGAGTTCTTCCGATTGATTTCCCTTTGTTATATAATATACATATAGGGCTCAAGCTTTTCAGTTTTAGTTAGCTAAAATAGTGCTTTAAAGAAAAACGTGTGATGGATTTCCATTTGTTGTGTATTATTTTACTCTTGAAGCTCAAACGTAGTTAAAGTTATGCATTTAAAGAAGAGCTTTGGTGTTTGATCACAAGGTATCAGCACTTTGCTCCGCGTATGATGAATTGTATTTCCCGCAATGGGCAAACCCAATTTGTTTTTTTTTTCTTTTTCGATTTCGATTTCAATTTTGAGATGATGTCGTCATCGAGGAAAATCCGGTGTAACTCATCCAGCAGTCCAGCCTTTGGGCCATCACGTTTTATTGTCAGTACACACACAGAGCACAGAGCGCACCTTATACTGTTGAATGTTGTTTTCCTTTCTTCTGTTTATTTATGGCTTGTGGTACTGGTACTACTTTTTTAGTGTTGATTTTACTCGATAGGCAGCAGAACAAGAAGAAGAAAAAGAAGAGAATTTTGAAAATGGGTTTTTCCCCCCCTCAAGCTTCTACTTGCCTTTATATCGTTTCTTCATCCTGTTCTGGATGGAATCATTTTTATTTTTTTTGTATTTTTCCCCTTGCCACCCTTCGCAGCATTACAAACTGTTGCCCCCCCACCCCCCTTTCGTCCTTATACCATTCCCCTCTGGTGTTGACTATAAATACCGTCGGGATTCAACCGAGAGAGAAACATCCGCACTCTAACCGTCCAAGCGGCCACATCCATTTGCCGGAAGATAATTCACATCCATCCGTTATCGCTAGAGACAAAGAGAAGAAATGATTACGTCACACTTCATCTTAACGGTGAGCCTAATCACATTTTTAAATATGATTGAAATCACTGTGTGTTTACATATTCACTTATTTTGTACTCAAATTTAAATTTCAGTTGATGTTGGTGACTTTGGTCGTTGCCATGCCTTTTTACCCTGAAGAGGAAGGACCCATTGTTGTCTCACCAGAAGTTGTTGATGTTGTCGCACCTGCCGATGCCCCAGCATCCGAATTGGCTGAAGGTGAAGACAAAGTCAACGAGCGATACGGTCCCAACTATGGCCACCAATCAGCAGGTAAATTAATTGAAACGACTATCATGGGCATTTTATACATCAGGTGTAACAATTTGGCTATAATAGGTCACCAAGTAGGTCACCAACAGAGCAGCACCAATTACCAGCAGCAGAGCAGCAGTCAACAACAACAAAGTAGCAGTTACACCACCAACAACCAACAACAGTTGGGTCATCAGAACACCAACGGATACGGAATTAACAGCGGCTATGGCACTAACAATGGATACGGTGTCAACAATGGAGGTAAATTGAAATCAACTGTTGTTCAATTCAAATAATTACAGTTGTTTATTTAATCGTTGATTCTTTTGAAAACAGGATATGGCGGAAGTGGATACAATAATCCAGGCTATAACACAGCTGGATACGGCCAGAACACCAATTTCGGCGGCTGTGAGTTTCTTCATTTGTCCTCTATTTTTTAATGATAACAACATCAATGACTAAATGTTTAATTAATTGAATTAGCTTATGGTGGAAATGCTGGATACGGCAACACCGGCACCAACACAGGGTACGGGACCAACGCAGGATATGGAAATACAGGATACGGAAACACTGGCTATAATACGGGATCAAACGTTGGGTATGAATCCAATACCGGATTCGGATCCAATAGCGGATACAGCACCAACACGGGGTACGGAAACACCGGATATGGGCACACTAATACGGGCGGCTACAACACGGGACTCTACGGAAACAACCAGCAAGGTCTTCATGGAACTACGGGATACGGAAGCTCCGGATACAACAGTCTTTCCATCGGTATAATTAAAACTGAAATAACACTGCGCAATTTATAATTAATTAATTATTTGCCATTTTTTTGTCTTATAGAAAGTGGTTACGGCAGCAATTACTTGGGTTGGCGTGAAGGACAAAAGGCCAACGGCACCGCTCCCGCTGTTGAATCTCCCGAACTCGGCGGGGCTAGCGACGCTGTACCTTCTTCAGTTCCTGTTGATGTTGTTCCTGCTGTTGCGGCCGATGTTGTTGTTCCCACTGGCGACGGATCCATCGACTTTATTAAAGAATAAAGTTGATATTTATGTTGAATCTCCACCGATTTCCCAATCTTTTCTTATATCCAATGACGCGGATGCGAATGTTTGCTGACAATTGACGCTGGGCGTCTTGTTGACACAAAAACACAATGCAACAATCTGACATCTTCCACAATTTTGCGTATTATGTTCCCCCTGAAAAAGTCGCCTTTGTTTAAAAACTTGTTCTTGTTATCGAATTAAAAAGAAAAACGCGTGTTTTTTGCCAATCCAACAAATGTCCATGTTCAATCAAGGGACTCGAAGTCAGCCATTTGTGCTGCGTATCAAATAATTGATATGCAAATGTGATGCACAGCACAGGCAATCCAAAGTAGATGCGGAATAATAGCCTGCAGTCTCAATTGTTACCTAACGGTCACACATCGAAACGCTTGCCAATAATAACTGCGCACATTCCTCCGAGGACAGTGCACTTTGTTGTAGCGCGGAAGGCAATGCATCGTGATGATGCCATTTCACCATTCAAGTGGCAATAATAAGAAAAAGAAAAACTAGTTTCTGATTGGAATGAAGCGATGGGAAATTTGGATTCTAGCTCTGATTTCTAGATGGCGCAGCACTTGCAAACGCAACAGTCATCCGTTTTTGGTGTTTCGTTAAAAAAGACTCGTTTTTTTTAAATCTAACAGATTGTCATCTCTCTAGCGATTAACACAATCCCTTTTAACGATAATAATATCTATACTCTGATAATAAACAGTGACTATGTTGGTAACGTTATGAATGACTTGACTTGCACGGTCACAATGGAATTTCAACGTTCGGAGAATAACACACAGACGAATTCGTCGCATTCTACCAGTTGCTGTTGGCACATTTTTCTATGCGGGTGAAGACGATGGCAGGTATGTAACAACGAGAGCATCTTCCCCATTCCATTAAAAAAAAACAAAAGCCCAAACATTCGCATCAGCTCATCTCTATATAGATGATTGATTGAAATATTTCGTTCAATGTTCAGTTCACGTTGCAAACATGGCAAGGTAGTAGAATTTATCTCAAAGTCGAGTCAAAGTCATTGCGAAATGTTTTTTTTTTTATATTTCCAAGGTTGTATGACCAGTGCTCCACCGCAAATGTTTTCAGTTTCGATTGTTACCTAATTGGCTGGTAGGAAGTTTTCCGTGATTTTTTCCGTTGAATTTCCCGCACGTATAGTTTGTTTTTCATTTTATCGTGTAAAATAGGTAAACGTGCAAGGGATGTTTCAGTGTCTCATCCAGCAGACGTTTCAGGGCTTATTACATTGAAGTCATGCTGGCAAAAAAATGTCTACATTGATCACGCGGGATTCCGATAGTCATCCTCCAAACGGCAACCGGGAAAAATCACTTTCAAAGTCGAGCCAATGTCAGGGACGAAACGTTGGATTGAGGCGTTGCTCCGACTCATCTACACCATCCACTATCATTGCGTGACACGATTAGTATGCGCTATGAATTGACCTGCATGCACTTGGTGGGGCGAATCAATCTAACGGGAACATGACGGTCACGGTCATTGAGCAACGCACATCAACACAATGAATTACATCATTTTCATATTTTCTAAAATGAAAGTTAATAAATCAATGACTGAATGTGACCGCTTCCGTCTATACGATTCTCACATCGTTCATTTCGTTTATTTATTTTAATGCGCGTGAAGGAATAGACGATTAAAAAATTTATGCGGAAAGTGGCAATAAATCGCGCAAATAATGAAGTGTATCGTAAATCAAGTCGACGGTTGTTTTTGTTTTTTTAACGAGTCCCCGCTGTCAGCCGATAGTATAAACACATTTAAGTTACTACAATAACAACTGCAATAAAATTACACGGTTGTCCGTTGGAAACCATTTCATAATTTTAGCCATCAAATAACGTCGAAATCTTATACATTATTTTATAAAGCCCAAAGGTTTACAGGATACATTATAATGAATTTCTTGTTTGATGCGTATTTTTATTCGATTTTGACTTTCTCTTTTCTAGTTCTCTGACTTCTTTTTTTGTGTGGTTATTTCTCTTTGTTATACAGTCGCAGATGAATAGCTATGTAACCAACGTGTCTGTTGAAAAACCCACCTGATGGGACGAGGTAGAGAAAAAGAAGAAGAATCCCGACAAAAGACGAACGAAGAAGAATTTACGCCCGGAATACCATCACGAGAAAAGGATATGTACAAGTAGAGATACTATGATAATGGACGCTCTTCTCAAGGCTATGGAACGAATAAGAAACGGTCGAGAAAACAAACCACGAAGCCCTCGGCGTCTTTTGATCTTGAAAGGTGTATACAGCCTGGAAGTGTTTTCCCTTTTTTGAAAAACTAAACGGGAAAGACGAACCATTTGAGTTTCAATTTTTCAGTCAACGTTTCCTATATAGGGAAAAATAAACGCAGACGGACGAACAATGAACTTAAACCGAGTTGGCTGACCACGCCATTTAAACATTTGACGACAAGACTGAAAAGCGCAAACTTAACACATAATAACCTAACCAGCATATAAGATGAGATAACAATTCCCATTAAGGAGCCATCCGGTGGTTGCGGATTATATTTACCACAATGGCATATGATCAAGTTCATATCATCTCAATTATATCGAATCATACGATCATCACACCCTGGAAAAACCGAAATTATTTTGCGCCTTTAAGCAATTTTTCTTCCCCCCCACTTCCGCTTTTAAGTTTGTTTTGTTATTCTATCATTTCCATCACATTTCACATGTTGGAATAGAAGGAAACATCATAGTATAAAATGGACAGCAGTGAAGACACTACCTGAGTCAGTCTGCCGTTTGGCACCAAACTGTTCGTTTCTCCCGCACCATTTTTTAAAAAACATGAATTCCTTACTGCAGCTGCTGGTAAGTTGATTTATATATTATCATTTCACGTCCATCTCTGATGCTGGATGAATGAATTCCCAATATGTCACATATACAGAGTTTGCCAGCCGTGATGATGATGTTGGTCGTCGTCGTCACCCGAGCTCAACAGCAGCAAGAAGAGCCTTCCATTTCATTCGGCGATTCTTCTTCAGCAGCAGCTTCAGTAACAACCAGCGGCAGCGATGCAGCTGCACCATCGACCGCCGGTGAAGGTGAAACTGTCGACCTTCGTCATTTCTGGAAGCGTCCCTACAGCTACGGTTACGGCTATGCTCATTCTTCTTATTATCCGAGTTACTATGGCAACTACGGCGGCGGCGCCTACCATAATAATTACTATTATCCGCAAAAACAGTATTACGTCCAGCAGCCAGCGACATCTTATTATTATTATCCGTCGACGGGCTATGGTTATGGCGGCCAACAATACGGCTACAACAATCATTACAGCAGCAGTAGCACCTATCAGCATCAGACTTACAGCAGCAGTAACAGTGGAGGATATCACGGTGGATATCATGGCCTTGGCTATCGTGAAGGAAACAAAGAAACTGAAACTCCCGCAGTTGCTGTTGATGCTCCCAATAATTCAGCTGCTGCTGGTGCTGGCAGTGATACTATTCAATTCAATTAAAAAATTCATTCGACTATACGACTATATTATGATTGTTGTAATAATAATTGCAATTATTAATAATAAATACTTTGGGCCAATGGCATTTTATATTCTGTTGCACATACACACAACACACACGTTATTTTAAAAATCATTTCCAAAAAATTAGCCAACAATAAAAAGAAAACAAAAGGTTTAATTGTCGGGAAATTTTAGAAATAAACATTTCCCCATTTTCTTGTTTAATGACGGGGTGATGATGTTAATGTCATTTTGGTTATTTTGTATATATTAAAAAAAAAGGTTTGGGGATGATGCGCGTGACTCGGCACTTGCGCAATAGTTACGGCTCCGTCGTCTCTGGTTATTTTTTTCCTATTTAGCATTTTATGTTTGTAACGCGCCGGGTATTTGGAAATAAAAGAAAATAAAAGACTTGGGTTGGATTATTTTACGGACCGATGGACTTTTGGGAGTCGACAGGGGGACGATGGCAACAGGGTCGATGGCCGTTCGGGAGACATTTACACACACACGAAGAGCTGCAGAACAAGAGAGACTCACTGTTCAATACAAATTCAATTTTAACTCATGCTCACGACGTAAAAGAGTCTGGAACCTTCTATTAATCTCGCTGTTACAATAATACCAAACGGATATTCACACAGTGAACTAGTTCCATTGTATTTTGTATTTTTTTAAATTTCTCCAGGGCGTTTCCCTCCTTAAAAAACTAAACACAAACATCTTGGATGACGTTATATACAGTAGACCATAGCAGTCTCCCAAAAACTTCATTCACCGCTATATTTTTTTTCAAGTTTACTTTTGGTCTTTTAAATGATTGCGTGTGTAGTTTTTGTTTGATCGCCATTGTTTCCAAAATGGAATTGAAATCCCGTATACAAACGAGATTTCCAGTTTTGTGTTTTTGTTTGGCTATTATAGTGTCAATGTCCATCGACACGGGCGCAAAAGTTCATCACCCGACTGCAGTTCTTTCTTTTGTTGTTTTTTTTTTAAATTCAAAACATTTTCGAGTTATAATAAAATACAAGAAATGTGTATGCAGCGCAGTCAGTCTCATATAATATAGCTGGCGGGTTGATAACAAACTGTTATCCAAAAACCAGTTTTTGACATCATTATATCAACCTCTATTCGATGAATATATGCGGAACAGGTTATGTACTAAATAATTGCATGTGTACACATTTTTTTTTCCCGATGACTAGTCAAACGACTTTGAAAGAATTTCTTCTATCGGTTGAAAAAAACTTTACCTTTATTCTCTCTCTGCTCTATCGACTCTATAGCTGAGTGATGCTCTCATCTGAAAGTTGATCTCCTGCTCCTCCCATCCAAGTCATTCGTCTTCCTCCCCGTCGTCGTTTCTTTTTATTCTCGTCGTTCGTTCGTTCGGGATATAGAAAAAAGGCGATGGATATATAAGGGAGACAATATGTGAGGAGAACGGTCATACGTTTGCTGTAACTAGTCGAGGAATCAACCAACCCCCAGCACAGCGTCCGCGTCCATCAACCAGCAGAGACTGTGAAACAACAACCAGAATGACAAAGACATTTCTCATCTGCACGGTAATTTTCATCATTTTCATTTTCATTTAATAATAATAACAAAATGGTTATCTTGAAATGTAAAAATGTAGTTCGTGTTATTGGTGACGCAATATGCGCTGGCCACCGGTACGAGTGTCACAACGGCCACCGATGGAGTCAAATCCGAACAGAAAAAAGAAGTCGCCGATGCTGACAAGAAACCGCTAGTCGTTACAGCAGATGAGAAATCAAAGGACGAAGATTACAAAGCTCAACTCGAGACGGGAACGAAAATCCAAGGCGACGGGCCATTTGTCGTCAACGCCGAACAATTGCCACAGGATGCCCGTGACGAGGTGATGAAATTGTTGAACAACCAATACCGACTGTCCCAGGAGAAGAAAGTGCAACAACAGAAACCAACAGAACCCGAATTTAAAATTGAACAAGATGAAGACAGACGATCGGAAGACGATTCATTTGATCCTGAATGGGCATCAGGAATCGCTGAATTATTAACTCGTATGGCCGTTGAGGATGAAGAAGGCAACCAATACCTCGACTTGAGCGAACTTCCAGCCGAATTGAGAACAGAAGTGGCCAATTATTTGACGAAACAGGAGCAGGCGGAACAGGCGGAACAAGAAATGGCCATCGACGATCTCATTCAAGAGCAGATACAATCAGAAGCTGAAGAGAATAACAGCAAACCAACGATGACGTCACCGGCTGCTGTCGCATCACTTTTAAATAAACATCAACCAAGCGGCAGCCAAGTGGGAGGACTTTTAGGTAGTTTGATTGGTGGAGCTGTTGGAGGCTATCCCGGTACAAAAGATATTATACATATAGAAATATTGCATCCATCATTTCCGTTTAAAATTATCATGTTTCTAAATAACGTGAATTTGTCCTCATTTTGTCATCATTTTTAGCTTATGGTGGTGGCTACTACCCCGGGTCTAATTACGGATCTTATGGTATATATACATACAAAAGCACTTGATGGATATTTCGTTAGATTCATCGATTTGTAATAATACATTTGATGAAATTAGGTGGTTACCCTCATCAGCAACACTATGGCGGATATCGGCCTCAATACGGAGGACAGTACGGAGGAGGACAGTACGGAGGAGGACAGTACGGAGGAGGACATTACGGCGGTTATCCTGGCGGAGGTCATCATCATCATCATCACCATGGCTACGGTTACTCCGCCGTTCCGGTTGTTGCTGGACAGTCGTACGGTACCCGTCATCAATGTCCCCATGGCCGTCATCAATGTCCCCAAGGCATCGTTGTCAATCGTGAACAGTTGGCCACTTTGTTGGCCGCTGATCCTTCACTGGCTGCTCATGTTGTTCCCTTGGGTCCTGGATCCATGCCCGGCTATCATTTCCAGCCCGCAGTCAGCAGTTTCAACAGACAACCTAAACCTCAGCAGACGTCTGCTCAACCGTTTAACCTGCCGGCCAATCCATTTGCCTCTTATTATTACCAACAATTACTCAAGGCTCAACAAAATCTGCCCAGTCCTCCTGCTGCTGCTGTGAAATACGCTCAGACTTCTCGATTCCAACCGCAAGTTTTCGGCACTAAACAGCAGCCAAGGCCCTTTGGCTACTACCCCAGCAATAAACCGGCCGTCGCTCCCCAGCAATTTCGTCGTTTCAACCCAAACCAACAATATCGTTTTTAAAAAATAAACGATCGCCAAAGGATATTATTCGGGGATTAATATTTGAAACTAAAAACAATATCATTTGACTTTTTTCAATTATTATCATTATTATGAATGGAATCATTTATATGCTGTTGGGGTCTCGAATTCAATGATATATGGTGTTCATGTGACGGTGATGTGTGTATTTCTAATGAAAATATACAAAAATATTTATAATTGACTGTTTGACTTTGATACAAATTCAATTTTTTCATATATCCGTCTGAGACTCTCATTAAAACCAAAATGAAAAAATGTTCAGGACCTTGACCGTGAACTAAAGTTTATGTATTACTCACGCAGTAGAGTTTAGGATGATACTGTCGACGAGTCGTGAGCTTTCGACCGCCGAAATATAATCATCGTATGCGGATAATATAAACCAGTGGTAAGCTGCTTGATTGTTTATTACCTGATTATATTCAACTCGGCTACGGTGTGAGATGGCGTAGAGAGAAGAGAAAAAGTGTTTTTTTTTTTGGGTGCGCGCTGGGTTATTCTCGGCAAGTTCAAGGTGAAGAAAAGATTTTTGTCTGAGTTGAATATGGAGAAAATAATTTGATATTTTATCGACATCTTTCATGGCCCTTTGCTGATGGTGCATTATATCCGTTTCTCAGCTGCAGCAGCAGAGCAGAGCCGGTGAATAAATGAAAGAATTAACGGTCGTATGTGTGTGTGAGGGACTTTATGGAAGGGGGAAAAGAATCAGACCATTGAGAAGATGAAGAAGAAGAGGTCGCTGGCCGTTTTATTCTTCTTGGCTTGAATTCCTCGCAGTCACGACGACGAAAGAAGAGAAAAAACACTGCGCTCTGCTGTGTTATATTAATAATAATATACAGTTACGATGAGAGATATGTGGAATGAGCCGGGGCCTAAAAAGCAGCTATACAGCAAAAGAATTTTTTAACCGCACATCTTTACTGATGATAACTGATGGAATAAAGTTAAATAAATCTCAGATAAAAGAAAAATTTCCCTTTTTTCACCAGCAACAGTCGGTGGAACTCATCCAGATAGACTCCCCCCGTTGGCTCTCTCTCTCTCTCTTTTTCCAGCTATTATACCATTACACCTATATCGAGTTGGTTGTTTTCGTTGTTGTTGTTGTTTTGTTCAACAGCTGTGTGGCTCTGCTTATTATATTCTTTATAGTATAGTGAGCTGCTCCTCCTTATATATTCCCACCCATTCTTTTTCCCATTTTTGTTTTGTCTTTTCCTTCCTCCATCGGCCGGTCGGTACTGGCCGTGAAAAATAAACGAAATAGAAAAGAAGGGTAGACACTACTAATAGATGTGTGCGTGTGCCGAGTGGGTAGTGCTGCTTACTATATAAGAGACAAATTTGGCGAGCAGAGCGGTCATACGTTTGCGGCAACTAGTCGAGGAATCATAGCTCGACTCGTCTTTTTAAAATTTTGTTTCTTTATCTAATAATAGAAACAGTTTAGAACAAATATAACAACGATGGCTAGCGCCAGCAACTTCAATGTTGCGTTCATTCTCTTCGTCACGGTATAATGTTTACCCCATTTTCTATCCCTTCTTATAAGAATTTCAATTGTACTGTCTTTTGTGTTATCTTGTAGTTGATTGTGGGTTACGCCAAGGCAGACAACGGCATCGTCCTGCCATCGCCTGTCATCATCGGCGAGAACTCGGAAGTCGTTCAATTCGACACTTTGCCCAGAGAGATCCAACAGCAGGTCGTTGAAGCTCTTCACAAGGAACACGAAGAAATTCAAGCTCGAAACAAGGTGCAATTGGAAGAATTCGACAAAAACAAAATCGTCCTACCAGCTCCAATCATCGAAGGCGAGAACTCTGAATTGATTCAATTCGAAGCTCTTCCTCGTGAAATCAAACAACAAGTCGTCGAGGCACTTCACAAAGAGTACGAGGGACAAATAGAGGCCCGCACCAAAGTTCGCCAACAGTTGGAGGAATTCGACAAGAACAAGATCGTCCTTCCCGCACCGATCATCGAAGGCGAAAATTCCGAGATGATTCAATTCGATTCTCTACCCCGTGAAATCAAACAACAAGTCGTCGAAGGTCTTTACAAAGACTATGAAGAGCAAGTTCAAGCCCGCACCAAGATGCAGCAACAATTGGAGGAATTTGACAAGAACAAGATCGTTCTACCAGCGCCAATCATCGAAGGTGAGAACTCTGAATTGATCCAATTCGATTCTCTTCCTCGTGAAATCAAACAACAAGTCGTCGAAGGTCTTTACAAAGACTACGAGCAAGTTCAAGCCCGCACCAAGATTCAACAACAAATTGAAGAATTCGATAACCACAAAGACAAGATCGTCCTACCTGCACCGATCATCGAAGGAGAGAATTCTGAATTGATTCAATTTGACTCTCTGCCCCGTGAAATCAAACAGCAAGTCGTCGAGGCCCTCCACAAAGACTATGAAGAGCAAGTGCAAGCCCGCACCAAGGTCCGACAACAGTTGGAAGAGTTCGATAAGAACAAAATCGTCCTACCCGCTCCTGTTATTGTTGGCGAAAACTCTGAATTGATTCAATTCGACTCATTGCCCCGTGAAATCAAACAACAAGTGGTTGAAGGCCTTTACAAAGACTATGAAGAGCAGGTTCAAGCCCGCACCAAGATGCAGCAGCAGTTGGAGGAATTCGACAAAAATAAAATCGTCCTACCTGCGCCAATCATCGAAGGTGAGAATTCTGAATTGATTCAATTCGATTCCCTTCCTCGTGAAATCAAACAACAAGTCGTCGAGGCACTTCACAGAGAATACGAAGAAGTTCAGGCCCGCACCAAACAACAACAGAAAAAACAAGAAGAAGAAGCAATCCAGCAGAAACCAAACGCTGATAACGATCCATCGCACCAGCTGTCAGCAGCGGAACATCAACAGCCAACGTCTTTCCAGAAGGACAAACAGGAAATCATTTCATCTGACGCTCAACTGGCCCAGGTATTGACTCGCATGTCCGTTAATGACGGACATGGAAATCAATTTGTTAACATGGAGAGTTTGCCGGAAGAATTCAAAAATCAATTGGCTGATCTTTTGATTAAACAACAGCAGGAACAGGAACAGGACGTGAAGGTGACGGAAGAGAATCAAGAAGAATCTAAACAACAAGAGAAGCAGCCGGCCGAGAATACCGACAAACAATCCGGAAGTCAACTCGGTGGAATTTTGGGCACTTTGATTGGTGGAGCTGTTGGCGGCTATCCTGGTAAGAATCTTTGAAATAAGAACAATTGTTTTGATCCATTCATTCGTCATCTCATTTTATGTTGAATTCTTTTTGTTATTTACCAGCTCAAGGTGGTTATCCTCAAGGTGGTTACCCCGGTGGTTACCCAGGTGGATATCCAGGAGGTTATCCTCAACCGGGAGGTTACCCTGGTGCTGGTTACCCTGGTGCTGGCTATCCCGGCGCTGGATATCCCGGTGGTGGATATCCGGGCGGTGGTTATCCGGGCGGCGGTTATCCCCAACAAGGTGGATATCCTGGCACTTATCCTGGAGCTGGATACCCACAACACGGTGGTTATCCCGGAGGTAATTAAACAAACCCCACTTAATCGTGATCAGATATTATAATCTGTAAAAGTTGATAAGAATCCTGGATTTCCTTACTAATTATTTCAACGATTCAGGAGTATATGGTAACCGTCCCAACCGGCCAGTGGCTTACCGTTACAAACCTTATTTGGGCCTCAACGTCCCTCAGGTGTACCAATCGCCAGCAGGAGCACCTCAGAGACCGTACGGGATCATAGTCACTCGTGAACAACTTGCCGCTATGATGAGCGGTGCTCAAGGATCGCTCAACGACGGTGACGCCGTTTTGGCTCAACCCAATTTTGTGAAACATCAGACACAGCCTCAAGTTGTTCAGGATCCGTATGCCGACTTTTACCAACGATATTATCAGCCCGAGACACCTGACATGAAATACGACCAGTATCGATACCATCCGGCCGCCATCCAGCAACGAAGACCGCCTTTCCCCTTCCGACCTTATCCTCACGGTTACCAGCCATCTGTTGGTAATCCTTACTTTTATTGAATTCGTCCATTTGTCGTCTTAACTTGAGCTGTTTTTTTGATTCAAATGGTTTCTTAATTGAAAAGGATTTCGGGTTGGGGCTTTCACTGTTATTGTGTTTGGTTATAACTGTAACGATTTCAAGTTGAAATACATTTAGAAAACATACAAGAACATTTCAATTCTCTTAAAGAAAAAGACGTTGCTTTGGCACGTGAGCCGAAGGGCATGTATAGTCATCCATGTTTTCTTCTTCTTTCGTTCATCCATACACGAGGAGTGATGTAATGATGTAATACCGAAGCAGATGGTAGATGATGGTACTTAAATGCGTTTAATAGAGGAATCGGGGATAGTGGCAAATAAGATTTACACTTTCGTTTGCGGTGGCGCATCAAGGTCGCGGTTTATACAAGACTCTCATACCAATAATAATAAGAAAAAACAACAATTTTCATTGGCAACTTTTTCCTCTTTCCTTTTTTTCTTTTCCCGTGTCCGAGTTCTCTTGCCAGTGTTTCAGATGGCCACGAATTTCGTTCCCCATACACGGTCACGAACGGACGTCATTTTCGATTTTATCGTGCGTAATAAATAAGTAGTAGCCGTTCACATTCACCCGCGGTTCGTTACGCCAAGCCAAATAATCTACGGCGATTCGTCGTCTCTTTTTAATTCGTTCAACTTCTTCTATACCAGCACATTTTGAAAAATGGCCTTCAGGAACACAGGGGAAACCCTAATAGTTAATAATAATATAGCGTATAAATTGTTTGTTATTGTTGTTGATGAGCTTTTTGACTTGTTGGTGTACGAACGACAGAGCGTGACAGCGTTCGTGAGTTTTGGCTTGAGTATTTTTCAATACATTCACGCTATTACATCTCTCGAGGCTCTCTTCTTCCTACATACAAGTGCAGGACAGAAGGATATAGAAGACGCATCACGTCACTTTTATAATAATTAAAACAATTATTTCAAATGATTATTCGGAGAAATGAGTCACTGACTTATTATTTGCCAGGTGTCAGCAGTGACCGGAAGGTAAAAGGAGTTGGCTGCGACGAACAAATAACCGCAAATTGTTCTACTATTACAAACAATGTTTTTTGACGAGGCTCGGATGTTGATTTTCTTTTGTAAATTTTTATAGACGCTAATAAGCAAACGAAGATAATACCAGGCAATCAACCCGGCTAGCACGCGATATGTGATGCAGTCACCTAGCCAACGGGCGTAGGTAGCAACCTAATAATTGCACTTTTCAAAGTTCTTTGAACTCGGACAAGATGATGTCAATTTCACAATGGCCCTGGAAATATAAAGCGCTCGCTGTTTACCAATTACAGGGTAGTTACATATAGGAGTCTAGGAGCTAGATACGCAATTAAAAATTCTCCGCTCAGAGCCGCAGCAATTTTCAATAACGTGAAACGTTCCCAATGTTCGACCTGTTAATTGCTTCCAACACGCCCTTGAACATTTTCGCAAATAAATAAATAATTTGAAAAAATTTTTCCTTAAATGTTCAAAGAGGAAATTGAATGGAATATTATAAGAAAAAGTCGATGAACTTTCCAAGGTGACTTTCCCATTTATTTCACTTTGTTTTGCCACAATGAGCAGCAGATGCGTGAAAAGAACCGTTTTCTATTTTATTTAAAAAAAAGAAAAAAAAGACTCGTCCTTTAATACGGAATGAAAAGGCTGGAACACACATCTCTTGTTGATCTTTACCTTTAAGGATATATTCACGGCTGTAATATAAAAGCACCGCTATTGTTGTTGGATTTTTCTCTTGTTTGCTATATATGTATACCTGCTGCTGGGCCTGCTTTGAACAGAATAAAGAATGGGACATACGGCCATATAAAAACAGGACTGGCTCTGGTCTGCGCATTCGACCATCAGCTTTGTATCGGCTTGTGTGCAAACTAGTGGAAACAAGTGGAAGCGACAATATGTATTCTCGTTTCGTCGTCTCTTTCTACCTGGTAAGTTGTTGTGTCGATATAATCAATTCAATCGATCATCGGGACTGTTTTTCTCTGATTTTTCTATTCATATTAGATCGTCCTTTTTCTGTCTTTATTGATGACTATGGCGGTTTCAGCTCCGATAAACGATGCGGACCGACCCAAACGCCACTATCCATTGCTCGGACTTGTGGGCTCTGTTTTGACCAACGCCGCTTACGGCGGACATTATGGAACTCCTTATTATGGTGAGTTTGATTTACGCTTATGCACTTAAGAGTTTGATCCAAAATTGTGTTGCTATCATCTTTTTTTTTCATTTTGGGGGAAAAAGGTCATAGCGGATACCACGGTCATCACGGATATGGAGGATATAATAACAAGTAAGTATTCTCTTCTGGTTTATTCTGTTTTACCAATATCAATTTTCCGTTTTGACTTTATGTAGTTATGGATACGGATATCCTCACTACGGATATTATTAGGTAATACTGGAGGAACGGCAACAACAACTGATAGCTATTTCATGATATCGTACGGCTTGAAAACTATCTTATACATTATAAATTAGTATCTAGACAATGAAATGTAATTATGTCACTCTGCAGGCAGAAGTTGATATGAAACAAAATAAACAATTTTGTGCTTATTTAAGTCATTCAAACTTAAAAAAGTTCAAACAAAGAGAGACACAATTAAGTACTGTAATAAAGGGGACCTGAAGCATCTTGAATCCATCTGGCAATTTTATTCAAACGATTAAGACGCTTAAAATGTTCGACAGACTCGCTAGTTTATCTAGGATTGGTTCCAACCACTACTGACCAAATAAAGTCCCGTTGTTGCTTAAATATCAAATACGTTCGTTTTTCACTTAATAGCTTCAAGTGCACATTCTGCGCCTCCAACTGTCTTTAGACTCAAATTGTTGAGTCGCTTGTATCTCGACGAAATTCACATCTAGATGTGCACTCATCGGCTCCGCGGTTCAAGCCCACTGTCTTCCGTCAACAAGTTTCAGTGTTCGACTCCTCAACTGTCCATATGTGTCGTAATATGTGTCTGCTCATTCATCATCAATATACGTTTCAACAATGAAATATGAACAGCTTCAATTTACTCCTAAACTCAATTCTCCCGATCTCTTAGTTGTTCCTGTTGCTATAAAGGACATCTATCATAAAGATCGTACTCCTGTCTTAAATTCCTTGGTTGTCTTTGACTAGTTGGTCTCCAGTCTCAGAAGTTGTGTCGGTCAGCCGTACGCTTAGCTCCAGCGATCGCTCCTGCGATCCACATGGGGCCCAGTATGCAGCGCAATGAAGTATGAGAGTGAACCCAGGTCAGACACCAATCCAACCTTTCCTTTATATTATTTATTCTACTTGGTCGTTTTAGTTTTTTTGAAATACGACGTCTTTTGTCAAGAGAGAAATGTTGACTTGTTGTTGAGTGAAATGTGGGATCACATATCCGGTTCTTAATTGTATAGCGGTTTCCGTGTTATTTCTCATTTTGACTTGTGAAATAGAGTAATAGACAACTAAATGAACGGTGTGGTGTGCTGACCGACTTCCCCAACAGTTCACTGCATTCGCCACACGTCGTCTTGTTTATTTACAGAGTCACACAGGTGGAGCATCTCAGTGGATGATTTATTTTTCATCCGTGATGAGATTAACTTCAAAACGATTTGGCTCTTCTGCCTCTGACACTTTATTAAATTTTCAAACATTTTCACGTAAATGATAATCATTTGTTGGTATAGACCCGTGACTTTATTGGTGAATTCATTTGGAATTCCCCAAATTTTTATGAGTATGGTCGAATTCTCAGTGTAAAAGAAAGCTCTTCATAATAGATATTCTAAAATAAGAAAGATTCGAAGGAAATTCCCGGTATTTCCTATTTTCAAGTCGCATGATGACAATAAGTTTTCTGAAACTATAAAATTCACCATAGAATAATCAAAACAGCGAATCATAATCTCACACATGCAACACCTGTGTGGCCACTGGGCTGGCTTTTTCATCATGGTAATACGAGTTTTATACTGTTGGAGATATTCAAGTCTATGTTATATACTATAGCGAGAGCACAATATGTGCCAGACATCCAATTGCGGTCAGAGATTTTCTCCTCACAGCTGCTGCTGGGTATTTGTTCCACATATTAGAATATTTTCTATGGGATACGTGAACTGTTGTCTGACGAAGTGTGTCGTCAAAAAAACTCTAAAACAAGTCGTGGGTCTGCCCCGTGTCCACATTCAGCCCTCAGCTTTCATCGCGCCGTGTGTTTGTTTACAAAACAGCAACCACCGTCATGTTCCGCCGTTGTTTCTTCATCTACCTGGTACGGTAAAACTTGGCTTACGCTTTTGCAACGGTTTTTTTTTCCGCTAATGGATTTATTCTTTTTGATATATGTAACAGGTAGCTGGACTATTAATATTGCAACAAATATTGTTGACGTTGGCCGTGCCTGCAGCACAGCATGAGAAACAAGAACATGTCATCCCTGTTGCGGCTATTGAATCCTCCGATCTTCCATCGGATCGACCCAATAACGACCGTACATTCAAACTCATCAGTCTAGTGGCCGCCATTTGGGCCGTCATTCGTCGTACAATGGGCTGATTTTCTATATCATCTTCTCTGCATCTTAATTGTATCGCTCTCCCTACGTATATTCATCGTAATGATGCCTTAATTTATTCAGTTATTATGTAGGTTCATATTCATCAATGACATCAACCAAAGACAGAGACAGAAATACACGGACAACGTTATTCATATAAACTGTGTGTATAGTTATCGCTGCTTGTATCTTTTGCGAGAAACGTTTCTAAATATTTAAGCGAATTCTTAAAATAAGAGACTCTTTCTCATAGTGCGACCGTATAAATTGACTGAACCCACTAGAAAATCAATTCAGTCGAGACTGTCGTCCTTTCAAAATGAGTCGCCCAAAGCGCCTGACGGTAAGTCATTCGATTATCTCTCTGTGTATATTCATCCTATTCTAATAATTATTATTTGTTTATAGAATAAAAGTTTGATTGGTGTGGTGATAGTATTGGTTTCGGTGATGATGTCATCGGTGGATGCGGTTAAAGATGTTGGATCGCGTCCGAAACGAGAGCCTCAACTATTGAACGCTCTACTCCAGGGTGTTCTCAACGGACAACAAGGTGGATTTCCCGGCTACGGTTAGTTGCGTAATATTGTATAGATATAGGCTTTAAATTAATAAGCGAGATGAATATATTCAATTGACAGTGCCGGGGTATTCTCCTCCGTATGGCGCTGCTGGTTATGTTGGAAGTCACGGTCATCATCATCAGGGATTTAGACCCGGAGGGTCCGGTGCTGGACATAACCATCACGGAGGAGGGTCAGTTATTCTTTTATTTCTCTGTGCAATGTCTATATCCTGTGTCTTATAAGCAATTGAGCATTTATTAATTACTGTGCCAATAACCGACATAATTAAAATTTTTCGTCATTTGAAATATTTCATTGCAGACTTATCGGCAATGGTGGCCATGGACAAAGTAGCCACAGGCCTGGCGGATTTGGAGTTGGTAATCATCACGGAACAGGTGGGCAGCAAGTGAATGGTGGATTCGGAACAGATGTAGGACACGGACACGGCAATCACGGATTGGGTGGCCACGGATCAAGCGGATTCGGTACTGGAGGACACGGTCAAGGCAGTCACGGTCACGGACCATTAGGATTCAACAGTGGTACAGGTGCTGGGTATGGATCAGCTGGGCACGGGTTCAATGGGCATGGGTTTAATGGACAGCACGGATCAAATGGACACGGAACCGGGATGAGCCAACACGGGAATCACGGAGCAAGCGGCCACAGGCCAAACGGATTTGGGACAGCAAGTAGCCACGGTAACCACGGATCGGGCATACAAGTTGGAAACGGACATGCTGGCCATCATCCTCGCTGAAATGATTCAATTCCCATTATTTGTTGTGGCAGTTTAGAATAATTGCTGGATTTTAACCAAACACAACAATTAATTACGCAACGTTTTGTCTCTCTGAGAAATACACAAAATCTTTAAACTCACCTCGTTAGTTGTTCATTTGTTTTATTCTCTTATTATATCGTCGTAGCTCAAGTGGAAGTAAAATTTCAGGCTCGATCAAGTCACATAAAACTATAAGAGGAAACATTTCATCAAGTGAGATCGACTCAGATAAGCACGCAGTACACATGTTATTCACCCATTACGCAACTCTCCGGCTCTCTGTCTTTCGCAATAATGTGAGAATCCCAAGGTTCACCTGATTGTATCATCAATCGCCAATCAATTTTATATACCAGCAACAACTACATATAAAAGCTCTTGCCTGGATCGATTTGACCCATCATTAATGGACGATCACCCACTGACTTGCTGCCTTGTCTCAAAATGAATCACCAATCCCTAGTAAGTTATTCGCAAACACCTGATTAAAAACATCATCGTAAATGCTGTACATTTAATTTTAATTGTCATAGTTGAATCTGTTCGTTTTGTTTGCCATTGTGACCATTGCCATGGCCAAAGCTCAACGCATCGGACCAAATTGGCAGATGCAAGTTGGGCACGGGACTGAATCTCTGCAAGTTCCACAACTTACCGCGCGGAGGGAACGAGGGAACTTTAGAGCCAACTGAAAATGTACAGAAAGCCAAATTGGAAATACCCAGGCTAGCACACAGTAGCACAATGTTGAGATGATCTGAGAGTCATCGTCAGTAGTTTGAATGATTGATTCCATTGTATAAAAGCTGCTGTATGTCAATGTAGTGATGAAGGAAAATATAATAGCACTCGGACGATTATTTAATAGTACTTGGCTATACTTGCGTTGAATGAAATTGTTATTTTCTGTGAATATTTTTTAAAATCGATTGAAGCGCGATATGTTGATCCGACAAAGAATCGAGATGGCAAAATGGAAACAAAGGTCCCCCCTTATATTGGACTTGAAAAGAGGACGATCTTTATCTTTATAAGAAGGAAAAAAAACAAACAGCGATGCATCCCCTCTTTTTCAACTTGGTATAGGCGGACTGATGCTGATGGTCAGCCCATATAAATTGCATATAGCCAACCGACATTTCAACCAGTTGTCCTTGTTCGTTCTAGAAAGGTCCATGACCCATTGTCGTCCAGTCAAAAATGACTCGTCCAATTCACCTGCTGGTAAGAGTATATATCATCACTTATATTCCTTTCGTATATTGAACTATTGATACAAATGTTTTGTTTCCTTCCGCGTCTCTGCTTACATCAATGGTTATTTAGTTGAGCTTGACGGCTGTGATTTTAATGTCGCTGGTAAATGTGAGAGCAGCTGAAGAAGTCGGAGCTCGTCCCAAACGGGAGCCTCAACTCCTCGGCGCTCTACTCGAAGGTGCGCTCATAGGAAATCAAGGCTACGGTAAATACGTTTAAAAAAAAATAAAACCCATGAACAAATTTGTCTTTTTAATTTAAATGTTTGCGCAAAGTGAACTGAATTAACGATTCTTTTTATTAGGACAACATCCGCCTTATTATGGCCACGGAAGTCACGGTCACGGCTACGGCGGACAGCATGGTGGACATGGTGGACATCATGGAGGGTATTTACATAAATTACATAATAGTGACACTTAACTATATTGCCAATATGTCTTAATTATATTTTTTGTTATCAATAAAGGCATCACGGAAGTCATCACGGTGGTGGGCACGGCCATCACAATCACGGACACGGACACCACCATCACCACGGTCATCGTTAATTAATAAACTGACAGCATATGACTTGATTTCTTCACTTTCACATATTTTCAATGATGAAATTTGATTTCCGGGAATGAAATCATCTCCGTATTTCTACTCAAACTGCTCACGAATAATGAAACGATACCCTTTCACGCATTTATTACTTTTTAAATATGGTCCTTGAAAAAGACACGTTTATTCATCAACAAGTTAATAATTATAAATATGTCAAGACTTTGAAATCGTCTGGCCATTGCTCTGGCCGAGAAAATACACTGCGAAATTGATAACATGATTATGGCTTTTATTTTGTGTTGTCGATAACAGGAAGAAACTGTGGGTCATCAACCCTTATTGCCCTTACCTTTGCCTTTTTCACCCACACAACCCTCAGAAAAATGTTGAAAAACGAAACGATCCATCAACCCACATTAAAAGTAGAGATGAAAATTTGTATATCATGGGGCGCATGTAGCTATTTCCCTATTTCCTTTGTGTGTCATTTCCAAAATCCTTGACCTACCCAACATTTGAGGTTCATATGTCAGTTGGAGTTTGGAAACGAATGTAAGACGTTCCGCGACGTGCCAAAATTTCAAATGATTCGCCCAATACGCTTGCCGGTACAGTGTCAACAATCAGTTGAGTTTTACGTCTCGGGCTTTGATGATGAAATTGTTTTTTTACTCAATTTATTGTCATAGTGGAGCTTGATCGCCATAGTTTCTTTGTCGGTGACTGTTGTTACGTTGACCTCGTCCGTGTTAAATGCCGAACAAGTCGGGACGAGTGTCATTCGAGCCAAACGTGAGCCCCAGCATTTCTTGGGCGTCATTATTGAAAGTGCTCTGACCGGACAACATCACGGATTCGGTATATATTATTGTTCACAAATGCAACAGTTGTCTAATAATATTAATATCACAATGCTGTTACGCAACATAACCTTATTTGGATTTGACTTTTGGTCTGGTCTGGTCACGGGATGTATATTTCAATTGATTGACAGGACACCGTCCGCCGTTTTACGGATATGGTAATCAAGAACAGCCTCAGAGACACTGGTGGATACCACAGTGGTGGCCAAAGGTACTATATATAAGTTAAATCCTTTTCCTCGTCGTCGAATTCAGACGGGTTGATTTATTTCTTATTTCTTCCAAGCGAAGAATTCCAACTTTTTTAAAAACAGTCGCCAAATGTGATGTCATCGGGTTAATTTCATGAATTTTTTGTTTTATTTTTTAATCAAAGCGGAAATCACGCAAATCTCACGTCGGGAATCGTTCAGAATGATGGCAACGACATCTAATGGTCTGTCCGAGAGCGAACACGATTTCACTTGATGGAAAAATCCAAGTTTATTCACAGCAGCTGCAGTATAGAGTATTTAAAAAAATAAAACATTGAAAAGTTTTCCCACTTTCACCAAGCTAAGCAAAAAATTTAAAAAAATGTTCACGTGTGTATGTCGAATAAAAACCTCACCTTAATGTTAAATGACGCAGGCAAAATTGCACCTTCAAAATATTTGCGATATTGCGCTACAGTCATTAATTGAACGTGAGTAGGAGAGTCAAATTTTATTTGTTAAAATCAAAGTGACTTTATTTAATTTCAACCAATTTCCAACGAAACAACTAAACGGTTATCAGCTCTAACGGGGCTTATCCTAGCTATAAACAAAGTGAAAAATAATCTCAAATGAGTCCGTAATACATGATAATAACAAGGGCCATTTTACCCTGCTCAATTATTGCCCTATAACCGATTACGATTACAATTAACGCGAATATAACAGGTACAGTCAAAGAAATAAAGCACATCACATTATCATGTATAAGGATGCCAGCCACTGATTGCGGTCTGCGTTACTCTAATATCCAGGAAGTGCAATATACATAAAGATAAAGACGTCGCAATAATACGTAACCCTTAATGCTGCGTCTATAAAAACCAGAAAGATCTTATTTCAACACAGATAAAAACTGCGGTGGAAATAGTTTGATTTCCTACCTGTTGCGGTGTTGTGTTATTGTACGATGGTGATGACCTTCATTTCGTTTCGTTAGCAATCGAGAAAAAAGAAAAGAATCGAATGTCTGATTCACAATCTCTGATTTACCTGAACGTTAAAGAAATACTAAGAAATAAACGCGTCATTTCAAGGTATAGCCCTATATTAGTAATAGTTGATTAGAAATGACGATAGGAAACCAGGAAGAGAAAAGAACCACTTGTTCTTATTCTCTTTCGAATTTAGTTGAAAGGATTATCTGAGCGACTGTGTCAGTCATCACAAATGTCGCGCTGGGTTTTTTTTCTAAATTTTCCAGCCTTGACTTGTTTTTTCCTGTCAATAAGAAAATCAACAAAAGACAAATGTCACTTCTTATTTTTATGGTTGGGAAAAGGTTCGACAACTTTTTTGTATAGCCCCCCCCCCTTTTTTTTATTTGTCTTCTTTATCTTGACGATCTCGCCAAAATGTGAATATGTCGACGAATAATGCGGGGTTCAAGTATAACCTGTCCAAGTCAAACCCCTCAACAGTTATATTATATAGTAGTAAACTCAAAACATGCCAAGGGGTAGTGCGTGGTACCAAATCCGTCAAATAAATGAAGGTTTCCAATAGAGAGGTGGATCGAGCTGAAGCGGTCAAGCAAATGGATTGCCCTGTTGTTGTCTTCCCTGACGTTGGGAAGAATAATGACAAAGACGACCGTTCAGAAGAGGTCATCGCACCTTAGTGGTCCATTGTCGGTATATGTGAAACTGCACTTTTTCCTGTCTGCCATCGCCAGACGCAGGTATACGTACGTACGTATATATGGCGCTGACCAGGTCTATATCTATCGTATCGATACGGTGAGGTCAACAAAGGGCAAAAGAGGAAAGAAGAAATCTTCATCAGTCGACTGGGGTCAACGGACGAGACAACATGCTGCTCTTTCCTAACACGATTCAACCGTTTCTGACAAGTTCCATCGTCTTCTTGTCGGTCGCATTGGTACAGTATAACATTATACACTTTTACAGCTATAAACGTAACTCTTATTCCTTTTTTTTTTTCACCGTTCTAAGCTCATTATTATGAGGAAGTTTATTACCTGAAAGGTTTTTGACCTCTTGATTTTTGTGTGTGTGTGTGTGTGTTTTGTCTCTTTGGTATAAGATTGTTTTAAAATTAGTTTTGACGTTTGATTAACTGTTTGCAGTGGCTGATTCCGGCTAGTTCCGCGATCGCTGGTGATGCTGAAAGCGGAAACAAGACAAATGTCGTCGAAGAAGAAGTTTTGATGGTCTCCTTGCCACTGAAAATTGAAGACGCAATCATAAATGCTGCTGCCGGATCGGGAGATAATGAACAAGTTGACGGCGAGAACCGAAATCAAATCAATCGCCCTGTTGCTAGTGAATCAGTCAAGACAACAGACAAGAGTGACGAAGATATCAGCTATTTGGGTGCTGGATTGGTGGGCGCAGCCATTGGTGCTGGACTCGGAGCTTGGAGCGGATCAACTGGCAGCAATTATTACGGCGGAACAAATAACGGAGTCTATCAACCAGGTAATAGTAATACATCACTCAATCTATTAAATGCGATTAGATTTGCTGGATGTTGTATATTATAGGTTATTACCCGGAATATTACGGTGGCATTCCTTATGCTCCGGTGGGATATCCAGGCATTCCAGTTTATCAGAGGCCACCGACAGGTATGCAATTTGATTTGAATCAACTAAATCGGGTATATAGAATATTTATCCAGTGCTGTTGATGTTTAGTGTATCGACCTCCAAGGCCTGACAGTTTCTACCCGGGACCGGGTCCAGCGTACGGCGACTATTTCGACGACGATGCGGCTGATGGTTTGGACGGATTTGGCGGAAGCTATCCGGGTTATTACTCTGAGCTTTTGAGCGACAAAGCGCCAGTGACTCCACAAGTTGCTGGATCGCAACCGTCATCGATCGCCACGGTCGGAGGCTCATCAGGACAGAAGAATCCGCCGACAAAAGGAGGAACTTCTGGTTATCCGATCGACTGGTCCGCAGTAGCTGAAGCTTATTACCAGGACGTGAGTTCAAGAACAAATTATCCATCATCTCATCCAACTGAAACGGAATCCATTTTTGTATCCGATTCTTATCCGCTCATTTTTGACGATTATTAGCATTTTGCTGTGCGTATTCATGTGCTGATAATGTTGTCCTCTCGAAGTTGTGAGTTTAATTTAATTCAATATAATTCCATTCAATTTTCATCAACTATTTGTGGAGACGGATGTATTAACCAGAAATGTGGAGGGATCGTGTTACGCGGTTCTGTGTATTCATTGGATAAACTAATTAAAAGGATATTGACTTGCGGATAATATGATGATCAGCGATAAGGTATATAGCTACAGGGGAGAGATTGATGCGCGTGACGGAATGATTTCCCTATATGCTACGTATATGTCTCTAGCGTTTACATTTTCTTCGCATCATCTGGCGATGCGTGTTGCGGTTAATATAATATTCCGAGTCATTCAACTTGACACTGACCTCAAGCGTTCAGACACTCAAGGCGGACAAAATCGTGACTCAGCTGCTGAAAGACGCAACGGATAAAATGAACGTAAGGACTTGTGCTGACGAGAGACGGTTCGTTGCTATGGAGCTAAATCGTCCCATTCGACCATGTCTTTGCTGAAACTTGTGCGGAACACTTGTCAACTTGTCAAATATTCATAATCACTATTATGAAACAAGTTTATCATCTCACGGCTGGGCTAGATTATAAGATTAACATAACTTTCAGCGAGTTTGCATGGAATTTCACCGTTAATGGAAGAAATTGGCCAAGCAAGTCTCTATTTTTGTTAAATAATTTAAAAGGCCACCGTCCAATGCCTTTAGGTTCCCGTGTCAATAATATGCTCATATTTAGTAGCCTATATCTATCATTCTATATGTGTACACTAAATAAGAAACGTGCACACTGCACACACACCTTTTGTTGTCAACGATCACGTTGCACGATTGTCTTGAGTGATTATTTCCCCTTTTTTTTCCTTCCGTCAAGTTACCTTGTTCTACCGCATCAGCCACAGTTTTTCAAAGTATAAAAAGCCAATGAGAGACACCTGATGGGCATCATTCGACTATCGTCGACCATCCAACAGAGACAACAGTCTTCCATCCATCCAATCATTTGTCATAATGAGTCGTCCTATTCTGGTAAGTCGTAATCTTTTGTTTATATGGAATATTACTTTTGATTGAATTTTCAATCTGAATCACATTAATAACTATTACATTGTGTATTTGTTGTATGAATGATGATGATGAAACAGTTGTGCCTGTTCGTTCTGGTTGCCGTTTCGGCCTTGGCTGAAGCCGGACGGGAACGTCGTCAACTTGTCAACGCTATTCTGGGCACCGCATTGGGTTACGGTAACTTAATATATTAATTATATTTTATGCCGATGCTAACACTTGTGTATAGTGATAGCCGATGTGTTATCGACTCAATTTTTAAAATGTCGCTGCTTGTGTTACTCAAAGGTCAACGACCGTACGGCGGTTATGGTGGCAGAGGTGGCTACAACCAGCAGGGATATGGAAATTACGGAGGAGGAAGCTATTATGGTGGACGGCCCAACAGCGGATACGGTTCGTATAACCAGGGGTACAACCAAGGGTACGGAGGATACAACCAAGGGTACGGCGGATACAATCAGGGATACGGCGGATACAATCAGGGATACGGCGGAAGACCTGGATACCAGTACGGTTAATTTATATACAAGACGCAATTCATTTTGATGACACATGATTATTTGTACGTTTAACACAAGTGTTATGAGACTGACATTATTAGTCTCACTTTCCATATCATCCCTTATTGCGAAACCAATTCAAACCAATGGTAGTCCCTGTTCCTGTTGCATAATAATTTCATAACTAAATCCAAAAACACGATGAATTTGCACTTTTGTTATAACACGCACTCAAACGAAAAAGACTTGATCGAGTCTTTTGACCCAAGTTCAAAGGGAATAAAATGGAAAAGGCTGTTTGCGCTCTTTCACAAAAATGAAATCATTTCTCGTGTGGTCTTGGTTATTTTATTCCTTCAATCCAATTCATTTTTCATCAAGGCATTTCGAATTCGTAGATGTAAAAACAATAAATGGGTCATTTGGTGCTGTGCTCATTGGCAACTGAATAAAGAGTTGTTGAACCTTTTGCTTATTAGGAATCAGTACACGTATAAAAAAATACATTAGGCATACAAACAATGACGTCATCGCCTTGTGCAGTCACAGCTGATTTCGCCTAGCCTCCATCTGGCTCTCGACCTTCGCTGATAAAGTATCTAATTATTAAATCGCAGCTTATTATTTTGAAATGTAGTAAGGCCATGATGATGATGAAAAGGATAAAAACCCATGGTTTGATAAATAAGCATGGCGTAAACCACCATGAAGGTTACCGCGGTTACATTACGTAATAACTTCAATGACCATCGCATATAATTGTCCTATATTCAGCCAACAAGTTTTATAAGTTATACTTATAAAGTTCCCTGTATTCTTCACTCTATCTGTTGAATATAGCTAGGACTGAATGGATCGGAATGGATCATAGGGGCTGTCGGCTGTCCTTATGGGGTTGGATTGGACTCTCTTGAATAATATCCGTTTAATATCACCATTAATTCCTGTTGAACCGAAATGTTAATCGAGACCCAGCGGACCCAGCTGTGATTAAATGATATAACCGCATTTCCACGAGAAAATACAAGTATACCGTAGATAATTCAAGCCCATTGCTGATGGCATTCTGCAAGTGAAAGCCAATATAAGGTGAAAGCCTCTCTGTCGATATATTTTCCTGGTTCATATTATTATCTAATTTATTCAAACTCTACTCCTCCTTCTGTAGAGACCCTCTATATATAGAGAGGTTCATATAATACAGAACAAGTTTCACTTTGAGTGTATAGCGAGGTGTATAGTCTGGCCTCAGCAGTCCTTTTGAGCAGGAACACGCGAGAGTTCGTTCCAAACCTGAAATGAACATTCAATTTTCACAGCTCAAGGTAATATCTGTTATTCTATCCTGATTCTGCTCATTTTTCGGGTATTATCGGACCACAGTCATCAATCTCAACTGTTATCGCGTACCTACTTTTTGTTTTTTGTTTATGTTTTGAATTGTTTGAACTCATTTCCTATTGGTGAAAATTGCATGTCAAGTGGCGAGTCTTCATGTTGCTGTTGGCTCTCCAGGCGTTGGCCGTCATAGGACCGTCACCTAGCGGTCACGTCGAGGCTTTCCTCTTCTTCAAAAACATTTACAAACACACCAGTAAGTAAATTAATCCAATTTCCTTTGATAGAATATAAATAAAATCATGAGCTTTTGAATAATTCGTGAGGTGATTTGCGATTATTACATGTAAACTGGAGGACCATCACACGGTTATAGAGACGGACCTTTAGGTAAACGTTGGATCGGATTCATCAAGGGCCATTTTCGTCCTCCTGAATACCAGTACGGACCGGATGAGATTCCTTTCCTTTTGTACAGTTGATTGAGGTACAGCCATGAGCGAACCAGCGAAAACGGGTTAACAATCTAAAATCATCACTGCTGTTTACTTTCCGAAATCTTTATATTTGTATCACATTGACTGCTGACAGATACTATAGCGACATGATTTACACTTCTCTTGTTTTTTTCATTTATGTTTTTGTTTACTCGTGGAATTATAAGAAAACATCCTTTCATGTTAAATGCCATTAAAAAGATTTATCTATCCATGTCTATCATCAATTAATCGCCGTTTTATTGGTTATATAGGGAGACAACATCTTCTTCTCATAAGGCTCTAAAAAAAATGAAAGTTCCATTAAACGGGCGAGCCTCATTTGATTGCCAAAAGACATCGTTATGTTGCTGGGCGTCGTCTATGGACGTCGGCAGGTTTGGGAACAAGGAAAACTTTATTTTCCCAGGCCTATTATGTTCTCTATACCTATAGTTTTGGGTTGGCCGGGTTGGCTTTCTTTTCGAAAGAGAAATCTTCCGAGTGATATACGGGAACGGCTCATTTCTTTTGTAGCAATTTTACGCATCCAAGAGAAAGCATTGAAGCTTATAAGATAACATTTGATTGATTTGCAAGTGAGCTCTAAAGGATACTTTTGAGGGGCGTTTTCTCCATTTCGTTTTAGTTTGTATTTTGCTTGCCCCACCTTATTTATTGTAAAGCGATTTAAAAAAAAAAGCAGTTACGTTAGTACGTTAGTAACGGCGCAGCAGGACCTTGTTCTTTGCTTCTTCTAGGGCATTGAATCCATTTATTCCTTGATTTGTGCGTTTTCAGTTTGTCACTCGGTTTGGGTTTTCTGTTTTTGGTCTACGACAATGAATGGCGCAGTGTTTATTATCGTTCTCCATTTTGGATTCTTTGTGTGACTGGCCTAATATGTCAATTGAAATCGGATAAACGGATATTTTATTTGGCTGCCTATAGCTCAAACAGAAATCGGTAAGACTATTTTTCCACTCGGTTTTAATTATAATGGAATAACAACATTTTGGAGGGCGTTTTGCTTTCAAACCATTTTCAAAGTATGAGGCATGACGTATGATTTTGTCAGTTCTGATCGACCGATCGTGATCGCCGCTTTTATTAAAACCAACAGCTAGAACATTTTCTTTATTGGTATTAGACTAATAAAGACGCCAAACAACATTTGATTCTATATTAATCAACAAGAGGGAACTGTTGGACAAGATGGTGATCGCCGTGTAGTTGCATTGACTTCTTCTTCGCCGTGATAGAAAACGACTATCGTCTGGGCTCGTTTGTCCACAGCGGCAAGAGATTCCCGTGGATAGGTGACGGTTCGGGACGGTTTTGACATCGTCATCAGGATGGTTGGGCTTTTTTAAGGGGAAGTCTGTAATAGTGGCGTCGTACGTCAATTACTTCACTGCCCGACGCTAAAAAATCCTCAAACGGAGCCGTTTCGAATGTCGATATTTCAGAGAACGCCAGACTGTCTAGAAATGCTCGCATCTGCAGGGAATCGTCGAGAGGAAGAGACACGGCCACGGTGGACATCAGCAACTCCACAATTTGATAAAAACGATTATTTAATTGCATTATTAGTATATTTGGTTTGTGATTATTGATTTTCTTTGACTCTTACCAGCATTAGGGAAACGATCGATTGAGTAAACATGATCCTTATTAGCTGGTCCAGTTTGTCTTTACGCTTGTTACCAATGAGTGTTGCACCATGCAAGTGTTGAAAAAGATGTACGAGTTGATGGAGGTCTATAGGGCCACTAGTCTTTATATACTGACGCAGAAAAATAAAATTCAGAACAGATTTCTCCTCGCAGACATGAAATGCTACTTGCGTTAATAAAGTAGTTAACATGTTTTGTGTTTTCTTGTTCTAATATTAAGAGCTACGTATAGTCCATTCAACCGCCTTAATGTTGCATCGCTTGGATACATGATGTGGAACATTTTTTAAAAAAGGGAAATCCCTGTCCGAGTTTCGTTCTAGATAGGAAGACAAAACAAAAAAAACAGACGCCATATGTTTATTTCATTTCCGTTTATGACGTAGAGATATAAGAATCTAAGATGTTGGGTTTACCCCAAACAGTATGGATTTACCAGGATGGAAAACCAAGCAGGAATTTCACATTTATTTTATTCGTTCGTAAGCATAAGCAAGTTGCGAGGCAAGTTGGCCATTATTTGTTACAATTAAATTAAACTAGATTAGTTCAATGTTTCTGGCCGTCAATAAAAGGATCGTCGGGTTCCATCGTCGAACATTTTTTTTCTGAATTTCTAATGCATTTGTAACAAATGAAATTGATGGTCGCTGATCGTTTCTTTTCAGCTTGTCCGTTCCAAGTTTCTCCAAGTTTCTATAGTTTTATGTTTACTATAAAGACACACTGCCCGTGGCCTCATATAGACTAAGAATGCATCTCTAATCAACTGTCAGGTCACGTTACAATTATATTTTATGTTCCCTATTAAATTAATAATAGACTGAAATTCCGCATTTCAAATTGTTTCCTAGTAACTAATTTGTCTTATCAGACTGCTGATGCAACTGCAAACTGCGTGGTCTCTCGTCTTATTTGGATGACAATCACGTTTGTTGTGAAAACATTTATTTGGCAACTATTTCAAAGGCTGCGCATTATTGTTTGAAGAGGGATAGATGAAGGAAATGGATATAGCTGATTAAATATGCCAACCATGAATTTCTTTCGTGTTCCCTATAACGAGCGCATCATGTTTTCCCAGGTCGATCCCTGCTTCCGTATCGCTGCCATTTCACTTGTATATAAATCGTAGGTTTTTGCAGACGTGAATGCAGTTGTGTCTGTTGGTGATATCTCTTAGCGTCAATTTTGTTGCCTGCAATTAGCATTTTCCATTTGGATTGTCTGATGAAATTTCATTATTTGGTAAGGGCTCAATCAAAATGTATTCCCGTTTCATAATATATTGGCATTTGCATGATTTTCTCTTTACCATTTATTTAACTGTTGATGGTGGTGAGAGTCTTGTTGCTCGTTGTGATCGCCACAACTACGGTCTCGGCCGTAGTTGGACGTAACCTCCGTCCAACCAGCGCAGTCCTGGCAAGATCCTTTAGAAAACCTTCAGCATCTGCCAGTGTGAGTATACTAAATATACTTATCGAACCGAATAACCTGATGCTAATATGGAAATAAGAAACATCTGGCAATTTTTTTAAAATAATATTAACAAACAACATCATTTCGTTATTCAGATGTTTGTCAAAGGGCGACCTGCTGTCCAGTTTTACCCGTACTATAATCGTGTTGCATCGCCATCCGTTGGCTACCGTTACACAGTCCGTAATCCAAGACAACCATTCGTTGGCCAGAGATTCATCAATGACAATTGGACTCGCAAGACATTTAATGCTGGCCGCCATGAAAAACACGTGATGTATAATCATTACAGCTAATTGAAATAGCCATTCATTTATTATCTTGTAGAAGGTTTTTCACATATATAACTCGACGCTCAATTTATTTTCGACTGCAATCACTTCATTACGATTTGGCGTTTTTTTCATCTCTAATTCTTAGTTATTAATAGAGCTCAGTGCATGCTGCGCAATTGAAATGTTCAGACTTATTGAATTCTCCTTATGCCTTTTTGAAGTGAATTGAACTAGTATAAAGACATTACCGCGCATTACGTAAAACCGTTCCTTTTGTATACGCGTCATATTGTTATGTTTAGTGTCGAATCGTCATTGATTGTGTCATTTGTATGCCGAGATCTAATTAGCTTGAGAACAATAAAAACACGTTGAGATATGCTACAGTCCGTAATGGCGTCATCCAAGAAATTCAGGTCGATGCTGACCAAGGCTCTATTTCATAAACAACGTCACAAAATGTGTAAGTCAAGTCACATGACTGGTTCGAAAGGAGAAGAAATAACAAAGAAAATGACATATTTTTTGTTCGTTGCTGATTGGGTAGGCCGCACAAAGAATCACGTGGCTTCACGTTCTGAATGTAAACCTGCTGATGTTCTAGGTCGATCGCTGATAGATCGATGCGCGCACTGGTATATAAACCCAACGTTCCATCTGCCAACAGCATCAAAGTCCTTTTGAGTGATCCTACCTCCGCCCGCGTTATATCTTCGACGTCCAGTTTGATACACGATCGACATTTTCTTTGAATTTGTCCGATGAGATTTGTTTACTTGGTAAGGGACTAAAAGGGCTCAATCTCAATTTTTGATTCATCTTTCTTCGACATTGATTTCAATATTTGTTTATTTGATAGTTGATGGTGTGCGTGTGGTTGCTGGCCGTGGTGACGATGGCCTCAGAGCAAGTTGGACGCGTTCGCCGTCAAAACGGCCCAGTCTTTACCAATTCTTTTAGAAGGCCTTTGAGAAGGCCGCCTGTTGGTGAGTACATTGACGCAATAACAGAGTCGAATCGCTGCTGGTATACGTTAATTCATCATATTCTGAATTATTATTTGCTGTGTTTATTCAGCTACTGTCAGAGTCTCGTCCGTCAAGAAATATGAACACGAACCCCTAGATCAACACCACCATTTATATCACAGCTAGTGATTCGATTCTAATTATCTTTTGATCAACGGCCCAGCCAAACACTTCAATGCGTGCGCCATCATCCGTTTCTATAATACCATCAACGCGAAACGTTTAATTTTGTGTTGTAACATTTGTACAAATAGTTTTAAAATCTGTTCGCAGATACTAGATCGATTACTATTAGACTTAGCCCCGTGTTTTTGAACGACTGTTACGTATATGTGGTTTGATGTCAATAAAATGATACCGAGATCAAATTAAACAAATTACTATACAAACGTCTCCTTTACCATACAATAATGAGTAGTGCTTAGACTTCTGCTGATGATAGCACATCATATAGTCGAAGCCTTCAAGGTTCATTGGCTGCTATCAATTCTTATCAAAGCCACATCAATTACGTTATTATTCGCTTTGGGCCATATTATTATTCAATGAGCCATAGCGCATCATGAGCTGTTGTAATAGTTGCTGTGCTACACGATCATTATTACTTCTCCTCCCGCAAATACACGTGCAACGTGCAACTTAAAACCCGTAGAAAATAAAATATTTCCTCGAATATTTCTGTCGGACCACAATAATACAGTACGTCAAGGGCGTAAGTGGTTTAGGTGTCAGAGGAAAATTGAAAACACCAATGTGCGAAAATGAATGCTTTAGGACTGATGTGGCCTAATAAAGTAATAATCATGGTAGGCCTAGTGCAATTAAAGTTCCAATAAATCAATACAACTTGTGCAACTCTGTTATTAAAATTCAAAGACGTTGGTGGGTTATGTAATTCGTGACACGAATAAAAACGCCAAGGTCCCATTCAAGAAACGAGCCAATTCACGATGACTCGACTCGATTTCACGAAAAACACCATTGACGATGTGTGACGACCACGTCATCCGCGGGCAATTAAAATCAAGGATATATCAAGGCCGGCCCATCTTATTAATCACTGCTGATGTTCATTAAAAGTCGTCAAATAGATGAAAAATTCATTTCATCACATCAATCATTTGACTTAGATTTTTGGTATTAGATGAGCTGCTTTCACCCTCAGACATTCACTTCAAATAACCACGTAAGTAGGCGCAGGCGAACCCCATTTTTCAAACTAGTCTATTACACATCAATAACGGGCCGATATCATGGCTAGAAAAAAACAAACATTTCAATGTCAAACGTCCATTTCTAAAACCAAAATTAGGTCGTACGTATACGCACACGAAGAAGTTGTCGACCCCGGAACAGTTTGGGTTTTTCCCTGAACCTTTTCTTTATGGAGGGATTAAAGAAGGGGAAAGCCCCTTTTCCCCAGCACTTGAGCCTATTATTTAAATAATCTTTCACAGTCAACAATTTTTAAAATTAAATAGAATATTATATTAACGCTGGAATAAAGAATAAGTTGCGGATATGTTCTAGTATATACACAGTTCCTTATTCGAATTTCAAAAGCGTGTTCGTCTGGGTTCATTACTCTTTCGTTGGAAATGTGCGTCATCACGATCATACATCATCACAGTTTCCATATAGTTGTGCCTCTGTGTACCACTTGTGTCTTCTTTCGGTTGATTTGCTGCTGTTCCATTCAGCAAATGCGCGATGACCGTCACACATTGACGAGGGAAAACCCTTTTTAAACATGTTTTTAAACAGGAAAAAAAAACCGAAAGTCATTCTCGTCGGCTATTAAGATGTCCGGGATGTCCTATGACTATAAATAAGGTCCAGTCTGGCCAAGTAACGACATTATACACTTGACTTCTGTTTGAAGAAGATAGAACCAGGTGATAAAAAAAAAATGGCTCATAATCTCTTATGGGTAAGTTATGGTTGTTATAATTTCATTATTCTCAATTTGTTTGCCTATCAGTAGTTTAATTTAATACCATGAACATTTGATAAATGTAATTCTGCAATATAATTAGTTATTAATGAGTTATTGACGCAAATTGCAATTTGTGATTTTGATTCTAATATGTTTTTTTTGATGGACCAGTTGTTGCTTGTTGTGACACTGGCAGCTGCACTTTGCGATGCCCAGCAGAACGAAGACGGGGTAGCGTATCAAAATCCCGCCCCGGTAGCAATCGAAAGAGAAAGAGAATTTGAAGGAGCCATTCCGGTCGATCGAAATTCTAAATTCCTTTACGACGACGACGACTCGGTTGCATCATCAGGTGAACGAACTAAACGCCATCGACCGTTTCTCGCTGGATTGGCTCTGGGCTCTGTAATTCGCCGCGGATACGGAGGATATGGTGGATACGGTGGATACGGAGGATACGGACACGGAGGATATGGAGGATACGGCGGTTACGGCGGTTACGGTGGTTACGGCGGTTACGGGTAAAATTGAATACTTGATTCTGAATCATGCGCGAATTATACACAACATCTGTTAATTGACTTTATTGTTGATATCTCAACAGAGGTCATTACTACGGGTAGAAATACCAAGGAAAGTAATAACTACCAGAATATTGACTATAATCTACTGCGCAAAAATGATATCCGGACCTGTTTTCACACGCGGAACACGTTTTTCCCAGCACATATTCTTCTCTGGCGAAACATTTTTATATTTATATTATTATACTTACTTTTGTTATTCACACCTGAATTGCTTATAATTCCTTTTGTTATGCGCAAACTTGCACTGTTTTCACGTACAGCACCACCACCTTTTTGCGCCTTTATTATAATTAATTTGACACCATTCAGAATAACATAATAAATTAATAATACATTACTTGTTATATTATTTTTCTCCCAAAAACGAAAAGACATTCGAGTTATGATTGCATTTCAGCTAGAGTACGTGTTCTCTTGTTTATATAACAAGTTTCGTAAGAAATGTCAAGGTGACCTTGTTGTTCTGGTACGTTCCAGTCGTTCCTCTTTTTGAAATGATTGCGCGCAATTCAAACCACAGCACACGAAATAAAATAATCGCGTCACATATATATAAAGAACGTAATTGTTAATAACATTTCCTCATTCTTCCCGATGGGAATGGTATTTTCTGCGTGGAAATTCGAAATAATAATAATAAGTTGCCTGGGCAACTTATATGCTGTAACAACCTTCTTTTTTGAATCTTCCTTGTTTCTCCCTTGTTTTGCTATTGCCCCTCCTCCATTGTTTGCTCTGCATTCGTTGTTCAAAATGGTTTTTTAGTTTTGTAGACAAGATGTTTTTGGGAAAAGAAAAAAAAAAACCTTCCGGGGGGGATTTGAAGCGGCCACGAGCGACCAGGTATAAAAGGCTGGAACAAGAAGCGGACAATATCGCAGTCGGCCGTTTGGCAGCGAACGAAATCAAACACAACAAACAACAATGTCTCGCTCTCTCTTCTTTTTGGTAAGTCTCTTTTTTTTAAAGAAAATTTGTTGTTGAAATAACTCATTTGAAATTCATGGCATTTTCTGATGAACTTTGTGTGCGTGTTTTACAGGTCGTTTTGTCCGTGGTGGCATATAGCGCTGCCCAGGATGTTTTGATGCCAATGGAAGCCGATTCCGGAGTTCCAATCAATCCGGCCATCCCAACTCTAGTCGCCGATGACTCGGCCCGCAACTGTTGCTGGACGACCCAAACGTCAATTTGGACTTGGTTTCTTGCTCGGATCGGCTCTAGGAGGAGGTTACGGTTACGGTCGTCCTTATGGCTACGGTCGACCTCATGGTTACGGAGGCTACGGAGGCTACGGGCATGGCTATGGACATCACCATCACGGATATCATGGACATCGCTATGGGTAATTATTACAGCGATGACTTTATTTCATATTGAGTGACACAAATATTAAATGAAAACTTGTTGGTTTTCTTATTATTTCTAATTTCTTATGTGCAGAGGTTACGGGTATGGCAGATAAAGAGCATTTCAATTGTGTTACACATTCCTGCCAATTTCGACAAGCTGTCGTCAATTTTGACTCACCTGAATTCCAGCAAGTATGAAAATTACGCATGGGCTTCACACCTTATTAATATTATTATTATTTTTTTGCTAATCAATGTAACCACTTGACCATTCCTAATTTCTTTGATGAATACATTTTCTACAATCGTTTGGCTACCAATAAAACAATAAAACTGCATTTTTTTCAAGTTATTTTTGGTTTGTTATTTATTTTATGTTTCTATATTGATTCGTTGCAAACCGATTGCAAATGACCGAACATAGATTTCTATTTATCGAATCATTTTTTATTACATCTATGGTAGCCGTTTTGAAAAATTGGCACTGTCTCTTATCCTGCCTCTGCCTAGAGCAAACTTGATCTACTATACCCCTTTTTTTCTACTGAAACGATTGCATTTAGTTGTACACTTTTTTGTCAGTGCCGGACGTGCCAGTTAAAGCTCCTTTTGTTTGGACAGTGTTTCTTGTCTCTATGATCGTCAGATCGTGTATGATCTCATTTGAATGTTAGTCTTGTGCCAAATGCTATTTGAGTTTTTGTTAAGTTTGCATCACTGTCAGCCGTTACGGATAAATTCATCTTCCGGCTTCGAAACAGGTAGGAAATTCTTCAAACCACAACATTTTATATTAGTTGGGTTAGGTTAGGTTGTCTCGTTGGTTGGCGGCCAAGTTTTTTGTTCGTACAAAAGGGGCGTTTGAATTGTCTGGTTTGAGTTTCAAGGTTCCTTGTTATATAATCCTCAAGAAAAACTATAGTCAGATCTAGCGGCATGCGCGACAGAGTTTACTTACCCAGCCTTGTCTTCTAGTCGCCAATTATTTCCCTTTCTACTACACCCTTACTACACTCTACTACACCGTGCTACACCATTGAAGGATCTTTTACACTACTCCCTCCTTTGCTCTTTGCTGAAAACGGGCTCTTACATTCCGGTAGTTTCATCAGATTTCTGTTGTAACTTGATCTATTAACGCAGGGATGGATTTATCAATGTAGGATTTGTTTTTCTTTACCAAAATGTATTTTCCATCATCGACTGTAGATTTTATTAGTGTTTTGCATTTGACTTATTGTTAAAGATGTGCTGTCTTGTTTTTCCTCCTCGCCGTGGAAGAAAATCACAACAGTCTGGCCGTGTTTGTGTGCACCAGCGACAGAAGGCAAAGGATAGTAAACGGGTCGAATCCTAGGACGAGCTGACACTTGGTCAATTGGATTTTTGACTGTCGAAGCCGTCGGTTGGAAATAATAATAGCGGCGTCGATTGTTGGTGATAGTGACACTCTCATCGGCCGACGGAGCATCTTTGAAGGGAGTTGTATCAAATATTGGAATTTTAAACGATGACAGATTGTCGTCGGACGAGTAGTAAGGAAGTGCCACGCATCTGACAGTCGCAACTGTAAACAACTAAATGTTTTTGTTTCTTGTTTGAAATACGTAAGATGGTATTCGTTTTATAAAATTTGAATTGTCTTACCATCAACACAAAAGAGCAGCAGCAACATGACGACACGACGAGTCTCTTCATTTGAGTTGTAGCGTTGCGCAAGTTCACAATCCGAATGTTGAACAGTTTTTGAGGTAGGCCGGTCTATAAGGAGAGTCTTTTATGTATATTTAGTAAGGCAGAGAAAGTTGGTGAATAAAATCCAGGACAAACTCTTTTTGCCTGAAAACAAAAGAACCGTCGGTTTCGACTATGTGAATAATCATCATCTGGCTTTGCAGCTATAAGTACCGAACACCATTTGAAAGTCAACGTTTTTCTTTTTAATTGCTGTGAGGTATTAAACGAGGGGAAATGCGGAAACTCTCGATGTTGGGCGCCATATGCTTGAACATGTAGGACGTATCATAGAGGCAAAAGTTTTACAAAGATAATCAGCAGAGTCAATTATTGTGTATTACATCTATAGTTAGTTAACGTAGTATCTGTAGTATCTATAACGTATAGTTGGGCTCATTGCAGATGGGTCTAATTGCGCGGCGAGGTAAGAGCGTTTAATGGTTTTCTTTATTGGACGGGACATGATGAACTGACTGAACCCGCACGCGATGCAGGTGTTTTCAAATGATAACTCGTGAAAACTGCGCATCACATGCTGTTGCATTATATTGCTGGTGAACAGCAGTTGGTTTTTCTGGTTTATCGTTCACTTTTCTAATGCTGCCGTTCAGA
This sequence comes from Daphnia galeata, assembly GCA_030770115.1. NCBI lineage: Eukaryota > Metazoa > Arthropoda > Branchiopoda > Diplostraca > Daphniidae > Daphnia > Daphnia galeata. The sequence goes on along the minus strand of CM061116.1, from coordinate 16,967,203 downwards.
TCCCAGCAACAAAGTCGAGGGCTATGGATCAAGGTTTCGTAAGGTGGGGGTTGCATGCGGCGGATGATGTGTATCATGCAGCAGTTCCGGTTTGATGGAAGGACGATAATACGACACACCAAAATCAAATCCTAGTAATTAAAAAACGCACACCCATTTTTAATTGGCAAATGTCCTTATAGAGTCATGTGCGGCGGAGTGACGTCTCAACTGTTGCCTATGCCGTGAGTTTCCCGACCAATGCACGCCATATTTATACATTGCGACATCATCTAGGAATGTAGTATATATGGTTGCAATCAATTGCGCACGAGATTATGCAAATATGCAGCCTGTGACTATTAATTTTCCTTGTTTCATACTTTCGATGCTTTTCTATCCCTCTTGCCTCCTACGCAAGTGATCGGTCCCCCCTATAAACAGGCGCAGTCCGTGGCTTTTAGGTCCCTCAGTATCTTTCGAGTAATCCCATAACAAGGTCCATTGAACGAAGAATCGCGCAACATCAAAAAATGACTGTTTCATTTTCGCAGCTCAAGGTACTATTGTTCACGGTCTATGTCAACAATGATGTATTCGATTTGTTGAATTCAATTTTTTCGTTTTTTTTTCAATCATCAGTGGCGATTGTTTGTCCTTTTGCTGGCCTTTCAAGCGTTGGCCGTCATAGAAACGAAACGCGCTAGCGTCGCCGACGCCGCTCCTTACAGAGGAAGCGTTTATCAATACAATTACAGTAAGTCACCGGCATCTCTATATTGAAAGAGTTTTGAATGCTCTTTATTTTTTTGCTTAATAAATGGGAAAGGGAATGATGCGCTAAAGTAACTGGATGTACTGTGCGCGTTTTCTTGATATACAGGGAGACCATACGGTTACAGGGGTAGACCGTACGTTCGACCATCCGGGACAAATAAACGACCTCTTGGACCAGATGAAGAATATCAGTACGGACCTGATGAAATCCCTTACATCTTCTACAGTTAATTGTAGCGGTAATTTATTTGAAAAATGTGATGAATGATTGCGGAGCAGGGGCAATTTGATATGACTGGAACTTGTTTTATATTTTATATATAATACAGGAAGCGCGGTAATGTAATAAATGTGACGATACCTGAGAATGCGCACAACCCTAGATTACACTGCCCAGCTACCTAGATTATTGGCGCATTGAATTGCATCATAGTTCATCAAAAAATATCTAAAAATCTAATTTAGGGCCTACTGCTGTGTTGACTCGCTTTTATTCCTTTCTATACATTTATTAATGCAACACTTGACTTGATCTTTATCGCTTCGATTGTACTGCGCTATCTGATTCGCCAGATTGATAAGACGTCACAATACATCAATAACTTTTCCTCTGGTCGTTTTTTTTGGGGTTACTATTCTTCTTTGGATGAAAATCAGCGCTACTTCTACTGATACATTTTTTAAGGTGCTCTAGTGCTAGTCTAGTACGCACTATAGTTTATGCAACGTATTAACCTTTCTACACATCTATATTTGTCCTAGAAAATATTCTGCAATTATCTGTCCGTGATGTGTAGCCCGATGATGGGGAAAAACCCAACAGTGCAGCTGCCCTAGTATAAAGGATGAGAGCTTCAGCTTTCTATCGAGTAAATAGAAAAGGTCAAAAGGAAAAACACAAGATCCCGAAATTAACGATGCGCTGAACCACACTGCACGGGTTAATATCATTTTTAGCCTAAAGTGAACGAGGGAAAGTTTGTAGTCCTTCTCCCAAGGATGCACCAACTTTATGGAGCAAAAAGTAGCTAAAGAAACTTTCGAAGAACTGGGAACATCAATACAACAACGTTGTCACGTCCAAAGACTTGTATTAGACGTTATGGCTAGTGTGTGTAGTGATTTAAGCCCATGGGTTCTGCCTTATTGGGAATCGATCCTCGTCTCTCGACATACTTTTGCGGGAGCAAACTTGTCTTTTTAAAATTTCATATGCGCGTATTATGTACACGTAGTACCGGTACTTACTATAAATCAATCGATTTAGAGACATTTTTTTATTTTTTCTGTGAAATTTGCTTTGATTTACTCAAGTAAATATTACGTTTGCATTGTTTCGAATATCAGATATATGAATTAATGGTATATTTCGTGAGAGTGATGATGGTGATGTCCACCACCGCCGTAATATCCTTGATTGTATCCACCGTGTCCTCCGTAATTGCCTCCGTGTCCCCCCTCCGTAGTGTTCACCACCGTGTCCTCCGTGACCTGTCATTCACAGCAAGCGAGAATTCAAAACGTTAATTTGAAATTTTAACAGTCGACAGTAGAGTTTTGCGCCATACCGTGTCCTCCTCCCAATAAACCGCCCAGGATAGCACCGAGAATTTGACGTTTCTCACGGGGCGCGGCTTCGACGCCTGCATGACAAGACGGCCACGACGGACAACAACATGCACAAGCTCAGCTATAACATTTCAAGAAAATGAAAGAGAAAATTGAATTGATTTCATTAGAAATCAAAGATTGCCTACGTATCCATGCATAAGCGACTTACCAGAATAGAACGAATCATGTTGTTGTTGCTGTTGTTGTTGACTTTTCAGTTAATCGCGGGAGGTTGATGTCGACTGATGCAAAGCAGACTATAGTCCCTTAGCTTTTATACCTTTTGAATATCAAGGTTATGTAGGCGGGTTTATATGGGCGAGATTAAATGCTGGGAGAGAGTTCCCCGCTATCGGGAATGCAGCTGCCTGTTGACATTATCATCTTTTTTTTTACCTTCTTCTTCTCTTTTTACTTGCCATCTATTCGTATTGAATGCATTTCATTTATTACGATTGATTCCAACTATGCCATCAATGAACTCCAACAGAGGCGGATCCGCTGCTGGCCTTGTTGCCCGAGCGATGCCGGAAATTGCTCAGCCCGTGAATCTTATTTCTGGCTAAATGGTGCGCACTTTTGTTGAATTGCAAAGCAGGATAAAGGATCTAGCAATCACGAATACAGTACAGTAAGTGAAAATAATATTATATACAAACGAGAGAGACGAGGCGATATTCAAACAGTTATGACTTTGATATGATTAATACAGTCAATACACTTCGTGTGAGTGACGATGTTCACCGAATTCTCGATTGTATCCACCGTAGCCTCTGTTATGTCCATAGCCTTAATTGTAGCCAATGTATTCTGGATAACCGTAGCCGACGTATCCTCCGTTAAAGCGCTCGCCGCTGTGTCCACCATATCCTTGGCCATATCCTCGGCCGTAGTGTTCACCACTGTACCCGCCGTAACCTGCGTGATTAACAGTCGAGAATTTCAAAACATTGTTCTAGATAATTAAACAGTGAACATGCAGTCAACGAGGGAATCAAAAATTGGATAATTTTTCAAAATGTGAAATATACGACATAGTACCATATCCTTCTCCCAATACATTTCCAAGGATTGCGCTGAGAATTTGACGTTTTTTGCGGGGCGCGGCCTCGACGCTTGACGATAAAACGGCCACGACGGCCAACACCGCACACAAACTGACCTGTAAAAATCAATGCATTTGAAATGATAAAATTCACATATATTGTGTCTATAATACGACTTGGTATTCAAATGACTTACCAAAATAGAACGATTCATATTGTTGTTGTTGACGTTTCTACTGTTGTTGGTTGCTGAAGATTGTCGGATGATGAAAAACAAGACTGACTCTTAGATTTTTATACGTTTTTAAAAAAAAATAATAATCAAGGTTATGTAGGTGGGAAGAATTAGATAGGGTGGGCGAGATTTGCGCATGATCCCCCCTGATGAAGCTGTTGATATAACCTTCCGGGAAAACCCAGAAAAAATGTCATTTAAATGCCAAATTATGGTATCAAGGAAAAGTTGTAGAAGGACAAGAAGGGTTGGTCCTTAATTTCGTTTTCTTTCGGGAGTCTGTTAAAATGATGTAGATGAAATGCCGTCATCAATGTCCTCATGTCCTGTAGCCAATAAGCCAGCAGAATAATAAGTGCCTTAAATTGTAACGATAATGACGTCATACAATAACACATTTAACCGACTTTGAAATTCTTTCTAAATTTGCGACGACTCCATTTTCTGCATAAGAAATGAAGGTGTACCACTGATAAGACAAACAAGCGGAGTCTTTTGAATTCAAGGTGACCTTTTGTTTCGCAGCAATCCGCTTCGTTGCGCTTCCGTTGGTAATAATAATATGTAATAATAATAACCGCCAATAACAGGTCCGTTTTTCAACGAAAACTTTCCTGCATTTTCTTCGTTTCGCCTATGGGTATTGGCAGTTAAATATACAAAAACGGCTGGGCATCACAACACTGTGGTCGTTGGCACCGAACGAACACAACGAATTTTTCGCGATGGCTCGTCTTATTTTCTTGGTAAATTGAAACATTTTTGAGTCAAGTTTTTGGTTATTGTGAATTTGCGAACCTGTTTTTTAATTGAAATGAATTTTTATCAGATTGTCTTGTCCGTTTCCGTTTTAATTGTGACCGTCGCTGTCGACGATGAGGAAGAACTGCTCGATTTGATGTCCTGTCTATTCATTAAAAAGGGATGCGATGACGCAAAAGTCGCCAAATTGCAAATGAAAGTGGCAGCTATTATCGCCACTATGGACGATAAGGAGGCGTCAAGTCTAGGTGGAAATTCTAGCAAGGTATGACACAAAATCAACCGGAGCAAGTATAGGCGGATTCATTTTTTCGACGCTCTTTGACGCTCGTTGTTATTTTTTATAGTTGCGTCCCGCGGGAAATGGCCAGGACCAGCCCTCAGATGAGAAAAATAAAAAGATTTGAAAAATAAAACGGATACAGCAACCGAAGTGATTGAATAACTGAATGGAAATCTTTAAAGAATAATAACAACAATGTAAACATTTGTTTCAGTTTCAAAATCGATGATCTTTATTCTTTTCCGTGTACACGCCGTGCAAAATTAATTTATAAATTTGCGTTATTGCTGGACAGATTGTTTACAAATAAAATAGTTTACGATATCTGATAACGGTGCTCACATTTCAGTATGCAATTATACGTTCCCCTGTACTTTGTGTTTGGATGCTTAAAAGGAGCCATGGGTTCATTCTCTTAAACGTTTTTTTTTCTGGCCTAAAGATGAGGAGGGAAAGTTTCTAGTTCTTCTTCAAGGATATAAGAAATAAGACAAACCTTAATAAGGAATGAGAGGCGATTTAAATTCCTTATAAGAACTGGGAACATGGAAACGATAACGGTGTCACGTCCACAGGCTTTTTATCGCTAGTGCTAACTATATTGAAAAAGTACTATATTATAGTCCATTGATCCACCCTGCGGAAGGATGACCCATTTACTCTCGACACGGTTCGCGGAGTCAAATTGCCTTTTCAAAAAATCAATCGACAAAGAAAACGAAATTGTATCAAATTTTGTTTGATGGTTTATTTTAAAACTAGACTTTTTTGTGTCGTTTCGAAAAATATCAACAGAATAATTACGTTTGTGTACATATCGCATCAAAGGGAAATGAGTGACGTGACAAGGATCAGGTTCATAAGGTCATTTGAGGCTAGGGGAAAATCGATACATCAGCAACTGTATACGAATTAGTGATATATTTCGTGAGAGTGATGATGGTGATGTCCACCACCGCCGTATCCTTGATTGTATCCACCGTAATTCCCATGACCTCCGTAACCGCCATGTCCTCCATAATTCCCATGTCCACCGTAATTTCCATGTCCACCGTAATTCCCATGTCCACCGTGGTGTCCTCCGCCGTGCCCTCCGCCGTAGTGTTCACCGCCGTGTCCGCCGTGCCCTGTTATTCGCACACGGCAATTCAAAGAATGAACTCAAGTTTTAAAAAAGAGTCGACAAAGTGAACCGACATACCGTGTCCTCCTCCCAATAGACCGCCCAGGATAGCGCCGAGAATTTGACGTTTCTCACGGGGCGCGGCCTCGACGCTTGTCACGACGGCCACGACGCACAACAACACACACAAGCTCAACTGTAAAGTCAACAAATTATAGATAAACCAGAATTCAGAGGTTGTTTAGTGTATGTAGAAGTGTAAATGTGCACATCTAGTTTCGTTGACTTACCAGAATAGAACGACCCATGTTGTTGCTGTTGTTGTTGATAACTTTTCAGTTGATTTGGAAGTGGTCGAGTGATACAAAGTTCGACTGATTCTCTGCTTTTTATACCGTTTTAGAAAGCCAAGGTTATGTAGGCGTGTGGGATTAGATGGGAGAGAGTTGCCCACAATCGCGGGATGCAGCCGAGTTCTTCATGACAGCATTATCTTATTCGACCTTCTTCTTCTCTTACTTGCCATTGGTATTGATTAATACTATTAATCATTTTCATTATTATGATTGATGGTAATTGAATTTGTCTCTCAAATATGTCATCCAGCAGAGATGAATCTTGATTCTGGTGCGCATTTTTCATTCTGAAAAGTGATTTCAAATGACCTAGATTATTATTTGGCGAAATTTTTTTAATGTTTTACGATCCTGAGGATACGGGAAAACCCAGTAGGACGCAGTGCAGTATAGTAAAGATGAGCTTTCTATCGAGAAGAAAAGGTCAAATGAAATTAGCGAAATATGTCTGCCTCTGGTAAGAATTGAAGAATAACGCAGTCTGTGCCTTTTCGTTGCATAAGAGAAAATCTTGGATAATATATGGGTTGAGCCTCTAACTGTTGAGTTTACAGGTTAGAGAGTAAAGTTTTTCTCTATAGGGGGATGCGCAAAATCCACGGAGAAAAAAGGCAAAGAATAAAGGTGCGATTCAGGTAAATTTCGCCCATACAAGAGCGAGATAACATCGAATATTAATAATAAAGATGTCACGTCTATATGGACACACTCACTGCGTAAGACATCACTTGTTGGCACGCATTTCTCTCGCAAATATTTTTTGAAAATCTTTATGGGAAACGAGCGATGTTTCACCTGTGAACACTAGAGCTCATGACAAGACACGCGCTCTCAGTTAACATAATAATAACTCCATACAACAGCCTTCTAGACTAGAAATATTTGTCATTTTGCGAGTCAATTTTTTTTTTTGCATTTTCTTCCTCTTGCCTTTCTAAATATTCATCTATGAGATTCATCGATTTAGAAAAACTGGCGTCAAATTGTTTGATGAAGTTTTATTTTGTAAATATTCATGTTGACGTTGCGTCGTTTCGAATAATATCAGAGTAGTATTGCGTTTGGTACGTAACATTAAAGTGAAATGAGCTACGTAACAGAAAGGACTGGTATAAGCTCATTTGCGGCGGTGGTGAAAATCAGGTTACAGTAACTTGGTGAATTAGTGAAATATTTCGTGAGAGTGATGATGATGATGATGACCGCCGCCGTGTCCTCCACCGAATCCACCGAAGCCTCCGTGTCCTCCGTGTCCTCCGCCGAATCCACCGTGATGTCCTCCGCCGTGGTGGTCACCTCGACCTTGTTATTCGCAATCGGGAATCCCCAAAAAATGCGTTATTATTTTTAGTTTTGAATTAGAATAGTCAACAGAGTGATCCGACATACCGTGTCCTCCTCCCAGTAGACCGCCCAGGATAGCGCCGAGAATTGGCGCGGCCTCTACGCTACCGAAAATGGCCACAACGCCCAACAAGACGCATATACTCATCTATAACAAAACAGAATCGAGAAATTGTTTAGGAATCCAGTCAACTATTTCATGGCCACTATTCCCTGCTCATTTGAAAATGTGCATTGATGCAGGTGCAAATGATCGACTTACCAAAATAGAAGGACTCATGTTGTTGCAGAGTTGTTGACGTTGGTTTATTCAGTTGGCTGGAAGATTGTCGATGCAAACTAGACTGAACCACTGCTTTATATACCTTTTTGAAAGCCAATGTTATGTAGGCGGTTAGCGCGCGGACTATCCGGAATAGAGAGTTTTACATCCTGGCCAGGATATTCAGCCGCTGCTGATGGCAGTATAGAACATTATTATATCTAACCTTCTTCATTTCTCAAGTCGCTTCTCGGGGAATGCCCGTGACATTGAAAAAAATATAAACACTTAAATTTCAACCACATGTAGGAGCTTATAGGTTTTCTGGTTTTTATATAGTAAATAATCTCTAAATGGTTTGCCTCACTATATTGGTTTATGAATCCCCTTGGCGTGAGGTGGGAAAACCATGAAAAAATGTGTCGTTTAAATTCCAAATGGTCTCGAGGGGAAAAAATGCAGAAGGACAGGAGAGTTACAATCGTTTGAGTCATCGCCGGCCGTCGTCAGTCAGAAATGCTAAGTCGTTATTCCCTCAAACACTCAAAATCTTTGATCCATCTATTTATAATACCTGCTGCATGTTCATTGATTATATATTTGTAAGAACAAAAAGGCTAATACAAAACTTCGGCATCGACAGTCACGCACCAAATAATATGAATAGAAAATTCACTTATTCCTCATCTTCGTCATCATCGTCATCTTCGTCTTCTTCGTCTTCTGGCTTTTCTACCGGTTCGGCTTCCACTTCTACTTCCGGAAGAGGTTCAGCAGGTTTCGCCGCAGCAAGTCTTGCTTTCTTTTCCATGATATAAGCTAAATAAGCTTTATCCGCTGCTGACGTTCTCTTTTCATCTTCATTTCTCCAACGCAATTTGTAGAACAATTTTTGGCCGTGATTTTTGAAGTTTTCGTTGAGTTTGTCCCACGATGCTTTCACATTTGCAAGGAGCTGCTTTTCTTGCGCTGAAAAGGACCATACAAGTATAGAAACAAGTTTTAGGAAGAGATGATCAGTGATCAATACATTAGGCTGCTGATATTATTTACCATCCTCCTCTTCGGCTGTTGCCGTCAAGACGAAAACCAAGGCGACCAATGACAAGATGCTCCATACCTGATGAGAAATATAACAATCGCAAATTCATTGAATAACAAAACAATCGAAGCTTATTTTTAATACCTTAACATTCATGATGAAATTTCAGTGAGTGTCAACTTCTTTGGCGATCAGAACTCTCTGAATGAAAATCAGCATTTCTAGTAATCACTCCGGTTCTTATAGCGGGAAAAACTCACATCAAATGGAACTAAAGTCACGTTGTTGTTTTGTCAAAAACTGACGTGGCACGTTGGCCGTGTAGTGTCTCGTTCGCCTTCATATCACGTCACGATCGCAACAGATTCTCAATTTGAGCTCGTTGATGATTTCATATTGTCACTTGATATTCTATAAGACCTGTAGCTTTAACAATAGTTCGAACGTGACTTTTGATTTGGTTGATCTAAATTAGACTCAATGTGATACCTCTTTATAGCAGCTAGGACATGGAAAGGGCCTTTAAACTGGTTTAAACTGCTGCATAATACATGGCATTTTCCACGAAAAATGACTTTTCCCTCTTCCAAAGACAAATTTTATGCGTTCGAGCAACATCGATCAGATATGCAACTAGCAATCAGAGTAACTTTCCATGAAATCGCCCTATCAACGTTGATTACATCATTGTTGTAATTTCGAGACAGGTGAATAATTGAATATGCGCATCTTGCGCCTGTAACAGCAATATTCTTCGGAACGATAATTGGAATCTATAACAATTAAGAATCACTCAAGGACTTCTTCTCGCACTTCCTCTAGGATTAATATCATTTTAAATCAGGCACGTGCCTGATTTATCCAGCAAAAACCAGTTTACACCAAATATTTATAAAATTACCAAGTGAAATGTAATAGGGTGTCAACAGTAATGGGTGGCCAACTGATGTAATTCAAAGTCACGTTCTTGAGATATTTGATGTGTTGATTTGTTTAATATTCGGAATTACCTCGTACCTGTGTATTGTTAAGTTCATGTTTCTATTATAATATGGAACCAAACAGTACGTGGCAAATATCGATATTTCTAGCCGTGTCATTAAGAAGCCAATGACCAACAGCCACGTCCGTGAAATTACAAATTTTTCCCTATAAAAAGCGGAGTGATTGCCAGTTGATTTCGCAGATTGTTCTGATCTTCAAACAGTAAACAACAGTAAAAGAAATTTCATTCATCATGAACTTTAAGGTAAACAGTCACTTATTCTTTCTTTGTTTTTGAATAATTTTGTGAATGTGATTTCCATCAGGTATTGAGCATCTTGGCTTTGGTCGCCTTGGTTTGCGTCTTCACGGCATCGGCCAATCCCCATGGGGAGCATGGTATGACTTTTTTTTTAAAAATCCCTTTAATTAAGTTTAATTTTCATGTTGACTTTCAGTCTTATAAGAATGCGAATCAATCCTATTTTCTTATTTGCATTGCAGTTCACAATAAAATGGGTCACCATCACGAGAAAACGGAGCACGGTATGAAGAATCACGCCGAGACTCACGCTGGAAAACATGAGCACCACCAGCACGGACACCATCACCACGGACACCATCACCACGGACACCATCACCATGCCGCTGGAGCCGCTCACGGCCACAAAATGATGAAGGAACCTGAGCATGTCACAGTTGATCCTGCTGTTTAAATTTTTCATTTCTTTCATCATTGAACTAACATTGCGCTGCCGACCGACCCCTTCGCAAATCCATTTTCTTCTTATGTTGATTGTATTAAAAGCATGCTACCTGTTTTGATAAATGCAACAACAAATTATTATGCAGACATATATTTTTCGTGAACTCTTTTTTTTTAATTTTGAAAAATCTCCAACTAGAGCGGCATTTCTAGTTACGTAACGATTAGGTTGTTAAACAACAATTTCAATTTTAAGTCTTATCTGTTTTTTTCGCACATTTTTCCGTGATAGCATTAGATCTTTATTTGCATACTGTACGGACTGTAGTTACGTAGATAGAGGATGGCTTTGACTTTTATTAAGAGTTAGTCATTTTTACGTAATTATATTATAATTGTGTGGCCCTTTTTCTGGCAGATTTGACAGGATTTGGGATATAGGGATTATATCCGGTAGGGACTTAAATAATTCAGGGAATAATATTTTTGTAATGGTGAAATGAAATCACCGCAAAGACTGATAATGCTATTGATTTATTGGCCCATGCAATTGATAACAGAAATAATAGAAGAAAATATTACTGAAAAGGTTGTGTAAATAAGGCTAAACTGGGCTAATCATATATCCCTTTCTTTTATATTATATATTCAGCCATCCAGGGGAAACGAATTCACAGCAATCATGTTCATCATCCGAAACTCAGAGATATGTATACAACATTTTAAAAACAGTATCTTGAGTGTGTAATTGTGAAATATCGGCTGGATTTCTTTTTTCTGCCTTATTATCTTTTTGTGTTTGAATATTTGATATTTTCTTGTTTTTAAAAATAAACCTAAAAATGTAACCACCTTTTCTATTGATTGTGTGACGTATTCAAATGCGCTTAGGTGACTAGATACGCCCATCATTCCCTCAGGTGAATGGATCTTTTTGCACCCCCTTCCTATAGACTATAGCCCTACGTTTTCCCTTTTTACTTTTCACTTTTCAGTTTGTTTCTTATTGTCTGTATAGAAAGACTTCTGTTTTTCACGTCTTCTCTTTTAATTTTATTCTCTTTTCTCCCCTGTTATTACTCATCAGTTCAATGGCAATACCTTGCAATTTTATATTCCTTCTCGATAGCGATTGAGATTTCTTTCTGTGCATCATTTGAGACGAGATGAGGCATAACGTGATCGGATTATCGCTGGTCTGACGTCCATTGCAGCTCTTCAGTTTCGTTGTTTTAGAAAAGAATTCAAGGCACGTGAAAAGTTGGGCTGTTCATCAATTTAGTGTTTAAACGAGTGATTGTTTTAGAGATTTTGTCGTGTGAGGCTGTCGTTCACGCAAGTGCTGACGATGGTTATGTCGACCGTCTCACCAACCCCCAAAATTTGACAAACTACGCAAGGTCGTCAAGTGAGGTGAGTTTTTGTTTGATTTCCTTTTCGGCCAGTCAAAGTAGCCTAGTAATGTAGTTATTGGTGAGTGACAATCCATGCATTTACCGCATTAAGTGATGACATTAGAAAATGCAATTATTCGTCTATGTTATCGGGCTCGTCTATACGGTTTACCGGGCTTCCGTTTCTTCGTCCGGATGAGGTGCAGGTTTGGTCATTCGTCGTTTTACTCTTTTCTTGGCCAGGGTATGAGATAAATAAGATTTTGTTGTTTTTCTGCGCTTCTCTTTCGGTCTTGAACTCTCATGCGCAATTTGTAATAGCCAAATCGTTTTTTTTTTTAATTTTGAAGTTGTTTCTTACATTTTCAAGGAGCTCATTTTCTTAAGCTGAAAAGAACTATACCGTAAGTTTTTATAAGCCTTTGACAGCATATCTATCTGCGGTTTGCCATTTTTTCAGACGGCCATGTTATTAGCATCGCAATTCCTTTAACGCAAAATAAAAACACCGAAAAAGTGTCAAATCTGACCAAATGGTATCAAGGGGAAAGGGGCCTTAGGACAACAGAGTTAACAACGGCTTATATTTGCTTAAATAGTCATTGAATTGAGATTGTGTCTATTATATGGGCATACCATAAATTATTTTTTCATTTTGCATATCAATCTGCTGCGAAATAATGAGACGTAAGAATATTCCACATTTCTCTGCTGAAGAATTCATTGGTTATATATTTGGAAGAAGAAATAAAGATTGCATAGTACAAATTGTAAAAGTGCAAAAATTGAAATGCATTCAATCAATCAATCAAGGTGACGGTAATTCAATTTATTCGTCCTCTTCATCCACTTCATCATCTTCTTCATCTTCCTCATCTGCTTCATCTTCCTCATCTGGATCAGCTGGTTTCACTGGTTTTGCTAGTTTCGCTGGTTTCGCTGGCCCCGTTGGTTCCGCTGTGTCTGCTGCCTCGGCTGTCCCCGCCGGATCCACCGGCTCCCCTGCTTGTCCCGCTTGCCCTGCTTGCGCCACTTGTCCCAGCACTTCCCCCACTTTCTCCACTATCCCCGATAGCGCCGATTGCCAGTCTGGCTGATCTCCGCCACCTCCGCCACCTGCATCAGAACCTGCGTCAGGAGCTGGGGGTTCACCTGCCGTGCCTTCCGGATTTGGAGCAGGCCCGGCTCCGGAACTCTCTCCAGCAGCCGGAGGCTGAGGAGGGGGATGATCGGCTGGATGAAGAGTTGAATGTTCGGCTTGATGAGGATTGGAATGATCGGCCGGATGAGGAGTGGAATGATCGCCTGGATGATGAGTGGAATGATCGGCTGGATGAAGAGTGGAATGTCCGGATGGATGAGGAGTGGAATGATCGGCTGGATGATGAGTGGAATGACCGGGTGGATGAGGAGTCGTATGATCGGCTGGATGAGGAGTAGAATGACCGGCTGGATGATGAGTGGAATGATCGGCTGGATGAGGAGTAGAATGACCGGACGGATGAGGAGTGGAATGTCCGGATGGATGAGGAGTTGAATGACCGGCTGGATGATGAGTCGTATGATCGGCTGGATGAGGAGTAGAATGACCGGCTGGATGATGAGTGGAATGATCGGCTGGATGATGAGTGGAATGATCGGCTGGATGAGGAGTAGAACGACCGGATGGATGAGGAGTGGAATGACCGGACGGATGGCGAGTGGAATGTCCGGATGGATGAGGAGTTGAATGACCGGCTGGATGAGGAGTGGAATGACCGGCTGGATGATGAGTGGAATGATCGGCTGGATGAGGAGTAGAACGACCGGATGGATGAGGAGTGGAATGACCGGACGGATGGCGAGTGGAATGTCCGGATGGATGAGGAGTTGAATGACCGGCTGGATGAGGAGTGGAATGACCGGCTGGATGACGAGTAGAATGACCGGCTGGATGAGGAGTAGAATGACCGGATTGATGGCGAGTGGAATGTCCGGATGGATGATGAGTGGAATGACCGGATGGATGACGAGTGGAATGACCGGATGGATGACGAGTGGAATGACCGGATGGATGACGAGTGGGATGACCGGCTGGATGAGGACTGGGATGGACGTCCGGATGATTAGTCGGTTTTCTCTTGGGTTTTGAATTTTCCATGGCATGGACATCATTTGAATGAGCTCCTTTATGTGCTCCTTGGTGTACTCCTTGATGTGCTCCTTGATGTGCTCCGGGATTTGCTCCGTGATGTGCCCCGGGATTTGCTCCGTGATGTGCTCCGGGATTTGCTCCGTGATGTGCTCCGTGATGTGCTCCTGCGGGTCTGTTGTGTTGTTGAACTCTAATTCCGGTATGCGTATGGGAGCCCATTCCTAAACCAGGTTTTTTCATGAAGTTATTGGCTTTTATTGGCTTCATCGCAAACCCTCTAGCTGAAATTGCCAAAAACATATTTGGGAAGATATATCAAAATACATTCACATAGGCTTATATCACCGTTAAACAAATTGAGACATCAAATGAGGTCATTTACCCACCTTCACTTTCCGTTGACGTGAAGAAGAAAACCAAGACGACCATAGCCAAGACGCTCAATACCTGATGAGAAAATAATTTGCCAATGAATCAATGACGAGATCATTTGAACATGAATAATTTGATTATTACCTTACAATTCATGATGAAATTTTTCAGTTAATTTCGTAAACTTGTTGACGATCAGGGCAATCTGAAAAATTATTTTGCTATCGCTGCGGTTTTTATAGCTGAAGTCCAAATGTTTCAATAAATTTACTGACGTGCCTTTGGGTCACACATCACGGCACGAATGAAATAGAGACATAATATCGTTTTGAGCTCGTTGATGATTTCATATCGTCACTTGATATTCCATAAGACCATTAGTTTTAAAAATAGCTCGGACGTGACTTTTAATTTAGTTGATCTTAAATCAAATTCCATGTGATACCTCTTAGTAGTGAGTAAAGTTATTACTCTCAAGTGCACTGACATCACGTTTCATGTTATTATAGGTACTGGATGTACGTGCAAAAGTATTTGTGTTTTAAACTGTTGCACAGATCAGGTGTTGACGAACTTTCCATTAAAATTAAAAAAAAGAGCTTATTAATAGTATTTGAGGGATGACCGGAACTTGATGACGACCGGAAACATTCAGCAATCCCGACAAAGTGTATTTCGGAGTACGTCAGGGTATGAATTCGCAAATGCTCGTCATCGTAAACTATACCGAAATCTCTAAAAATACTGCTGTTTAAGTTAGAGGGTGTTAAAAATAGTCCACTAGTTGATCAAAGTACTATTAATAAAGCCTTGACTAAAGCACTAATCAAGATTCTTTACTAAAGGAAAGTAGGTATCCCATCCACCTCAGTCTGATAGAGGGGACGTATGGGAACCAAGCCCTTGCTCGTTAGGTGGTTCGGGGAAAACAGACAAAATACAGATTGTCAAATCAATCAAAATTCTCGTATCAATATTGATTGTCCTAGCCTCTTCAACTGGAATATTTTAATAACTGGAATTTAAAAAAAATTTATGTAGCATTATTTTCTTAAATATTTAAATAAAAAGTGTTCAAAGACGATTCTATCCATAACTTCAGTTAACCACCGAAGAATTCACATTCAAAAAATAATTTGTTGTTACCAAATGGTTTAAAAAGCTGTCCTGTCAGGAAGGCGGATGTTGTCTTAAACAGCAATAAGTTGAGCAGCAAATTTAGGCTAATTTGTTAAAAGGAAATCTACACCTACTTTCAGGTAATGAGCAAAAATGGACTTTTAAAATCGCCTGTATCATTTGTTTATTTTTTATGGTGACGCATGGTTCTATAAGTTGTCAAATTGTTGATGGTAATTATGGTAATGGTTGATGTAGTAATTTAGGTAACACAATGGATCAGCCCGAAGAAGCGGAACACGGTATGAAGAAGCACACCGAGGATCACACTAGAGGACAGCAATCATGTTTTAAATATATAATCATCCGAGTCTCCAAAATATGCACCGGAACAACATTTTTATAACCATATAGCCTACATTGAGTGTGTAATTGTGAAATATCAACTGGATTTCTTTCTTTTTTTTTTTGCCTTATAATCTTTTTGTGTTTGAATATTTTCTGTTTTTCAAAATAAACTAAACATTGACAACTTTTAGAGTTTTGATTTAGTGTGTGACGTATTCAAATGCGCTTAGGTGACTAGATACGCCCATCATTCCCTCAGGTGAATGGATCTTTTTGCACCCCCTTCCTATAGACTATAGCCCTACGTTTTCCCTTTTTACTTTTCAGTTTGTTCCTTATTGTCTCTTGTCTGTACAGAAAGACTTTTATTGTTGTTCACATGTTCTCTTTTATTCTCTTTTCTCCCCTGCTATTGCTGATCAGTTCAATGGCAACACCTTGCACTTTTATATTTAGTATTTCTTCTCGATACAGATTGAGATTTCTTTATGTCCACTCGGTCCATCATTAGATACGAGATAAGACATAACGTTGTCCAACGTCCGTGCATCTCTTCAATTGCGTTTTTTAAGAAAAGGTGTTGCACAATTCATGACACGTGAAAAAAGGTGATGTTCATCAATTTAATCTAGTGTTCAAACAAGTGATTGTTCTTGGAGTTTTTCGTCGCTACGCACTGGCGATGGTTATGTCATACGTCGATCTCAACCCCAAATATTTGACAAACTATATACGCAAGGTCGTCAAGTTAGGTGAGTTTTTGTCTGATATCCTTTTCGCCAGTCAAAGTATGTCTATTAATGTAGTTATTGATGGATGAAAATGCATACATTTACCGCATTAAGTGTAACTAATATGAAAAAGGAAATTATTCGACTGATTTGTTATCGGGCTCGTCTATACGGTTTACCGGGCTTCCGTTTCTTCGTCCGGATGAGGTGCAGGTTTCGTCATTCGTCGTTTTACGCTTTTCTTGGCCGAAAAAGAAAGTTCTTTTTGCGCTTCTCTTTTGATCTTGAACTCTCATGCGCAAATATTACTACAACCAAATCGTTTTCCTTAATTTAAAAAAGTTTTTGTTATATTTTTCCCAGACTGTTCTTACATTTTCAAGGAGCTCATTTTCTTACGCTGTATACCAAGTCTTTCAAAACTTTTGACAGCATAATCTATCTGCGGTTAGCAATTTTTCAGACGGCTTTGTTATTAGCATCGTAAGTTCCTTAAAGCAAAATAGGAAAACCGACTACCCTGTAATTAAAGGTGTCAAATCTGGCCAAATGGTTGCAAAGAAAAAGGTGATGTAAGACGACAGAATTCAAACAGCTTACATCTTCTTGCATAGTCATCGAATTGAATTTGTGTCTATTAATATGGGCCCACCATAAATTTATTTTTCATTTTGCATATCAATCTGCTGCGAAATAATGAGACGAAAGAATATTCCACATTTCTCTGCTGAAGAATTCATTGGTTATATATTTTAACGTTTTTGAAAGAAGAAATAAAGATTGCATAGTAGAAATTGGAAAAACAAAAATTTAAATGGATTCAATCAATAAATCAAGGTGATGGTAATTCAATTTATTCGTCCTCTTCATCATCTTCTTCATCTTCCTCATCTGCTTCATCGTCTTCATCTGGATCAGCTGGTTTCGCTGGTTTCGCTGGCCCCGTTGGTCCCGCTGTGTCTGCTGCCTCGGCTGTCCCCGCCGGATCCGCTTTCCCCACTTGCGCCACTTGTCCCAGCACTTCTCCCACTTTCTCCACTTTCACCGATAGCGCCGATTGCCAGTCTGGCTGATCTGCGCCACCTGCATCAGAACCTGCGTCAGGAGCTGGGGGTTCACCTGCCGACCCTTCCGTATTTGAAGCAGGCCCGGCTCCGGAACTCGCTCCAGCAGCCAGAGGCTGAGGAGCCGGTTGATCGGCTGGATGATGAGTGGAATGGTTGGCTGGATGAGGAGTGGAATGAACGGACGGATGAGGAGTGGAAACTGACTCATCTGGATCAGCTGTTTGTGCTGGTTCCGTTGGCCCATCTGCTTCATCTGACTCATCTGGATCAGCTGAATCAGCTGTCTCTTCTAGTCCCGTTGACTCATCTGCTTCATCTGACTCATCTGACTCATCTGACTCATCTGGCTTTATCGGTTCCGTTGGCCCCGTTGACCCCGTTGACTCATCTGCTTCATCTGGCTCATTTGGATCAGCTGGCCCCGCCGGATCCGCTGTCCCCGCCGGATCCCCTGTCCCCGCTGTCCCTTGCCCCGCTTGCGCTAATTGTCCCAGCACTTCTCCCACTTTCTCCACTATCCCCGATAGCCCCGATAGCCAGTCTGGCGGAGCTCCGCCACCTTCGCCACCTGCGCCAGAACCTGCGTCAGGAGCTAGGGGTTCACCTGCCGACCCTTCCGCATCTGGAGCAGGTTCGGCCCCGGAGCTCGCTCCAGCAGGCTCGGCTCCTGAACTCGCTCCAGCAGGTTCGGCCCCGGAGCTCGCTCCAGCAGGCTCGGCACCGGAACTCGTTCCAGCAGCCGGAAGTTGAGGAGCAGGATGATTGTCTGGATGAAGACTGGAATGATTGGATGGATGAGGAGTGGAATGACCGGATGGATGGCGAGTGGAATTACCGGATGGATGACGAGTGGAATTACCGGATGGATGACGATGTGAATGGCCGGATGGATGGCGAGTGGAATTACCGGATGGATGATGTGTGGAATTACCGGATGGATGGCGAGTGGAATATCCGGATGGATGACGCGTGGAATTACCGGATGGATGATGTGTGGAATTACCGGATGGATGGCGAGTGGAATATCCGGATGGATGACGCGTGGAATTACCGGATGGATGATGTGTGGAATTACCGGATGGATGGCGAGTGGAATATCCGGATGGATGACGCGTGGAATTACCGGATGGATGATGTGTGGAATTACCGGATGGATGGCGAGTGAAATATCCGGATGGATGGCGAGTGGAATTACCGGATGGATGGCGAGTGGAATTACCGGATGGATGGCGAGTGGAATTACCGGATGGATGGCGAGTGGAATTACCGGATGGACGGCGAGTGGAATTACCGGATGGATGGCGAGTGGAATTACCGGATGGATGGCGAGTGGAATTACCGGATGGATGACTATGTGAATGACCGGATGGATGGCGAGTGGAATTACCGGATGGATGGTGAGTGGAATTACCGGATGGATGACGATGTGAATGACCGGATGGATGGCGAGTGGAATTACCAGATGGATGGCGAGTGGAATTACCGGATGGATGGCGAGTGGAATTACCGGATGGATGGCGAGTGGAATTACCGGATGGATGACGATGTGAATGACCGGATGGATGGCGAGTGGAATTACCGGATGGATGACGAGTGGAATTACCGGATGGATGACGATGTGAATGACCGGATGGATGGCGAGTGGAATTACCGGATGGATGACGATGTGAATGACCGGATGGATGGCGAGTGGAATTACCGGATGGATGACGATGTGAATGGCCGGATGGATGGCGAGTGGAATAACCGGATGGATTACGTGTTGAATGACCGGATGGATTACGTGTGGAATGACCGGATGGATGACGAGTGGAATTACCGGATGGATGACGATGTGAATGGCCGGATGGATGGCGAGTGGAATAACCGGATGGATGGCGAGTAGAACGATCGGATGGATGACGAGTGGAATGACCATATGGATGGCGTGTGGAATGACCGGATGGATGACGAGTGGGATGAATGGTTGGGCGAGGACTGGGATGCCTGGGATGGATGACTGGATGAGGACTGGGATGGACGACAGGATGATGAGTAGGTTTTCTTATGTTGGGTTTTAAATTTGTCATGGCATGGACATCATTTGAATGAGCTCCTTGATGTGCTCCTGTGGGTCTCTTGTGTTCTGGAGCTCTCATACCGGCACGGAAACGCTGGGAGTCCACTCCTATTCCGGGTTTTTTCATGAAGTTACTGGCTTTTGTTGGCTTCACCGGAAACCCTCGAGCTGAAATCGCCAAAAACATAATTGGGAAAATATATCACAATATGCCTATAGGCTAATAATCGTTGAACATATTGAGACATCAAATGAGGTCATTTACCCACCTTCACTTTCCGTTGACGTGAAGAAGAAAACCAAGACGACCATAGCGAAGACGCTCAATACCTGATGAGAAAATAATTTGCCAATTAATTAATAGTGAGATCATTTGAATTAATTATTTGATTATTACTTTATAATTCATGATGAAATTTTCAATTAATTTCGTAAACTGTTTGACGATCAGGACTATCTGCAAAAATTTTTTGCAATCACTGCGGTTTTTATAGCTGAAGTTTAAATATTTCAATAAATTTACTGACGCGGCTTTGGGCTTCAATCACGACACGATTGAACTAGAGAAATAATATCGATTTGAGAACGTTGATGATTTCATATTGTCAATTGATATACCGTTAGGCATTTGGCTTTAAAAATAACTCGGACGTGACTTTTAATTCAGTTGATCTTAAATCAAATTCGATGTGATACCTCTTAGCAGTAAGTAAAGCTATTACTCTCGATTGCACTGACATCACGATTTCATGTCATTAAAGGTACTGTACTGTATATGTATGCGTAAATGTATTTTTGTTTTAAACTGTTGCACAGATCAGATGTTGATGAAATTACCTCGAATTAACCTCGATTCCATTAGAATTGTTAATGAACTATTTTTTACCACGATATAATCAATTTGTCGTTTTATAAACATAATTGTAATCTAAAGTGTATATGGTACGATAATAATCGAAGATTTAGTTTATTCTTATAGAAATCGAAAGTAATTTTCAACTCCCCCATCTATAGCGCAAAACCAATGAAATTACATAATAGGCTATGTACGTACGCGCAGATTATTTAGATGATGACTTTGACTTTTATTAAATGTCATTTTACTTTATTGTGTACGTGTTTGGTGCTTTTTCTTTTGGAAAACATTTAAGGATTAATAAAGCATTCCTTTTTTAGACCGGGGAAATAATAATGGGGATTATGTTTTTGGCAATGCAATTAAATAATAAAAGAAATAATAGAAAATATTGCTGAAAAGGACGTGTCAAGAGGGCAAGACCTTTAATCACAGCACAATCCACTGCTGTGTGGTGGATATTTCGTATTCGACATCAGCTTAGGGGAGAGGAGGTCTTGGCGTCGGTTTAGTAGGCGTCTTCGACGTCGCTTTTTGAGTTGACTTCTGCGTGCTAGCTGCTGGTTTCTTGGTAGTTGCTGATGGTTTCTGGGTGGTTACTAGTGGCTTCTGGGTAGTTGCAGGTTGTTTCTGGGTAGTTGCAGCAGAAGGTTTCTTGGTAGTTGCCATCGGTTTTGGGGTAGTTACAGCGGCAGGTTTCTTGGTAGTTGCTAGTGGTTTCGGGGTAGTTGCTGCTGACTCCTGTATTTCATTCGAGAAAAATAGTTAAAGAAAAAATTCTACCATCAACGAAATGGAGAAGCAGCAAATGACATTTTGAAAATCGTTTCTTACCGCGACAACGGCCAAGCAGACGGCAATCAGGACCAAGAATGGGAAAAATTGCATTTTTCAAAGTGGAATTGAATGGACTTTGTTGATCAGTGAATATACTGTGTGACTGTGAATAGTCGGCTGCCAACGGATCGCTGTTATATAGGCGTCTAACCTGTCACTGTCAAATGAGAAGAAATGCGTAAAGGGTTATATTTTTAAAAAACAAATAAAACAAATATTTCAGTTTTAGAAAGAAATAGAACTCGGTCACACCCCTACGTAGTATATCCAGGCGGATAAACTGCACATCTGTGCAGAGCCAACGAAACTAGGTTGTCGTTCACGTATATACAAAAGAATATTGCCAGCAGGCACCTGAATTACTATATTGTATGCGTGTCTCTGTTAATTAACGGTAGAACGATTTTGTATAGACGATATTTGTGAATAGGTGACGCATTAGAGTCTGCTGTCGATAAAAGAGAAAAGTGGAGCACCAATTTGACGCAAACACTTTTTTCGATAAAGGAGAAAATAGTGACACGCATTTTGGTTCGCGTGGCTCTGCTCAACTTTATTCGTCGTGTCTATACCCACAGAAAAATGGTTGAAATTGTTTTATGGTGACCCATAATATGCGTCAATCGCATCTTTATACATTGCGCAATTTATTATTGAGGGTAAACGGAATAAAGGTGCATTATAGATTTGATGAACAAATAATCAAATCGGGACGGGAATTTAACGAACTCAGCGTTGTTGCTAACTTGAAATATACGGTTGGGACCTACACCGGACATGGATGATGATGTTGGAAGTTTGTATCTTGTCGATTTCCTTGTTTCCGCGGAAACAGAAGACGAAAATTATTTTTTTAGTTTATTATCAATTTTTTTTTCATTTAGTAAGGCATTCCATTTTTAGCGGCTCTCTCCGGGACTCAATAATCCAAATGCGCGATCCAAATAGAGCTAAGGAAGTATAATAAGCGTTGCATTGATTTTCCAGACAGCAATAACTTTTACATAACCAGAGCGTCCTATTTCTTTTGTCAGATTTTTCTTTTTTCAATATTTCGCGCAATATTTTATGTGTTTTTTTGTGAAGTAAACGGAAAAATTGAGCACCTTTTTTCATTGAGTGTGTGACGTATTCAAATGCTTATACGCCCCTCATTCCCTCGGGTGAATTGATCGTTTGCATCCCCTTCCTTTAGGTCTATAGCCCTACGTTTCCTTTCCTTACTTTCTTGTTTTGTTTCAGTTTGCATCACATTGCCTAACTAGAAAGACGTTACTTTTGTGGGCTCTTTTCGCTTTTCTCATGAACGATTGCAATTTCTTTTTGTGCATAATGACGTTAAACTCTTCAATTTGTCTTTTACTTTTAAAAGTGTACGCAGGATTCAGACGGTTAAAAAGTGGTGAAGTTCTAACAAGTGTAATATCAACGACGAGTGATTGTGTGGGATCACAGATTCGTGAAGGAAGCAGCGAACAGACGAGAACCACCGAACACGTCAACTATTTCAATGGCCATCGGATTTATAGAGACCAACGCACGACCGTCCATTGGGGTGAGTTTATTCCAACCTTATATCCTTTTTGCTATTTCACATCGTTTCGTTTGGATGTTTGGATGTTTGGATTCAAGAAAAATTGCCATATTTTAATTACATTTCACAATGACTACCTCGCGAGGGTAACAAGGGTTAGTCAAATATTTTGGCCACTTAATAGCCTTATAGTATAATAGTGAATGAAAAGGCGATGCCGTTTGTTGCGCCTTTATCAAATGAACTTGTGACGTAATTTATTTTCCTTGTTTCATTGTATAGCTACGTTTCACGTTATAGTTGTTTATTGTCGTCTTCCTCCTTTACAAGTCCCTGAAGTAAACTTTAAATGGGATCCTAATCAAATATTATGGTGTCTCGCCATGCCAGTAGCCGAGCTCGCTGCTCTCTCCAATTGGTCCAAACAACTTTTGAATCATCCACGTATACTGAGAATTTCATTTTGGCAAATCAGAAGGGCACCTTCAAAAGTTTCCGTAACTAGCCATCAACCAAAGAGGTTTTTTTTCAATTTTTACAATTTCCCGGCAGCGGCTGTGGCGGAGAAAGACACCGTGATATCATACCTAAGATTCCTGAATTTTGAATTCCAGTGAATTGAACCCAGAAAATCAACGATTTTTAAAACTTATCATCGACATCGCGGCGGTTTGATTGGACATATGTCGCTAGCTTATGATAATTATATTTCCTTAGGAATTACAGCGACAGTTTAAATCTATTAAATTCTATCAATGTCTTTTGCAATTCGAATCAACATCCTATTTTGAATATTTGAAGAGATAATACTTTTTGCGATAAAAGAGTAGACTATTATGTATTGAAAAAAGAACAGCGATCAGTATACATATCCATAAAGTAACTCGTGTTGGATTTTCTCAAATTTCAGCTAGGCTTTTTCATATAACAGCCTATGACTTACAACACAGGGCCTTGTAGCCGGTCCAACAGTAGACACTAGTGTCTCCCCATCCATCTTTACATATATGATTAAAACCGGGCGGGCACCAGTTTCCATCGTTGCAGAAAGGTCCCGCACCTTCCCAATAACAGTTGGGGCCAGTCTTCTTGCAGTCGGTCCGCTTTACGATCCTCTTCTCGGTAAGATTCCTATCAGGAGTCGTTTCCAATGGGACTAATAATAAATGTAGGTCAGCGAGTCAGTAAGCATTTGATGCAAATCCCTTGTAACTGAAATAATACCTGCTCCAGCCCACGAGACAAGCAACACCAAATAGAGCGTAAACAAAATAGTATTCATTTTATACACGGAAATTTCTGTAAGACAAAAATATTTAGATTCCTTTATCTTCTAGGAAATACGTGATTTTGAAAGAACATACCTCAGATGAGAGGGACGAAGCTTTGAAGACCTCTAAACGCAGTAGTCCTATGTGTTCGCGGTAACAACTGGGGGGCTTATATATACTACCCAAAGAGAGAAGTGTTGTGCGAAACCATACCTTTTATGGTCATGCTTCGATTCTCTGCTTTAGCAGTTATCCAGATAAAATGAGATACAAACAGAATCGGAAAATCCCAGCTGTAAGCGCGAAAGAAGAATAGCGTGTTTCTTCCAGTAAAGCCTTGGCTGGTTGTTGAACCCAGATTCAGCACGTTGACGTACTCGACGTACTCGACCGTTTACGGCAGGTGTGGAAATCAAGGCTACGGCAATTACGGAGGATACGGAAATCAAGGGTACAACCAAGGATACAACCAAGGCTACGGCAATTACGGCGGCGGAGGACACCATCACCATCACTCTCACGAACGATATTAATTCATAATTCTCGCTTTATACCTCATCACTTGATACTCGCAAAGTTCGATCTTTTAATCGACGATCCAACTCAAGTACTCAACTCGAATGTATTTTAGAAAATAAATGGTTTTTAAATATGTCACCCACCTTTCCAACTGCGTCCATTAACAAGTCAAGCGTCCAAACTCATCCGGAAGAAGTTCATCATTTTTCATTGATTATAGACGTCCAGTTCTTCAGTTTCACGTTTTCAAAAGTGTACAGGATTCAGACAGCGAGTATTCTGTGTCTCTTTTGTCCCTTTGGTTTTCTCGACTGACTTTATGGAATTCAGGAGTTTTCTGCGTGGCCCCACCACTGTAGTACCTACTCGGAAAATGATGTTGATGCTGCCTATGTGTCTTATCGAATGCTTTATTCCAATCAAAGAGTTTGTCAATACTGTGTGTTTTTAAAAGAGTGTGCGGCTGTCGTCCAGCTCGTAATGAATGCGTCAGACGTCGACCGTCTCGTTTCGTTTTTTAAATTTCTAAATTTTCCTTTTGTGCTTGAATAAAATAAGATACGAAACGTGTGTTACTTCATCTGCTGATTGTCTCCGGTTGGAACTGGCTAAAACTACTTTCGACATCGAGTCGATGCTCTGGGGATGATGGACCCGCGTGGTTTAATTTATAAATAAAATCACCTTCGCATCGAGTCGATAACGTACATACTTATTTGGCATCAACTGTTCTATTGCGAACTTGCTGTATTTTCATTTCATTTTTCATTGATCAGCCTTGTTATATTATAATACGTGAGGTGGGGTGGGCTAACAATAGCGTATTTAAATTTGTCACTTAACAATTTCAATGTTTAGATATCGGAGTTATGATTATGCAATATCTCATTATAGATGGGCGATTGACTTTAATATCTTTCATCAGAGTCACCGCCGTATCCGCCATAGCCGCCGTAGTTGTCGTATCCGCCGTAATTTCCGTACCCGCCGTAGTTTTGATATCCGCCGTAATTTTGGTATCCGCCATAATTGCCGTAACCGCCGTAGTTACCTGATGGTTTTCCAAATTGAAATCGCTATTAATTGTTTGATACTCAAAT
Organism: Daphnia galeata; assembly: GCA_030770115.1. Lineage (NCBI taxonomy): Eukaryota > Metazoa > Arthropoda > Branchiopoda > Diplostraca > Daphniidae > Daphnia > Daphnia galeata. The sequence continues at coordinate 16,941,352 of CM061116.1, read as the reverse complement.
GAGGACAGTCTAATAATTTGAAAACAAACTTACCGTAGTATTGGCGCTTTTGACGGGGAGCGGCTTCAGCGACGCTGATCCAAACGGCCAAAATGGCCAAAACGACGCACAAACTCATCTGTCATATAGAATCGATTGAATAAACGCGGTTAAAATATCGGTATATTTTTTGTTCTCTGCTCCGTATAATGGGGAGTGTGATGTACTATAGCCTATTAACCTACCAGGATTGAACGACTCATGTTTCTGTTGAATGACGATTGTCGAATGAAGTCGGAAACCTGGGCCTTCTCTTTTTTATACCCGCCGCGTCAAGTAATAAACCGCAAAGCGAAAGATGAAGGAGACGCTGACAGCCCAAGAGAATAGACACACTGTATAAGTGTATATAGTTTTATCCAGGAGAGCTAGAAGGCGTTGAATGAACCCCTTTGGCCATTTCTTTTTTTATTGGAGACGAGGTACCCGTGGGATCGTGCCGATCAAATGGCAAAATCAGAAAAATGTTGCGACTTATTTGTTTGTCATCTGTCGAACGGCGACCCATCCTTTTTTCCATCATCTTGTCCGATTATCTAAGGGAATGTCTTGCAGGTATATTTCATATTAGCTGTACATATTTGTCATCTTCGTCTTTTCACTGTGATCGCAATCCAATGTTATGGTGCCTTGATGCTATACCAACAAAACCCCTTGAAAAATCGCTGCTCTCTTTTAAAAGTGGCAACAACTGGTTCCAACTGGCTCCAACTGGCCGAAACTGCTTTCGAATCATCCGCGTGCAAGTGTTTATTCAGCAGTTAAGCCCGTCCGGAATTTCTTTTTTTTTTCTCCCCAAAGTAGAAGGGCACCTTCAAAGGATACCAGAGAATATAACCATCGGCCAAAGAGTTTTTTTATTTTCCATTTTCTCTTTCCTACTTCCAAGGCAGTGGCGGTGGTGGAGGAAGATATTATAAAGTTATAATGAGATGTCGTAATTTGGCCATCATGGGCGGAGTGGATACGTTCCGCTATTTTCACATCGACTCGTTTCGCCAGCGCAAATCAAACTGAAGGCTATTTATTATATGCTAGACTCTTTTTCTTCGTAGTTATTTTTACAGATTTCATGTTATGCGTGGTATTAAGGGTCAAATCATCCGCATTATTCCGGTTTTCTCGTCGCTGTTATCTCTGGACACGTCTGGGACACGTTAACGATGGGTCTTCATCACTTGACCACAACCGTATTCATTTAGTATTTTAACAGGTGAGGCTCATTCTTTTGCTACACTGCCGGGTGCCCAGCAACAGGAGACGATAGTCTCTGAAAACTTAAACGTAAAGATACCGTTCTCTGTCGATTCCTTCAAGTTATTTACATTTTCAATAAGGATTCGCCTATATTGGTTCTATTCCCCTTTCTTGCGGTGGTTATATTTAGGTTATTTCCGTCGTAATATAGAAAATTGAATGCGCAACGAGTTCCAGTGCGGATGCAAACTATCCAAGAAAGAATAGATTAACTATTCAAGGTCCAACAATAGAACGAGTCCAATATTAGGCATATTTTGTCAAGGATGATTTTTGTTTGACGCAACTACTGCTACAAAAAGTATGGAAACGTGTGACGTAACATGTCATATTTTTAAAAAACCATTTATTTTTTAAAATACATTCGCATCGTTTCAAACATTAGAGCTCAATTTGATCGTCGATTAAAAGATCAACTTTGCGAGTATCAAGTAATGAGGTATAAAGCGAGAATTATGAATTAATATCGTTCGTGAGAGTGATGGTGATGGTGTCCTCCGCCGCCGTAATTGCCGTATCCTTGGTTGTATCCTTGGTTGTACCCTTGATTTCCGTATCCTCCGTAATTTCCGTAGCCCTGATTTCCATAGCCGCCGTGACCGCCGTAACCGCCGTACTGTTGACCTGTTGATTTCACATCAATCAAAACGTCATAACTTGATTAGTTGCTGGACATTTAATACAACTGTTTAAAAATATTTTACCGTATCCTCCACCTCCTAGGAGTCCGCCCAAGATGCCGCCGAGTTGGCGTTTCTCACGGGGTGCGGCCTCGACGAATGCGGCCACGACGACCAACACGACGCAAATACTCAACTGGTGTAAAGAAGAAAATGGCGAAAAGACGCAAGTTACAGCGACATGATGTAATTAAATTACAACAATCCAGCAGATTATGGACAACAATGTTAATTAAATGGGACCATAAGAGACAACTTACAAAGGTAAGACGATTCATGTTGGTTGAAGACTGTCGACTGATGACCAATCGACCTCAATCCAAATCATTTTATACTTTTGAAGTCCAAGGGGAACGGCGGCGGTGGCGGAAGGCAGCACGAAAATAATCGAGACAATATCAATAGAATTGCGTCACGTATATGATTGCATCCACGTGAGAACGGCCAACGACGACACAGAACAACACAAGGTTGGATATTTGGATAATGTGAGGGAGAGAGTTTCTCGACTTCTTCAACCCGAGTCCGAGGCGAAACCGGTTTTTTTCTTCTTCGACCATAGGAGCCCTAGGCATACAAGTTTCACGAAAAGGTAAACACTCTAAACAAAAAAAAAAGACATTGATGACGCACTGAATTTTGAATATTATTTTTTGTATCTTTGGAAGTAAAGGCAGTGTAGAGGGAAAACCCGATGCCGTCATGGACTTTCTATGTGATCAACAACAACAACACATTTTTGGGTTGTGGCGCCCGACTTGGATAAATCAACGATCGCAAATGCGCTGCCCTTCTACTTCCAATCTGTTAAAAATGAAAAGGTATTTTAACTGCGTATTATTGTAATGATCTTCATGTTTATATTCACTGATACGTGTTTACCTTTGATTTACAGAACTTGCCATCGGAGATTGACATGCTGGGCGCAAATGCCAACTGGGAAGAAAGAGATCCAGTGAGGGAAAGAGCTGGACAAACGCTATTGAACAAAAGAAGAAGAAGATCGACTAGATTTACGTGTTATTTTTTAAATTTAAAAATTTGAAGTGCATATCTGGGCTCCCTTTTTCCGTGGCCCCGTTTCCCCTTGCATACATGTGCCCGTGGTTGGTCATTCTTCCACTGTGATCAGCAGCTAGTGGTTGTTAGAGTACTGGTCGAACGGGGACTTGCAAGCCACATGATTCAAAGACATCTTTTGGAGGGTCATGGGGCTAAGCAGGAATCTTAGGTATGACTATCTCTCTCGAAAAAACTTTGCCCTTCGTCACTCTTGTCCCCTTTTCTTGGGCCAGGTAATCTCCCTGGTCTGCTGGAAGTCAATTATGGCAGGGTCTATCCTTTCTGTCTTAGTTGACTTCCAATGCAGTACACGATTGCGCAACCTGATCCTACATGATCTCATAGGAGTGATGCAATCGATAACTGCTAGATCAAACAGCTTTCTGCACCAAACAAATAATAACCTATATGTTATTATCGCGGTCGAGAAAGCAACAGGGCCCCCCCTGTGGGGGGTCCATAAAATAACTAGTGAAATATATAATTATGTTGTTTGTTGTCTTTAATTATAATTAATAATATGGATACATGAATAATGATATGGTATATATTATATATAGTTTATAATGATGATAAAATACAATTTTTATTTACATGATATTTACAATTGATAAATAAGACAAATTACATTTTTTTACATCTAACATGCATCACTGTAGATTGATGTAGAGATTGACGATGACAAGAATGTGAGCGGACTGCAATGACACAGGAGAATTCTTGCAATATCCCAGAAGTCCAAGTCCGGTTACGAACAAAATTGCCTAACAATGACACCAAAAAGAAAGTTACATAGTTATATAAATGGCAAGATAGGCAAGTTAACTTAATGAATTCCCTTTACCTGTAATGACGTTATCAGGATTATTTGACGATGTTGAAGCCGGTGTATAACTCCTGACCTCCACCTATTAAATGAAACAAACAAACATATCAGTTGTAATTTGTCACGCAACACAGAGGTTTTAAAGATTCATACCAATAGTTAAAACTGCATCAGTTGACAATCTTAAGTAGACTTCAACACCAGCATCTCCACCATCTTAAACACCAACAGCGAAGAAATCTACAAAAAACAAACAAAAATATAATAGATATCGTAAGGCGATAAAATATCAATTACACAAAACAAATGCAAAAAACTTGTACCCTATTGTTAAAATGTATCAACCTAGAAATCATTTAAATTATTTTAAATTGACATAACATGCTGTGAGAACAAAACAAGATAAACGCGAGCAAGGCCATAAAACATGAACGTGTCTCTATATACAAACCGTATACGTCGTCCGGGTATTCACGCGAGCATCGAAATATAAATCCAAGTTCAAGGTGACCTTTTGCTTCGCAGCCATCCGCTTCGTTGCGCCTCGCCAGCTATACGTAACAACCACAACAACAACAAGAAGAAGAAGAACTCCCAATCCAGCAAAGTGCTTCCTCCTTTCTCTCTCATTCGCCTGTGGAAATGTTATTATTGGGGACTCTCGTCCGTCTATTCACCTTTTCACCAGGTTTTGGTTTTTCTAAAGCGACTTTCGACTAAAGACATTCACGTTTTACAGAGACTATAAACTATTCCTATTTAGATGTATTAAACTTCTTTTGTTCTCTGTGTAGAGGCTGGTATAAGCTCCTCCTGTTCTCCCATTCCAGCGATAGCGGGATAGTCTTGTTATAGTTTTTTCAAGACACATTCAATGGCAAACCTTGTGAGTTTTGCTGGGCAAGGCTGGGCCAAGTATAAAAGCCAACAGCGGCGGTCTACCAACATCGCAGTGAGCCATTTGGTAACAAACGAAGAAGACGCATTCAACAATGTCTCGCATTTTCTTGGTAAGTTTCTAAACAAAAACTATAAGGACTGTCTTGTTTATCAAAATTTAAAATAAAACTAGAATCGATTAAATGACAACAATTTATTATATTATCGCAGATTGCCTTGTCCCTGGCCGTCTTTGTAGCCGTTTCTTACGGACACGAAGGTCCAGCCGGACACACTCATCCAGAAGATGCCGCTGTTGTTCCGCTGGATGCCAAACCAGCAGCAGCAGCAGCCGAGGCAGTTGCACTCAAACCAGCGATTGCGGCCGTCACTGCCGAAGCTGGACGTCCTAAACGTCAATTTGGACTTGGTTTGTTACTCGGATCAGCTCTAGGTGGAGGTTATGGTTACGGTCGTCCTTATGGTTACGGAGGCTACGGAGGTTACGGTCGACCTTATGGTTACGGAGGTTACGGCCATGGCTATGGACATCATCACCACGGACATCATTACGGGTAATCTTATCTTTGGAAAAAACCAATTTTGTATAAAGGACGGCGATTTAATTGTTATGTTTGACGAATAGTTACGGGTATGGAAGATAAAGAAGATAAATATTTATATCGGCTGCCTTATGACTTCAGACGTGTCGCCAATATCACTCATCCGAAGACAATAATGACTCCCCCTCTCCGTCGCTCGTCGTGTTTTGAAATTTGGGAAACCCCACCCTATTAGTTTGCGCATTTCATACATACCAATGAAATCTTTTGTTATTAGACCAGATATATATCACTAAACATTCTACTTGTTGGGTTTTTAAATACATTGTTACATTCGTTTGGCTTCCAGCAAAACAAAAATGAATTTTTGATTTGAATTATTCACCACGTCAACAAAACAAATTAAACACGGAACACACAAGCGACCAGTCATTTTCCCCCAAAAGAATTGTCAAGGAATTGCTTGTTATTGTTGACTGACCAGTCATCAACTTACAAATTGAATTGACATTAGCAAAAATCTCCTACTTCATCATTATTCGGCAGATTTGATCGCACCGTTCACAGCCTCTTGTTAATGAAATCGAAAAAAAGGCAGGTAAAGGAACTCGTTTATCGACGTAACTCAAAGAATAAACGAAGGGGAAATGTAAAAATGTTGAAGGGAAAAAAAAAACAGAGACCTTGGTGTTTCCTTGTTGACTGCTAAGGAATCTACTGTTGCTCTTTTGTGTGCGCAGTAGACTGTAATACGTGTGGTATATGTAAGTATAGTTACTCTGCATCACGCGGCCTTGAAGGCCCGCATATATAAAACGTGAACTGCATCATTAAGGCGATCGCCAGCCAACGTAACACAAGACAACTATGTCTCGCAGCAGTCACTTTTTCTTGGTGAGTTAAATAATTTTTAAAATAAAAATCAACAAGAGAAATTCAAATTTTCTGATGTATGTGACGTGCATTATTATAGATCGCCCTGTCGCTCGCCGTGGTGGTGGCGTATTGTTCCGCAATTCCGGTGGAAGTCATCGACGACGAAACTGTTGCTGGATTGACAATTCCGATTGTAGCCGAAAACCATTCAGCCTCTTCTCCTGATATCAAACGACCGAAACGTCAATTTCTTGCTGGACTTTTGATTGGAAAAGCTCTCGGCGCCGGATTCGGTTACGGATTGGGTCGATCACCTTATTACGGAGGATACGGCGGTTACGGAGGTTACGGATATCACGGAAGACCTTACAGCTATGGATACGGGTATGTTTTCTAAAAAATGAGCTCAATTGAATTTAGATACACTTGAAAAAGAATGAATAATTTTTCTACGTTTTGTAAACAGGGGTCACCATTACTGGTAAAAAAGACACGCACGTAAAAGAATAAGACGGCGCAATAATTGTGCGCACTATATGACGAATTTCTACTTATCGTGAATTTTTTTTTCAAATGACGGAAAGAAAATACTAGGCTACACATTGATGGACTTTTAAGTGGCGGCCCATAGGGTAATATGCGCATGTTTCCTATGTACTAACTATTAAATAAGATTGGTCGACTGCAATCTGAGTTAAAAATACAGTCTTGTATTCTTTCGAGTTTTGTCCCTTTTGTTTTGAATTCTTTTTCATTCCATTTCCAACTGTGAGAAACATTCGAATTTGTTTTAAAATAATTACGAAATAACAAATAAAAAGTAAGGGATTTGAAACGAAGGAAACAACAGGCGCAGATGAACCCGGAGACAGTGCGCTAACGATCCATACATGGGCAAGGTCAACATCGTACGAGGGCCGTTCTATTACATCCGTGAAAAAACGAAGACTGCTGCGATATAGCGCGTCTAAATTGCGACATATACCGCACGATATAAAACTATCATTTAAAAAAAGACTCGGAGAAATTCGTTTCTTTCAACTTGATTAAATTTAATAAAATCGTTCCAAGGTGACTGTCGCTATCTCGTTCAACTGTAATAATAATACTCGTGAAGAATAGCGCTTAATGTGTGTACAAGACAGACGGACGAATTGATTCAAGTGATGCCTTCAGGCGCGTTCAATGGTTCACTGCGTGCGATATAGACGGAAACGACTCGAGCCAAACTGGTTGACTAATAAGAAACCGATCGCCTATATCAACTGACTGAATAACATTTTTTCCCAGCCTATGCATATCAGGTCTATACAAAAGGCAAAACCACAGTCAAAAACTCGTTTGAAGCGGATAAACGTGAACCTCAAGTTCAACACGACAGAGTTGATTAACCCTATCCTCGTCCGCTGGAGGCTATAAACAAATAGAAATTCTAAGCTCGCAGCATATCCATGTATGGATTGTTGGTTTGGGCTTGGCATGTTCGTCTCGTGTCACACAAGAGGGTACAAAAAATAAAAATTTTAAATTTTGTAAAAGAGTTAAAGAAATAGGGAAATGCCGAAGCAGCAATTGGATGGACTTTTTGTGCTGTGTATGTGTATGTAAACAAAGAGCCCTCAACTTGTGTCCTTATATGCCTTTTCAGCTAGCTAGTAAGTACTGACGAAAGAGCCACAGAGATCCGGCGGGTTATAAATGGAGCCCAAGGTGATTCTCTGTCGACTTATTCCTTTGTCAGTTTCGGGACTCGCTAGACTCGCGCTGCCAACATGCGTCGCCTCTCTTTGGTAAAAACAAAATGATCCATTCTTTGAAAAAATTCAATGTCTACAATTTAATAATTCTTCTTTTAATTCACTATAAAACAAAAACAGATTGGCATTTGCTGTCTCCTCTTGGTGTTGATGTTGGCCGTGACTTTCGCCAACGACGATGAGTCCGAAGACACTCGCCAGAAGAGACAATTTGGTGGAGCACTCGGATTAATCAACGGACTAGCAGCTGGTTATTATGGTTACGGATATCCAGCATCGGCCTATGGATACGGACGCTATCCCTATTCATACGGAAACCCTTATTTCTACGGTGGATACAGACCTTATTATCGGTAGGTTTATAAATCCGAAATCAAAAAAAGAATTGCTGTTTAAATTTGAATTGGTTAAACGAGTATTTGACATTAACGCACAGGCCATACCATTACGGTCATCGCTACGGATACGGTTGGGGAGGTTATTATTAAAACGCGGAAAGGCGGACAAATCACGGTGCAAGGAAACATTTGGACTCTATCGATCGATTAAATTCTATATCAATTTCGGTGTGGTGGTGGTTCTTTCTTTAAATACACGATATTTTCACTCGCCGTTTTTCGGGTATTTCTTGTCTGTATACGTTTGGGCTGTCAATTAAAAGCATTTTCGATTCTCGATATGGAAATGAAAGACGATGCATAAACAGAAGAGGAATATTTAAGAAATTTCAACTTGAATATAGATAAAAGAACTAAAAGGCTATTGACATAGGCCGCCGGCCACCCGCTGCTGGAAAAAGATTCTGAAAAGTGCAAGTCATATTCATCGCGAGATGGGCGGTGTATGCTGTTATATAAGGCATGTGTGGTGGGCATCTTCTCCTTCATTTCAAATTCAAGGTTAGATTCAGCTGCGGGCAACTTTCTTTTGAACGTCCAGAGAGAGTCGATTTAGAAATTTATCCCGAAAATAAAACGTACAAGTTAAATAAAAGATAGTGTATCCTACTATCCTGTACAAAACGTGCTTAGATATCTCTGAGCTAAAGACGCGACATCAATCTCTGAAATATCACACAAAAGATGATATGAAACCTTTCAAGATTTTTTATTTCTTCATAAGCGTAAAGAGCAAAAAAATTCAGGATAGGACGGAACAGAACGCTTGTAGATTGACTATGAGGTAATGAGCCCAATTGTAACCCTAAAAGAAATGCAAACTATTGAATGAGACAAGAACACCATAGCCCTGCCATTTCCCGCTGATTCGTTACCGTTTCTTAATGAGAATTAGAGTTACGCAACAATACGCGTAGAGAAATGGCCCAATTCGACATGGGCAACTAATACACGGGATCGAATAAAAAATTAAAATGCCCATCATCATCTGATGTTCCCAAATTAAAAAAAAAATAAATCTCTCTCACGTTCGGGTGCCTTTAATACAATGCATAATGACTAAAGAGGGGAAATGAAAATAGTTGTTGTGATTAACTTACCTTGATGTAGAAGACGACGATGATGGGTGATCACAAGCAGCTGACGAGGAGGGATGCGATTGCCGGGGATCGATGTGGAGGCCATTCGCCGCTCCAAGTAATCCGCTATGATAAGACACGTTCAACAAAATTCACAGTTGATGCACAGATTTCACCCATTTTTTAGTCACTGTAATAGTAGAGGCGTTCAAAGAAATGCAAATCTTTAAGATAGTAACTATTGCACAAAACACTAGAAAGACACAATTTCAACTATAACAAGGATAATTGGCGATGGTATAAATGGCCGGATTGGCACAACTGAACGTCTTTCCAGCTCTAGTATCGACGTTTAACTGAGACAGAAAACGCCCTAAAAAGTGGTGGGATTTTTATTTTATTTGTTTTGTCCACCCACACTTTTTTTGGCAACGTTTGACAGGGGTAAAGGAGGCAACTAAAAATTGAAAAAAAGAAAAGAAATTTAAGCCTTTATTATTGGAGGCGTTGTCCGGGCTTGGAAGGGAATCACCTTAAACATGATGCAATTCAATTAAAAGCGTTTCCACACGCTATCCCCAAATATGAACAACATAACCAAATTACTTAAACTTTGACGTCTCTTGATTAATAATACTATATGAGAAACACGCTGAAAATGGCCTATATATACTGCATATAGTAATATGTTGTTGTATTTATCACGGAAATGTTTTAAATACAATCAACCTTAAAAAGAAAAGGAAGGAAAATTCTGTCAATGTCGGCAGCGGTTGTATAGATGGCGGATCGTTTGTTTGAGTTTAACCGCCGAGAACTCCAATGTGAACGACTTCGGCTACGTTCTTCAAAAACGACCAAAATCCACCACCACCAGAGGCCTGGGCAGCGGGCTGTGCAGCGACCGGTGCAGCGACCGGTGCTGGCGCAGGTTGTTCATTGTAATCATCATAATTCTTCTGTCTGCCTCCCTTCGGGCCTTTGTTAACTGCATCATCAATTCAAATAAAAATAGATTAGTTTCAATGTTTTTGTGTACATTATTACAACAATTATCAAGTCAATAAAAATCATTATTTTACCGATTTTATTGATGATCGTTATTCTACCAGGATCAGCAGCAGCGCTAGGTTTCTTTTTCTTTTTGATAGGCTTGACAGTTGGTTCAGATTCATCTTGAGGTGCCTCAGTTTTCTTTTTCTTTTTAATCGGCTTGATCGTTGTTGGTGGGGCCTCTTCAGGTTCAGCAGGTGGTTCAGCAGGTTCGTCGTCCCGCTTCTGAATGCTATGCCCCACTTTTTCGAAATGGCCTATTTCGTCAACTGAAATCCAAATCGAAAATTATGTACAATGGGAACATCATCAATAAAAACGAAGGGAATTTACCGTCTACTTTATCAATATCAGGATTGATGACCGACTTGGCCGTTGACGAGAAGACGAAAACCAAGGCGATCAAAGCCAAGACGCTCCATACCTGATGGACACGCAAACTGATTTATTAATTATTAGAAAGAAATGATAATCAATTGATTTTTTTGTACCTGAAAATGCATGACGAAATTTCAGATTGTGTTGACTGTTTGACGACAAGAACAATCTGCCAAAATCATTTCGCAATCACGCCGATTTTTATAGGAGAAATTGGTTATGATGAGGACGTGCTGCCAGTTGGGCATTGGCTTCTTAATGACACGATTAGAAATATCAATTTTGATCCGGTGTTATTATTTGGTTTCATATTGTAAGTATCACGATATACAACTATACACAGGTGAAAATGAAATAAATCCGCACCAAATACCTGGAACGTGATTTTCGATTAAATTTGCTTCCTTCAGTTGGCCACCCATCTCGCGACATCCAATTACATTTCATGCAATTTGGAAAAAAAACAATAATTAGTTTAAACTAGTTCATAGATCTAGAAAAATCAGGCAACTGATTATTATCAACTATTCCCGTACTATTGCCAAAATGACGCCAGGGTGAACGAAAGTGAGAAGAACTTTTAGATCTTTCTATTTAGCCGATATGTCATATGACGACTATATGACGTGCAATAAACGTATAGAGCTCTAGGAAAAGCAGAAAAACAAAATGATCAATTCACTCGAAGTTGACTGAAGTATCGATAATCGATATGCACGGATATGTAGTCAACTAAATACTAAATAGCATCAATAAAACACGTTCCACTAAATGGAAAGGGGTTCTATTCTTATTATTCTGAAAATATCATATAGATATGGCAAAATAAAGACATACATTATATAAGGTATTGCGCCTTAACAAACAGAAGTAACAGTCAATCAAAAAGAATCAATTGAATTTTAAATGAGATATTCGCGTCAGTCAAAATAAAAGAGCAACCAAAGAGCTCTTATTGCGACGAATGCAATTGTATATCTAAAATTAAGCATTTAGTGATACTAAAATAGGAAGACACAATGAACATACTGCATAGTAATTTGTTGTTGTATTTATCTAATAAAACTAATTTGTTTTGAATACAATCAACATAGAAAAGGAAATGAATTAAAAAAGGGTCGCAATTGCGACGGAGGGATCGGCCAAGTTGTTAGATTCAAAGATGAGAGAAATTTGGTAACGACGAGCCTATTGCTGCTGCTGGGAAAATTCTTCTCCTTTCTTCATCTTGTAAATTTTAACTTCTTTCTCGAGTTCGGCTTTCACGTGCTCAGGAATTTGATCGAACTTCTCCTTCAACTGCAACAGCCAGCCTTCACGTTCTTCAGCGCGTTTTGCAGCGGGTTCCGCCACTTCGGGCTGACCCGTTGTTTTAACTGCAGCAGTAATACAAATAACAAGTAACAAATAATAAGATTTCAAATATAGGAGCATCAGAAATAGAACATGTCATAATACCTTGCTCTTCAACCGGATGGGTCGATGCCGAAAAGACGAAAACCAAGGCGATCAAAGCCAAGATGCTCATTACCTGATGGAAATGATATGCAGACTAACATTGAAATTATTCGAAAAGAAAGAAAGAATAATTGAATGTTTACCTTAAAGTTCATGATGAATTAAATTTCAGTTAGTTGTTTACTGTTTGACGATCAGAACAATCTGCGAAATAAACTAACAATCACTCTGCTTTTTATAGCGCAAAATTGGTAACGGACGTGGCTGTTGGTCATTGGCTTATTAACGACACGACTAGAAATATTGATATTAGCCACGTACTGGCCACGAACTTTTTGGTTTCATATTATGGAAACGTGAAATAAACTATACTTAGGTACGAGGTAATTGCGAAAAAAAAACAAAACAAATCAACACATCAAATATCTCGAGAACGTGACTTTCGATTCATTGAAAAATAAAATGATGGAAAGGTAATTTTGTTAACATCTGATGTGATGAAAGCAGTTTAAACCAGTTCAAATCAAATATATTTGCACGTTCACCTATCCGATATAAATAAACAAATGAGCTCAAATCGAAATTCGATATCTGTTGCGATCGCGTCGTGATACCAAATGAAGGTGACACCGATGACTAACAGCCACGTCAGTATAATCATAGAAAAATACGTGACTTTAGTTCCATTTGAAGTGATTTTCCGCTCAAACAAACGGAGTGAATGCATGCGTTTTGGCAGATTGTTCTGATCGTCAAACACAATTAACTCACATTTCATCATGAATTATTTTAAGGTAAAATCAAATGATTCATGGAAATGATCTGGTTATAAATGAATATTCCTGTTTTCCTCATCAGGTATGAGCGATTTCATTTTTCAAATCAGGCAACCAATATACGCCCGGCTACGAAAACTATGGCGGCTACGCTAGATAGAACAGCTGGATACAACTAACAAAATGCGGCGGCGGCGACGGCTACGCTATTAGAGGATTTGACGAGAGAATGTTAAATCAATCGCCAATCAAATCAAAAACACAATATTGCCAATAATCATAACTCAGATAGTTCGCGATCCCGTTAAACATGTTCATGAACAAAATAATTAACTGATCCTTATTAACTAGCACGTACGGTAGTTAGTTTGTTGATAAATGTCAAATCAAATTAAAATGCGGCAAGTTTGCATCAGAACAGTTACCTATGCTTACAATTCGTACGTTTTTGACACGATTTGAATAAGGTGGAGTTATAACTTACCTCAGATGAAGTCCTTATGTTGTTGGTACTATCTATATCCAATGACCAGAGAGACGGCTCACCACTCCACGTACGCAGTGGTTCTCTGCTCAGCTGGTGTCACATATCCATGCATATAGCGAAACTTTGTTACGTGAACGGCATCTCCACGACAAAGTCCCAAGACAATCCCTCGTTTATACACTTCTAATAATAAAACTTCTGCACGTGTGAAACACCACCTTTTCTTCGATGACGACGACAATTGAGACCGTGCCGTAACTGCTAACTGACTAAATGATATATGATCTGAAACGTAGGGCTATATAGGAAGGGGCTACGTCTACAAAACTACAAACCATTCACCGCAGGGAATGAGGGGCGTATCTAGTCACCTAAGCGCATTTGAATACCTTTGTCTTTATTTTATATTTTTTTATTAAGTAATACAATCAAAATGAAAGAATGAAAGAATCAAACTTGGTTTATCCCTTAAATCTTAGTATACCGGTATATAATATCGCGACAATTTTCCCATCGCTGACGAATGACGACATACTGGAAGGACACTCGGTATAAGTAAAATCACGGCGATGATTTGTACTTCGATTCTATCATATTCATCAAAAATAACAACACTAGGCGAACTTTTTCTGGTCAGGCACCAACAGCATAGGTGCATATATAGAGTGGTATAGACGTTGTCAAACTGAGCCAGAAATGCTCTCAACATTCTTTTATTTTAATTGGTTTGTTACCCCCCACACTTTCTTTTGTCCATGTTTAAGGAAGAGACAAGTAAAAACTTGAAAAAATAAGACTTATATTATTAGAGGCGTTGTCAGAGCTTGGGGTAAAACGAAATCGAAATGATGTCATTGAATAAGAAAGGGATTCCATTAAACAAGACCTTTGTCAATTAACTCAATGTAGCCCTACATAATATAAAACTCAGTTAGCCACAACTTACTCAGTTGGAGATTTTTGTAAGTTCAAAGACATCACTGATTTTAGACATAATGCATAATAATTTGTTGTTGTATTTATCAAAACAGGTTGCGTAATGCGTGTTTTTAATACAATCAACATATAAGAAGAAAATGGATTTTTAAAAAGTGTCGCAACAGGGTCGGCAGCGATGAGACGGATCACGTCAGTGTGAAGATGACAGAAATGATGAACCTAAACAGCAGGGTCAACTGGGACAGCCTCTTTAGGTTCTTCATGATGATGCTTGTGTCCATGGTGCTTGTGTCCATGATGGTGTCCATGGTGCTTGTGTCCGTGGTGCTTGTGTCCGTGGTGCTTGTGTCCATGGTGATGGTGCTCATGTTTTCCAGCGTGAGTCTCGGCGTGATTTTGCATACCCTGCTCCGCTTCTTCGTGGTGACCCATTTTATTGTGAATAAAAATAACAAAATATGATTGATTCGCATTCTTATAAGACTGAAAGTCAACATAAAAATTCAACTTAATTAGAGGGACTTTAATAAAAAAAAATCATACCATTTTCTTCATCGGGATTGGCCGATACCGTGAAGACGCAAACCAAGGCGACCAAAGCCAAGATGCTCAATACCTGATGGAAATGAGCATGCACAAAATGATTCAAAAACAAATAAAGAATAAATCTCTGTTTACCTTAAAATTCATGATGAATTAAATTTCAGTTGTTGTTTACTGATTGACGATCAGAACAATCTGCGAAATCAACTGGCAATCACTCCGCTTTTTATAGCGCAAAAATTGGTAAAAACAAGGACGTGGCTGTTGGCCATTGGCTAAAGAGACGATTAAAAATAGCAGTTTTGACATGTACTATTGGTTTCATATTATGGAAACATGAACTAAACTATATACACAGGTACGAGGTAATTGCGAAGAAAACACGTCCGCACATCAAATATCTCGAGAACGTGATTTTCAATTTGACATTTCACGTAGTATTTTTGGAAATATTTGGTTTGAACTAGTTTATGCTGGAAAAAGCTCGGAATCAGGGGTCTAATAATTGTTGATCAAATAAATAATTTAAATGATTCACATGTACGTTTTGACTTGATAAAATGACGCCTCTAATATTACAACGCTAGTATAGTATTTCATCGTTTACCCCAGAACATGAATGACTATAATCGTGGTATATAAATTGCTCTTTTTACCTATGCCATAGATATGACTAAAACATATCTTGGCCGTCCATAATTTTAGTTCATATCCGGTAAATGTCTGACATAAAAATTCAACCTGTTTTCATAAAAATGTTGCACTGATTCCTACTGTCAGGAGACGAAAAATTTTTTCTGAAATGGACAACTTACCGCGACGATCGACTCATTTTTGTTGTTTCTGGCTAAAGTGGATTGGTGGACGACTGTCTTGTAGACCTATTGATGTTGACTCAACATCTTTATATTTCAATCGTCAGAGTAAAATATTCAAAATGTCATAACGTGAAACGGAATCGTTCCGTCATTGCCACTTGATCGTTCAGCTAACCGCAGCTAAAAGGCAAGGTTTCCGCGGATGACGCTCTATAGTAAGAAAAAAGTCAACCCATCTCCTTTGAAAGTTTCGACAGGAATATTGGCAAATGCACAGCCGATAGTACGACATCAGTTGAGTCAAAAGCTTAACATACAGCATCCTGCAACGTTTAAAGTCGATACCGCGTAACCGTGATCGGTTGCAAAAAATTGTCATTCTATAACACTGTATATGTGGGGCTTATGTCAATAAGGCTCAGATCATTCCACAGTTAAAACTACTCCTACCAAGGGTATACACATATTTCATTTTAAAATTCAGAAAGATTCACAGATTGAGCCATGAGTTATTGCCAAATTGCTATGGCAAATCTCGCCGCTGGATTTTTGATGCGATGCCTGCAGAATGTTCCTGTGATAATTAATATTTGGCATTATTTGAGAGCTTTGGCGATTCCTTGTAACTCCGCAGAGACGCGTGAATCAGCGTCTATTTCACAAGATGCGGAGGCTGCATCAATTACCGTTGAAGTACTACGTTGCTTTTCTCCATCTAAATAGGGAAATTGCATTATGTACAATAACATAAACGAAAGTACAATAAACACCAAATGAAAAACTGTATGAAATGGGTTTACCCGGATCAGAATCGGCAGCTTTAATTAAAATCCCGTCATCTACGTCGTCATTGTAGCCAGGATTCGTTTTCCCTTCAAGACGGAACTTGGACCTGGAATTGGAATCCTTCCGGTTGAGACTCTCCCTCGATCTATCGCTGCTGGTCTCACCATTGACCACGTAGCACCTTAAATGACCCACGCTCTAAAAGAAAACCAGATGTATGTAGCGATTCACATCAATTTTACTTGTTACTTGTACTCACCTTGCATCGATAAAGTTTGCAAACAACATGTTGATGGCACATCTCATCAGGATCGACGAAATTGTCTGTTCTGGCCGTCAGTTTGAATTTCATTCTGTTTGAATTGAGAACTGCGTCATCTCTAGAAGCAGAACAAAGGGAACATAATATTTGTGTTGGGGTTATCGGATTTCTACACTGAGCATTAAGAAAAGAAAATAAATAATTCCATTATTACTTTAATTGGGGCGACGATTTTCTCGCTACCATATTGCTGCTACTGCACGAAGGATTTGAGTAAGCCAACGAATGTGAATCAGACCTTGTCGAGTTTGTAGGATTGTGTCGCGTCAACTCCAGTGCCTCGAGAAATGTCAATGACCAGTAAGTCTCCGTGATTTTAGGTTCACGGTGTTTCTTACCGCGAATCAGACAAGGGCGGATATAAGAGAAATCCCACTGTTTAAATCTGATCGTGTTATAAACATTAATTACATTGTGCAACTTGAGTTAGTTATCTGTCAAATAAGTTGCAAAACTGTAAACTCACTTGTTGCGAATTTTGATGCTGTTGCATTGGCCTAAAACGTCCAAGACTCCAGCCATCGTGTAATCGAGTGTCTAGGCGGAATACCAATGAAAACAATGAGCCATGAATTCATTTTACAATTTTACTATCAGTTAAATTAAATGAGTTTACCCTTTCATGGAGACGTTCGTTCATTGTTTTCTCCTGATGTTCCTCTTGTTTGACTTTGAGAAATTTCACTAGCGGGCGGATGGTAATGCCCTTTAATAAATGAAATTCAAATCAGTTAAGCGGTTGAGAGACCTTAATTAGCGTTATGATTTACTCACCTGGAAGAAAACGGTAAAGAAGACGACGGTGATGGTCGCGGTAACAAAAAGCGGCTGACGAGGGATGCGGGCAGGATCGATGAGGAGAACCAGAGCGAAGGCGATGGCTCCACGTAATCCGCTGTAAGACATGACCAACTTTTCTACAAAATTCAGTTTTTGAAGTCGGAAGTAGTTGGCGATTTCCGAGAATATGACGACACCTGAAACAAACATTTAGAAATTAAACTGATAATCAAAGAAAAGAATAAGGGGGAATAAGGTGGGTGGGTTCATACCAATTGCTCTGTACAAAGAGCAGAAAAAGATGGTGAGGAGAATGAAGGCCGTATTCCATTCGTGGTGGTCGTTGACCGTCGTGATGCCGAGAAAAAGGAAAATGATCGATTCAGAGCAATTGCTGATCGCCTTCAGTCCCTTGTTGATGGTCGTCAATGATGCGGGCGACACATTTTCCGCCACGTAATTTTTCATAGTGATCCCACAAAACATGACCCTGGATAATTAAAAAAGGAAATAATCCTCATCCACATCCAGTAACATTTATAAAATTTAAAAAAATATAAAAAGGAAAAAAGAAGTACGAGAAAATGCCGGACAATTGAAAGGCTTCAGCGTTGATCAATGCCCCGTAGCTCATAATAAACACAACAATAGGCTCGATGACTGGAACACGGTGAGTAAATTTTGTGGCGAAACCGGCCAGGAAACCCCAAACGATCCCAATGGCCGTTCCGCCAAGAGCCAAAACAATAAAAGCGGCAAATCCGGTAAAAATGTCCGCCGTTTCAATTTGATCCGCTCCAAGAGTGACGTAAGAATCGCACATGTTATACAGAACCTGTGATTGAAAAGAAGCGAAGGTTTATAAAGAAAACTCAAATTTAAAAAAGTAAATGAATAAAATAATTACCATAGAAACCGCATCATTCATCAGTGATTCCCCAAAAACGATGATGTAGAGAACTTTATCAACACGGATTTCTTCTAGAACGGCCAACACCGTCACAGGGTCCACGGCGGATATGAGAGAAGAAAAAATGAACGTTTCCAGCAGAGAAATTTCGAACCCGTACACACCAGTCAATCCGCAGGCCCACAAACTGACACCTTAAAACAAAAATATGACGCACCCAAAATGAATTTTGTTCCTTATTTTATCGTGCAAATAATAAGAAGCCATCTCACCTATGCAAATGGCGTTGAATATCGTCCCGGCCACGGCGAAGAGAAGAATTGTTCCGAAATGATCGAAAAAGAGCCGATTGGGCATGAAATAACCGGCGTCCAATATGATGGGTGGCAACATACAGAAGAAGAAGATGGTCGACGACAGTGGGGACAACACGGCGGCGTTTGTCGCATACAAAATGCCACCGACGGCGAATCCGACGACGATTAGGCAACACGTTTCAGGGAACCAAGCCAGTAATTTCGGCCAACCGTTCACCACTGCCGGAGAGCGAAAAAGAAATAAATAACAGAACGGATGAACTCATCACAATCAAAATTTTGGCTACATACCTATTTTGACTACGAACACGCCGAGAACCCACATTCCAATTGCGAAGGGAACAGCCACTCTCGGGAAATTCGGTTCAGCAATGGGAATGTGATGACGTATAGTTGGTGCCGTCGGATGAAACGAATCAGTTGAATAAGTAGAGATTCCACTAATATGCTGACCATTTTGGTTACTCTCTGAAGAAAGTTAAGACAATGTTTTTATTAAATTGAAAATGTTTTTAAAATTCAAATATGTTACCTGTTTGCGAACGGATCAAATGTCGGTGATCAATCGTTGCGGCTGACGACGTTTGATCACTTGTTTGCGGCGTCTCTGATATCGGTTGTTCGTAAAAAATGACGTCAGAAGGCTGAGACAATGGGAGTAAAGTTTGTGGAAGTGAATAGCAAACGTCGACCACAAGAGATAAAAATATGACATACAACTTCATTTTCTATTGCTTATTATAAAAGTCTATTTTTGTAACTAATTGATGAATATTTCAGGAATCGACCACACGGATAAAAAAGAATTCATGTCATTTTCTGACAAAGAGAGGAAAACAACTATCCAAGTTTTCGTTGTTGAGCGAATATTTTGAACTTTTCACGGACAAAAGAAGGGAACTGGTTAAATCCATTCCGATCTCTTTGAAGTGGCCGACATCCTCTATGGCTGCTAATGTAATATCAGAATAAACTAGTCAACAAAAAATGACGCAAACAAGTTGATCAGAAATAGAAATTTTAAAATTCAATGCGTGTTGCAGCCGATGACAAATATAGCGCACGCATTATGTAGTCACGCACAGAATTTCACCGTGATTTCCAGTCGTTCACTGTGGCTGTCGAGCCGTCAAATCAAATGCAAATCGTCAGCAAGAGAGCGAGTCGCATCTCACGCACAACCAGCGAACGTCGTTCTACTTTAAACTAAAAAAAAATATTTACAGTTAACAAGTAAGATTGGCGATGTTGGTTGGACTGGCACAACCGAACGTTTAGCAAAAATGAAAAACGGGGTCAGCAACGCCCTAAAATGATTTTTTTTTTTGTTTAATTTTGTTTTGTCACCCCACACTTTCTTGTCAAAGTTAAATCAATAGGGGGAGACAAGAAAATATTAAAAGGGTTAGACACAGGATTTATTTTTGGAGGCGTTGTCAGGGCCTTGGAAGGGAATCGCAAAAAATTTTCCATAAAAAAAAAAGTTTTAAATAGTCTGCACATGAAAAATGAAACTTACTGCTGTACGTATCTCCGGCTTAATGCATAACACGTCGATTTCTCGATCCACGAAATTACGAAAGGTCAGAAAATTAACTTGCGACTTGCGAGCCTAATGAATTACGTTAATAACTAACTACCATTTAAGATTTCAAGAGGAATAATGACCATAATCAGTTTTTAAATTAATTTTCGATTCATTTCATTGGTGCACATGAGTAGTATTGAAAATTACACTAATACTTTGGTTGCGGTAGGTGGGCCGTCGTATTGTTGTGAAGTTCTTGCATTCTTGTACGATTGTTATTGCGCTGGACCAATTCTGTTGCCTCGAGAAATGTCATGCTCAATACGTCTGCGTGATTTTCGGGTTCACGGGGTTTTCTTTCCGCGAATCAAATAAGGGGAAGACACAAGCGCAATGCCACCGATGCAGGGGGAATTTCGGGGAAATTAGCCAATCCTCACAAAAGAATGGGCCTAAAATCTTGATGGATCGCTAGGATGCAATACAATTTAAATTTAAAACGGACGACAAATCGCCTTCGCTGTCGTGCAGAAATCTTACCTTCGATTTGGTGTTGCAGGTCTCGATTTATTAGTATTGGAGACGATCCATGGCACGGGATTACCGGATATTTGAGAGGACGGGCGGGGTGAGCGATATTGAGTAAATGAAGACGTTCTAAGAGTTATTATTCACATAAAATTGAATGAAGTCATTAATAAAAATAATCAGATACAGATACATATAATAAACCGTTCTCAAGGTGGCATTTTATTTGACGATATAAATTTTAAAATTTTACAATTTAGACTAGAATTGGAAATTAAGAGAAAATGCTGCTGATAAACCATTGATTTCAGTTGGAAAACCCTATACGACCTTCATTTCACTACTGGTTGTATAGTTTTGCCACGGTAGATTTCTAATTCACTTTGGTAATTTCCTGCTGCAGTCACGCAAAGACGAATAATTGCCACATGTTAATGCAGAATTTCTAAAAGAGCTTCGATAGGTTTCTCCATGCACAGATGAATCTAAAAGGTCACATAAACTTATCGATTACGATGGCGACAAGGAATAAATAAAGATTGAAATTGTTGCACATACGTGGTTTTGGATCAGCAGCATCTAACAAAACACCTCCGTCACCTGTCTCCTCATCAACTAAAACAACAACAAAATAGAGATGGGCGATTGAGAAATGCTGAAAAATGAAACATGTACCGTTGCTAACTACGTGGGGAGACGTGTTAAAGTCACAATCTACAGCAGCTTCGCCTTTAACGCACTGATTTCTCATTTCACGGAACTGCATTAAACCAGAAGGTCAATTCGCTACGACTATTGCATGCATTTTAAAAAAAGGATAATAATGACCGTGATGTGACGTTCTACTCGTTGCTCATATCCAGATTCATTTTCTCCCATATTGGCTTGTTCAGCACTAAAATTTCTCGTCCTTTGATCATTCTCACTACTCAGTACGTAACGGGAACACCTTGAATGGCCAGCGCTCTGCAATCAATCAAACAAACACAGGATGGATGACGTAATCTCGATGAATGAAAGTAAAAGTTGATCATTTTCCTTTACCTTGCAACGATACAGCTTGCACGTGTGATGACACGCCTTGCCGTCCCAACTGTCTTCTATCGTCGTTAGCTCTCGATTGTATTCACTCAACTCGATAACTTGATTTTCACTAATATCAATTAAATTAAATTAAAACACTAATTAGTTGAACAGTTTTGAATCATTGAAAATGTGTTAATACTTGGGTTGTGGTGGGTTAGCCGTCGTGTTACGGATGCAAGATTCTGTTAAGCCTCTGCGCTTGTTGTTATGAACCAATTCTGTGGCTTCGATAATTGTCAATGCCCAATATGTCTCCGTGATTTTAGGTTCGCGGTGTTTCTTATCGCGAATCAAATAAGGGCGGATGTAGGCGCAATCCCACTGTTTAAATCTATTTTAAAACATATGCGGTGAATTGTAAAGCCAATCCTTGAAATAAGATACCAAACGGCTCTCTAACTTGTTGCGAATTTTGATGCTGTTGCATTGGCCCAAAACATCCAAGACTCCAGCCATCGTGTAATCAAGCGTCTGCAATAATGAAAACAATAAACCGTGAATTTATGTTTCATTTTACAATCCATCAAATTAAATGAATTACCCTTTCATGGAGACGTTCGTTCATCGTTTTCTCCTGATGTTCCTCTTGTTTGACTTTGAGGAATTTCACTAGCGGACGGATGGTAATGCCCTTTATGATAAATGAAAATTAAAATCAGTTAAGCGGTTAAGAAATCTTAATTAGCGTTATAATTTACTCACCTGGAAGAAAACGGTGAAAAAGACGACGGTGATTGTCGCCGTGACGAAAAGCGGCTGACGAGGGATGCGGGCAGGATCGATGAGGAGGACCAGAGCGAAGGCGATGGCTCCACGTAATCCGCTGTAAGACATGACCAATTTCTCAACAAAATTTAGTTTTTGAAGTCGGAAATAGTTGGCGATTTCCGACAATATGACGACACCTGAAACAAACATTTAGAAATTAAACCGATAATCAAAGAAAAGGATAAGGGGGAATAAGGTGGGTGGGTTCATACCAATTGCTCTGTACAACGAACAGAAAAAGATGGTGAGGAGAATGAAGGCCGTGTTCCATTCGTGATGATCGTTGACCGTCGTGATGCCGAGAAAAAGGAAAATGATCGATTCAGAGCAATTGCTGATCGCCTTCAGTCCCTTGTTGATGGTCGTCAGTGAAGCGGGTGACACATTTTCCGCAACGTAATTCTTCATGGTGATCCCACAAAACATGACCCTGGATAATTAAAAAAGGAAATAATCCTCATCCACATCCAGTAACATTTATAAAATTTAAAAAAATTTAAAAAGGAAAAAAGACGTACGAGAAAATGCCGGACAACTGAAAGGCTTCAGCGTTGATCAGTGCCCCGTAGCTCATGATGAACACAACAATGGGCTCGATGACTGGAACACGGTGAGTAAATTTAGTAGCGAAACCGGCCAGGAATCCCCAAACGATCCCGATGATCGTTCCGCCAAGGGCCAAAACAATAAAAGCGGCGAATCCGGTAAAAATATCCGCCGTTTCAATTTGATCGGCTCCAAGAGTCACGTAAGAATCGCACATGTTATATAGAACATGAGATGACATTTTAGACCTAAATTTAGCAAAATAGAAGGCTTTAAGATCTATTGCTGTTAGATATAAGAAATATTCACCACAGAGACAGCATCGTTCATCAGCGATTCTCCAAAGACGATAATGTAAAGGACTTTGGCAACGTTTACTTCTTCAAGAACGGCCAGCACCGTAACCGGATCCACGGCGGAGATAAGCGAGGCGAAAATGAATGTTTCCAGCAAAGAAATTTCGAACCCGTAAACACCAGTCAATCCGCAAGCCCAAAGGCTAACACCTTTATGTAAAAATAACACAGAGAATGATATTTATCTGATTTAATCGGGTGAAAATGTTGAGTACCTATGCAAATGGCGTTGAATATCGTCCCCGCCACGGCAAAGAGGAGAATTGTTCCGAAATGGTCGAAAAAGAGCCGATTGGGCATGAAATAACTGGCGTCCAATATGATGGGTGGCAACATACAGAAGAAGAAGATGGTCGACGACAGTGGGGACAACACGGCCGCGTTTGTCGCGTACAAAATGCCACCGATGGCGAATCCGACGACGACTAGGCAACACGTTTCAGGGAACCAGGCCAATAATTTCGGCCAACCGTTCACCACTGCGGCAGAGCGATAATAAAGAAGGAACGAATAGATACAACGAATAGATATTTTCAATCAGAAATGTGCTTGTTGTACCTGTTTTAATTATGCACACGCCGAGAACCCACATTCCAATTGCGAAGGGAACAGCCACTCTCGGGAAATTCGGTTCAGCAATGGGGATGTGATGTGACGTGTTGGTGGTTGGTACTGTTGTAGACTGATCAAAAGAATGTTCAGAGTTTTCATGTTGCTCGATAATATTTCGATTGCTGCCTACTGTGTTAATTAATTGAAATACAAAATTTGATAGTGTATTTATTTGTACGGGAAATTATTTAATACCTATTTTGGAATGAGTCAATTGCTCACCTTCATCCAAACGTATATTAGCTGGCGTAGTCAAAATCACTGCTGTTGATCCTGTGTCAAGAAGATGAGACGAAGACGGGCCCCCATTTTGTGGAAATGAATAACAAACAGCGAGCACACAAAATAATAACGGTAAAATAGCAGGACAATTCATAATTGAGTTGCGCTTTTATCCCGGCTTTTATAATCAACAATGTCAACTAGCTGTTTTACTATAGAAATTCGATACGAACCGACGCTGTTGGCGTCATGTTGTGAACTGAGAGAATCAAGACAATTAATAACACGGCTTGTCGACATTTCTGTTAGCAACAATGGAGTGCATTACACTCCATATGAATTGAGGACTAGCGTTTGTTAGTATTGAGCTAACTCTCAAGATCAGATGACTCAATTAGAAATACAAAATAACTAACTCGTCAACACAATGATGCAATAATAATAAGTCGTAGATAATTGACGAACGGCTTTTATTTGAAAATTCAAAGCTGCACGCAGCCTGTAAAGTTGACACTCGTGACTTCCACTGACGTGGACGAATATATAAAATAATCGTGTACCAACATGGGGAAACCCCTCAATTAAATTTGGACAAAATCTAACAGCAGATATGAACCACCTCAGAGAAAAACGGCTTAAAAAAAGGGAAAATCAAATTGAAAACAGGGAAGTTAGTTGACAGGGTAATGGACTCACATGAGTGTGGCAGAGTGGCGTCGTAGTGTAATGGTTTCCGTTATATGGTGCAAGTTTATTCTCGACAAACTGAATCACTCCGACTGAAAGAAATTCTACAGAGAAAATGAAAGTAACCAAACCTAGGCCCCAAACTATCTTTTGTTTTATACTTTGGTTGCCCTTCCTTTCGGTAAAGTTAAATAACAAGGAACTTGGTCAAGGGAAATTGTTCGTAGGGTTAGGTAGACAAAAGGAACAATGAAAAAAATTAATATTTTCGTACGAAAAGATCTATATGACTCCGCAGCACTACAACAAAGCGGTGACTAGTACGGCAGGCTACGGTTGTAATGCAATACATCCAGCGGAATCGGTAAGTTTTCGATATTAATTACTTCCGTTATAGGCCGAATACATTGAGGACACTGAAATTGAGAATCGTATGCGCAGCGGCGGTGAATCATTCACAGCGCGCGATTCAATGCAACACTTTGTATTCATTTCGTTTTAGTGTTTTTTTAAATCCAAAAGTACTGACGTAATTGTATGAAATACAACTAAAATTTTACTAGGTCAGTCAAATAACAAAGTCTGTAATGCTAATAATAATAGGATAATACTATATGATAGGTATGATTGCTTTAATTATTGCAAATAAATGTAATAATATTCAAATTCAAGAGATAAGGAAAGAATCAGTCGATTCATTTCCTACACTAAAGGCTTCAGATAGATCAACAATTCACGACAAAGGACACTTGGAGAGAAAAATAGTAAACCCCTTACGGTAGTAGTAGTTGGGTTTGTGGAGATGTGATTCTGTTCGCCCTTGGAACGGGGCGAACAGTCCATTTGCAATTGAACCAATCACCGTCGTTCACTTCAATTCCCAGCTTCAAATAATTGTCCTTTGAATAATACTTTTTGTTTAACACAAGCTCTGTTAAACCTAATCCCTCGTCGAATCCAATTATTCCGTCAATCTACTCAAATGCACAGAGAAAATTCAAAATTTCAAATAAGTGCTTTAATCTATATTGAGGATGAAATGGATGGCATCTAAAATTGATTTTGAAACAGAAACTAAGACATATTAAAATGTTGTACACTTACTAGACCACGTATGGTGTCATCAACGGCAGAACAAGAAAATGCAATCTGTTGATTCGGAAGTGCATCGATGTCGAATTTACAGTATCTGGCATCATGATATTTCATTAATTTAGTTGATTGTAAGGCTGTGATTGTCCCGTTAACTGAAGATGACGACTTTTCACGACAAACTAAAAAAACGCAACAACGGACGAGCCCATTATTTAAAACAAAATGAACTATCAGTTTTACAATTTCATTAGTTTTATTTTTTAATTGACCCTTGATTACGTTTGAAATTGGTCGTTGTGCTCTTTGGTAGGATAGACCAACTGCAATTAAACCAATCACTGGACCTTTGCATACCATAAGCAAAAAAAGCAAAGCCTCCAGGATATGAGTAATAAATCCGGTTTATTTTGATTGTGTGTGGATGAATAACTGCTTCGCCGAATCCTGCAACCTAATCAGACACTTTTGGTCATCAATACAAATCGTGATAAAATATATAAGAAAATAAATTTAAATAAAATCGACTCACTTCGAAGCCAGAGTAACCAGTACCAGTCTCAGGGTTATAGCCAGAAGAGTATTTAATATCAGAGCAAAAGAATTGAATCTGTTGATCAGGATGACCATAGATGACGATAGTACATTGACTTGGTGGCATTAAATGTACTGCTTTTAAAGGAGTGATTGTCCCGTTGGGTGAACTAGACTTTTGGTCACGACAAACTGAAATTAAAGGGGAAGGCATTTATAATTAAATATGTAATACCGTAGAAATGTTTTAAACCAAAAAAAGATTACGCTTTGGATTTGTCTTAT
Source organism: Daphnia galeata (assembly GCA_030770115.1). Classification (NCBI taxonomy): domain Eukaryota; kingdom Metazoa; phylum Arthropoda; class Branchiopoda; order Diplostraca; family Daphniidae; genus Daphnia; species Daphnia galeata. Next base: position 16,914,125 of record CM061116.1, on the reverse strand, counting down.
TCAGCACTTTTCGATTGGTCGTCCAGTTGCAACTAAACCAATCTGAATGAGACAATATGGAGGAAAGGGTCACATTGTTTTCAGAAGTTGAAAAGAACGTCTCGTTTTCCGGAGGATTTGTAATTGGGTCGTTGTAATCGCTCATGCCTTTTTCTATTGTCCCAGAAATCTAAACCCACACAATTCACTAATCAATTAACAACTTTACAACAATTCTATTTTCATTAATCACATAATTTTCTATCAATTAATATACACTAAGCGAAAAGAAATAATTTAGCCCAGGATACTATTATAAAAATGTCATTTTTAAAAAAGGGACTCACCTGCAGATTATAAAGAACATCTAAAGAAGGAGAGCTGAATTTGATGGAAGAGCAGGAGATTTCTATCTGTTGTTCAGGAGGAGCCTTGATTAAGAAAGAACATCCATTCGATGGCGTTGTGTCGTTCCTAATTGACGTAATGGTCCCCATTGCCACTGTTGTTTCTTCGTCACGACAAACTATAAATACATACAATAAGAGTTGAGATTTTTACTTTGCCTTTTGCCAAATGAAAATGATCGCCGATAAGTGGTCACGTTTGAAATTGGTTTGATTATTTTCTCTCCGTGTCGTCATCCAATTGCAATTGATCGAATCGGATTTGCCGATTTCCGACGTCAGGATCACCTCATTTAAAGCAGTTGAATAATAAGTCTGTTTTATTTTGGGTCGGTCATAAGAATCAAACACGGCAACTGTTCCATTAATCTAGAAGAGACAAGGACTAGAATGGTTAAACCGGGAGCTTATGAAATTCACGTGAACTCATGAACTTACTCTGAAAGAATAATATCTTGTTAAATTGAGGACTGAGCAAGAAAAACCAATCTGGTATTCTGGAGGTGCCCTGATGGTGAAGACACAATTTCTTGATGGGTCTGATAAATTAGAAGCCATGGATTGAATGGAACCATTGGCCGATGAGGCCAGACCATGACGACACACTGAAATTTAAAATACGCGGCTATTAATCATTGATAAATAACTATAACAAAACGAGAATTAAAACATGAAAATTTGATACAATAAAATTGCGTCGTATTCCCCTTTGATAGGATGTCCCATTTGCAATTAAATTCGTCAGTTTCCACAAATTCAGAATTTAGGGACAACGTATTTTCCACGGAGTAGTAAATTCTGTTCGCTATGGGTTGTCGACCGAGGCTTTCAGTCAAACCAATCAACTTGACAAAAGACAATAAAGAATAGAACCATTTAAATAAGTTAATACTCGTTTTTGAAAAAATGTTGCGCAATGCAATCACACTCACAGTCATTGTACTGGTGTAGTTATCCAAGGAGACGACGGAGCAAGAAATTTGAATCTGTTGGCCGAGTGGTGCAACGATGTCGAAGGTACACGGAGACGATGCGGATGTCTGTGTATTCTTGGCGAGTTGAATTCTACCAGTTGCTGCCGTGGAATTCGTGTCGCGACAAAGGGAAAATACCGGAACCGTCACGGGTTTTGTCGTCAGTTTACGAGTTGTTGTCGTTGTCAAATTTTGTTTAGGAGTGGTGGTGGATTTCAATGTTGTTGTTGATTTGAGAGTCGATTTCTGGGCCTATTCAAAATTAATTTATAATCGTGGTTTCGTATTGTTGTGTTATCAAGACAAAGTGAAAATACCGAAATGGTCGCCGGTTTGGTGGTTGTCGTGGCATTTCTCTTAGCGGTTGTTGTTGCATTTAATTTGCGTGTAGTCGTCAGTTGGCGAGTTGTTGTCGAAGTCAAATTTTGTTTGGGCTTGGTGCTGGTGGGTTTCAATGTTGTTGTTGATTTGAGAGTCGATTTCTGGGTCTGTTCAAAATCATGTTATAATTGTGGTTTTATTTTATTGTTATTGTTGCCAAAGTGATAATACCGAAATGGTCGCCGGTTTAGTCGTCGTCGTCGTAGCATTTCTCTTGGCGGTTGTTGTAGCATTTAACTTGCGTGTTGTCGTCAGTTTTCGAGTTGTTGTCGTTGACAAATTGGGGTTGGGCTTGGTGCTGGGTTTCAATGTTGTTGTTGATTTGCGGGTCGTTTTGAGCGTCAATTGCTGGGCCTCCTGTTCAAATAGCAATCCATCAACATTAGAAAGGACAACTGGAGGAAGAGAGGAAATGCATCATCAATAATTTAACTTACGACGATAACCACGAAACAGACGATGAGCGCCGCAAAGATGACGACGAGTAACTTCATTTTTTTGTACGAAAACAAAAGTCTTCTCAAATATCAAATTTGGAATAGATTACCCTAATTAAGTTGACAGTAGCAGCGCGAATCGAAACTTGTGCATCAGATCAAGTCATAAAGTTCTCTAAAAACGGTAGCTTCCAAAGGGCCAATTATGAAGTATGAGATCACGTGACGGGTTTCAGCTGGATCGTATACATCTGGCCAACAGATTGCTGCAACCGCTTTTGAAGTAGGACGAAGGCCATATCAACCGACATCGACGTAAACAAATGTGCTTTCGAGTTTTTAGAGCCAAAAGGAATTGAAGCTAAATGGAAACTAATAGCATATCATTTGAAATAGTGCAGCAGACAGACAAAAGTGTGTTGAAAAAAAACGCACATGTTCATGAGCTTTCTCCAACCTGCGTAGCTATCTGAAAAGCTAAATGCAAGGGAAGATTTATCTGATTTTACCTGGTGTTTATTATCTTCATCGCTCACCGGCACAGCTGTCGAATATGGACGAGCGGACGAGCCGATGAGAATAACAAACTGCGAGAATAACGCACAAAAATAACGATACACTTGCACGTGTAGGAACGATTACTACTATTAGAAGGAAAGAAAGAAACACAAGCGATACGTTTACATTTGATAGAGTTTGTCTCGCTTTTCTCTGGAAGATTTTCTCAAAACCTGAACCAAAAGATGACAGGCAGCAGAATAGCAGATAGAACGACGACGAGCCAAAGCAAAATTGTCAGCAGCCAACGCCCACTAGACTTTAACTATTTTTTTTTTATTTTGGTTGCCCTTCTTTTCTTTTTGTTTTAAGTTAGATAACAAGGGAGTAGGTAAGAGAATATTTTTTTCGTAGGATTAGGTAAAGACAAAAAAAGGAAAAAAATAAATACGGAAACTTTGATTCCGCTCTCTTTAACAAAGCGTCGACTGTTATGATGACGGAAAATGCATCCAGCGCAATCGGTTGTTTCGAAAATTAACAATTCGGTATTGACGGCGTCATATTTCGAAATTCTCAGTCAAGTTGCATATGCAGCGACAAATTTTTTACTGCGCAATTCAATGCAGCAGCTGCAATCCAACATGTTTCACGTTAATTTTGTTTCAATGATTTCTTCGTTCTATATACAAAAAGACAAGGACGTAGTCTGGCACGTATTAGCTGCGCATTCCCAGCATTGGCCGGCCTTCGTTACCAATCCTTTTTACCTGTTTATTCCTTTTCAAATGAAAAATTGTTTCCGTTTGGATCCGTCCTTGTCCTTAAATAGTGACATGATAAGGGGGATGGGCCTGGACTGCATCGTCGACGGACTGAGATAGAAACAAACAATTCCCTTGAACACAAAATGGGACACAATTTCGTTGATGACGTTTGAAAGTGAACACAGTTTAATAAATTCGCTCTTCCAATACGAAAACATTTATTTTCTAAAGATTCACTATTAGCCAAGAAATGAATAATCTAAAGACAAAGTCAAATCAAGTAAAAATTCAAAACAAGTTTGATATGGTATTTGAAAGTAAATATTCATTTTCCAACGAATCAGTCGATTCTCTTCCGACTCTTTGTAAGGTCTTCATCTGAATCAATAAATCGTTAAAGAATGGAAACATATTATACTAGGATAGAAACACCATGTTATGTGATTTTTATAATCATAGTGCGGCACTATGTGAACGCCGGAACGCTCGTCCATTTGCAACTGAACCAATCAGTGTCGCTGAGATCAATCATCATGAACAGGGATTGGATAGCCAGGTATTGAATAATACTTTTGGCTTAATACGGGGATCCACTCATCGATAATAAAGCTTCCAGACATTCCACCATTTCCGCCTAGGATCGATATGTGGACAAGACGAAGAGACAATGTCAACTGATTTTTCTAAACTTTGAAGGTTTTTCTACACCCCCATTAACGGATCCGAGGAAGGGTTATGTAATACCGGTGTATTTGTTTTTTTCATGAAAAAGTTACCGTACCCATTTTCTAGCGGGAGGATCACCTTGAAAATTTGGAGTCCTGGGCATACACTGTTTGCCAGTGCGCACTTGTAAGATGAAGTATATGAGGCCCATATGATCGAAAAGATGATAATATAAAATGATGGCAATAACGCGTTCCTTTTTAAAATGTTATATCGAAAATCAAAATGTACAGTCGATTTTTGAATGGTTTGCTGTTTACTTTTTTCGAATTTATTAAAACTGATTATTCAATCGTATAAAAGCCATAGAAATGTTGTACGGTACTGACTTCTGTCAAGACGCGAATCATTTTAAAAGCGAGACTGGAAAAAGTATCAATTATAAAAGGAAAAAATTGAAAGATTAATATCTTTCGTGGGATCATTCACCACGGTTACAGTTAACCGCCAAATCCGCCTTGATAACCATATCCGCCGAACGGAAGGTATCCGTACGGGCGGTGCGGTCCGAACTGTCGGTCCTTGATCTCTCGACTGTCGATTCTCAAGTCTGTTGATTTGAAATGATTCCAAAACATTATGAATATAGTTGGGCATTTAATATAACTGTTTTCAAATAGATTTATACAAAATTTTTGACCTCCTTGGAGTCCGCCAAAATTGCCTCCGAGTTCACGTTTCTCACGGGGTGCGGCCTCGACGAACGCGGCTACGACGACCAACACGACGCAAATGCTCAACTTTTTGGTGTAAAGAAAGAAACTTGGAAAGAAAACAGAAATAGAATCATAAAGCCAAAAGATAAGAACAATTTCACGAATGGATACAAACTAAACGTATCACAGATTATTGGATAAAACAACTTACCAAGATACGACGGCTCATTTTTTGTTTGTTGGTAATAGACGGGGAAAGTTGATTTGACACGACTGCTGGACTTGATGTAATGTCGACTGATTCAAGTCATTTTTTAGTGAGGGATTCAAAGAAGCAGCGGTGGCGTAAGGTACTTGTAATCAAGTTCAGATAATCGCGCCGACTACAATTATTCTAGCAGCGATCATGATTGTCATAGTTGTAAAGTTTTAAAAGGTTATTACCCCAGGGCCCAGGGTGTTTCGGTATGAATTAAGAAAAGAAGAACGAATCCAGTTCTAGATAAAGGACCTTGATAGTGGAAACATATACCTTTATTGTGGAATCAATATATAACATATAAATAAATAAACGAATTTCCTTTCTTCACACAGTGGATGGTCTGTTAGCGAAAAACAAATGATACTTAAGACTAATTGTGCAATTCGACTTTCTTATACGTAACTACAATTTTTGCACACTTAATATTTGTATTAGGTTCCAAATCTACGCACTTTTACGACGCAAAATCTCGTTACCTAGCAACTGAAAAGTACCTTTGACGAAAGTTGTTTTTCTTATTTTATAAAAGCGAATCGCAAAGCAGGCAAACTGTAATGACATGGGGTTCTGCATGAACTATAGCTACTTAAGATTTCAGTGCTGTCCAACCGTCATCGTGTATTTGTCAACTGACGGAGAAATATTATACCCTGAATGAAGCTGTGTAACTATTTTCATGGCTCCGAAATCGAATATAACGTCAGTTTGATCGACTTTTATATTCAAATGTGCTGAATTAAATTATGTGTACCATTTCAAATCTTCGCTTTCGGTTTCCAAAACAAACAAAACTTGTTTTACATATGTATTTTATTATATATATGCGTCGCCATGGATACGTCATCATAATTCAGATATAAAACCCCGGAATTTGGATGGCACTATACGAACTGAATACTTGGATTCATAGCAGGAAACCCGTCGTTCAAAATATCTAGATCTAATATATAGCAGATTCTAGTTATCTGACACAATTTAGCTAATACAATCTTAACAAGAAATTATGCATTCTATTTTTTGTATCTTATTGCTCACCATATCCAGCTGCGGTTTTTCGTCGACGGCGACAACCAAGCTAAGCGGCAAGCATCTTCGCGTCATCTGGGTATAATAATATAATAAAAACCATCAAATCATATTGACCTTTAACCAAAAAATTGATTCAAAATACTATTTATCTGTTGCTGCTATATAAAGCCACTTTGGAGTGGCAACCTTAAAGGACTGTGGGGTCCACTCAAGGGAGGCGTCGTCCTTGAATTTCTATCTGCTCGTTTGAATTTCACGTAAAAAAAAAAATAAACTCGCAGATTTTGTGTTTTGTTTAAATTATGATATTTTTTAAAAAATTACTATTACCTTCTTCGCGCAGGTATGAGATGGTCCGAGTGACGGAAAACATTTTGGAGCCACAGGGGGAGAAACGAGGACAATTCAATTATTTATGGGATCAGGTTGAGTAATGGTTTAACGTGGATTCAATTTAATAAGATTATACTACCTCGTAATTACCAGACGTTTTAAAAAAATTAAATTGACAATTTTATTTGTTTGCATCAGCAATGTGACCTGATTATCAAAGATTTAATTCCGCCACTTTTCCGTAAGAAAATTGACTTTACCACTCCGTGGATTTTCGCCTATTACGGTTTACTCATTCCCGTGGATGACGATACGGCTAACATCCAAGCCGTCGTCAAACCTTTTCAATGGCCGGTACATATATTTTCACGCACAAAAATTGTTTTGAAAAAATAAAATAAATAAATCATACGGCTCCGATGATGTGATATTATTTTGAAAAAGGTTTGGTTGGGCATTGGAGTATCGATCGTCTGTGTAACGGCCGTTTTGACTTTCATTCTACGTTTCTCATCGCGTTCACCCACCATTCGGAACTCTCATAGTACCAAAGTGGACAGCACAATAAGTATTACCGACGATGAACATTCAAAGAGCCGTGAAAGAGATGATCGTCTTTCTGCCACCGATAAACAAATGGGAAAACAATATCTTTACGTCATTGGCAATTTATTGTCACAAGGTTGTCTTGTATTCTTTATTCCAATTTTAAGTATATAAAATGAATGATAAAGACGTCTAATATACTTGTTACAAATACTACAGGTGGACCATGCGCATCGCAACTTTTATCGTTTCGATTGGTCGCTGGAGTTTGGTGCCTTGCCGCGTTCATTTTCGTTCAGGCCTACACTTCGACTCTGTTCACCTACGTCGTGACGCCCATCAACCCGCCGCTCATCAATTCCATCAACGACGTTTTGGCAAATGACGATATTCAATTGTTGATTTTCAAATCAGCGCCCTCTAATATTGTATTTTCGGTACGTTTTTGAAATTTCTCATTCGTTCAACTGATGAATAACAACAACATAGCAGCGTAGGCCTATATTAGTTAACATTCTTGCGCGCTAATGCGGATTTTAATTAATAATAATCAAGGAACCCAACGCGACTGGTCTCTTTTTGAAATTGGGCAACAAACTGAACTCCTTCCCTAATTCCAGATGCAGTTTGATATCCGATTGCGTCAAGGCTGTTACACCTGGATCTAAAAACGTTTTCGTCGATGTAAATAATAATATCAAGATTTCAGCAAGCGCGTTGTAAAACGAACTGATTTTATATCGTTGATCTTTCTCTTAGTCGATCAATTATGTCAAGGACGTAATAAGGAAAGATTTTCATAAGACGGGCAAATGCAATTTGCAATTAGCCAAAGAAGGTTTCAGTCCATTGTGTGTGTCATTCATCCTACAACAAAATAGTCCCTACACAAAAAGTATTAACCAAGGGTAAGAGATAAACTACATTATATTAGCCCTATAATTCCTAAATGATTTTCCATAACAGAGAAACAAATCTCAAAAAATCAATAATCAAATGTTTCATTTTTAACTCTCGTTTTAACCTTGATGCCGCTTTGTAATTTTTGAAAAAAAAAAGTATCTTGGAGCTGCAACAAACTGGGATAATTGACTTCTGGGATACATGGTTCCGTCCGATGCCACCTCAGTGTAACGGAAAGAACACCCAACAGAGCGCAGAAAAGAAACTTGCCCCTCTTTCCTTCAAAAATCTAACCGGCGCATTTGTGCTGCTTGCCTTTGGATTGAGTCTTTCTTTTCTAGTTTTTCTCGTTGAGAAAATTGTTCATTTCTCACACAACTAGATTATTAAAAATGATTAGAAATATTACAGACGTATGCAAATCAACAATGGCTGTGCTCGATGAGTCGCTGTACAGTTTCACGCAACAGCTAATAGCATAAACTAATAATAATATTAATATAATAAGACATTGATGTCGTAATTAGTCCCTTTACGGGTTTAGTATATATTCGTATTATTCTTATATATTTGGCGACTGTGAGAGGGTCATCCCATTTCAGTCAAACTGGTTAAGCTGAAGAATTGCAAAATATTTATGAATAATATAAACACGTTTCATTTTATCCCTCGTTTATTTTTACCTTCTGCAGTTGAAATTGTTTCTTTTGGTTGGGATTTGGGCTTAACACGCGTTTAGCTGTAATATGGAAATGGAAGTGGATTCCACGTTGTAAAACATTGAAATAATAAGAAATGCTGATTGTTATATACATGGCGGAATTATCATGTGTAGTAACACGCACTTCATTAGGTAACTCTTTATCTAACCAGGGTTTTAGAATCGTTCCCATTGAATTTCGTAACTGTTTCGGGTGTCTTTTTCATTTTCAAACTGGTATACAGCAACATCTGTCGCCAAAAACAATCCCGCTGTTAATTCGATTACAAAATCAGGATTATATAAATTGAGCGCATACTATACGTAGGTGTCACGTATCCTTTTAACCATTATTGCCATCAGCTAGGCTCTCTTACAATTTTATTGTTGTCGTAGACTCTGTTGCTAATATTTGTTGTGTAGTGTACTTTTGGCTGTGACTAATAAACTGTTGTGAGCAGCTGAGAGACGTTACCGCACTTTCTGTTCCTTATGCCTTTGATTGCGTGTGTAAAATCAATTTCAGCGTGAAGAGGGGAATTCCGCACACAAAAATGCCAAGGCTAATTCAACGCCCAATCGTTTTTATAAACAATGCCCGTCAAGTACCTAGACTATATCTATTGATATAAACGGATATAAAAGAGCTATCGTATACATGTGTATTATAACAATAATAAATGTTTCTGATCTCGTTATATATGTCTCCCCCTCCCATCTCTCTACTTTTCTTTGCTCCAGTGAATCTTATCAGCGAGGGGGAATTTTTTCTTACCTGTACTATGTATATTCATTTAAAAAAAAAAGGGATTTTCCCCTTTAAATCGGCTGATCGGGACTGCTTCTGAATGTTTCATCGAAGTTTTCTACTTTCTCACCATCAAACGCTGTGCTTCATATAAAAAAGGACTTCCCGGCGGCTAGTTGTCACAAGTGTCACAACATTTTTGACCACCAGCCGACAAGGATCGATCTCCAGCTCTAAATACTATTCATACATATACGTTATCAAAGTGAATATAAAAGGATTTTAAGAAGATTATAATATAAGATGCTGTTTCCTTACACAAAACAACATATTCTTTCAATTCATTTGGTCTTCTCACCAGTCGCACTATTGGTACGGTATTTTACAACTTATTTCCGTTTAAAACTTACAATTATAGTAAAAAGATATGGCAACGCTCGACATTTGTCCGTCCACATATTTCATTTGCAATTCTGAATTGATTTCACTCCACAGTTGCTGCTCTTATTATCTGCTATGGCCAAAGCTGAAGAAGGGAACAACCTCAACTTGCCGCATCGAGACACTGTTGTAGGATCTGGTGACAACAAAGGAGATGGTAAGTAGTGAATAACCAAAATTATCATTAATATTAAAACAAAACAAATAATATCTAGGTTCTCCCGATTGTTTGACAGGTTTAGGTGTTAACTTTCCCGGTTATTACTCGCTCGAATTGTTGTCCGAGTTATTGCCCGTCGATTTATTGATACCCGAAAAAGAGGCCGGAAAGACAACGACGAAAACTCCTCCGATCGACATCACGGGTGTGTCAACAACAACAGCAGCAGGAAAAAGAAAAAGTAGTTCTGGATATCCTGTCGACTGGTCTGCCGTGGCAGACGCTTATTATCGGTCGATGGACTTACAGGGCTCTGAAAAGAAAAATCCACAACCATCAGAATCTTGATCTCAAATCCAAGCGGAATAGACTATATTCGTTTGTTGTTGTTCCGAGTCTTATACATGTTGAACAATTTTAAAATAATTAGCATCAAATTTGTTATGTTTCCAAATCGTGTTCCTCTTTCCCCGCTGGGCGATTCTTTCTCCACATCTTGTGTGTATAGTATACGAATAAATCTAAGGCTGTGATCACATTCATCTTGCTGGTCTAGTTATACAAACAAAAATGGATATCAGTTTTCTAGTTTTCATCCTATACAGCGTTATTGGATTGAATTCAAGTGTTGCGCAAGTGAATTTTATTATACGGACGAAACGGTAGCGAGTTAACTTACGTCCGTCAACAAGGACAGGGTAAATCGTAGCTTAAAGCTTAACTCGGTGACGTCACTTTGGAGAAAACGGCCCTCGGCTGTTGTTATGACATCAAGTTGCCTACCGACTGCGGATGTAATAGGCTGCTAGCTATGTTACGCGATTCATTTCCTCGCTTCACTGACACACGGGGTTCTTTTTTTCCTGTATTTTATTACCCAACTGTGCTGCCTTGAATTTTCAAAGTAATAATAAAGTTTTTAGACTTCTGGCAGCATTCGAAATCATCCAGTCCATCCGCAAGACAGTCAACACGAATCGCTCTATCCAGGTATAACTTTTAATTGAAATTGAGATATTCATTTATAGTTCATGTCATCTGAAATCAAAAGGACAAAACGACGGTGGGTATGGCGCGACTATGACAACGGCTCAAATCAAGGACACGGAAATGAAAGTGGATACGAAAATCAAGGCTTTGGATATAACTACTGCGGATATAACAATAACCAAGGGTATATGACGGATATTCCGGTTGTTGCTCCCACGATCAACTTGAGTTAAAGACTTTTTAAAATAGATTTCAAAAATAGAAGCCCAACAGTTTAGCAAAGACTAACAGCAACAATAAATGCAGTGCCAACTAGACTTTAGAATATACAACATGTGGACACAAGAGAACTAGAAAATATAGAAAACCGCTGCTGCATCAGTTGGTCAAACGGTGAAACCACATTACACATCACACGAGCAGCCGAAGAACAGTTTGTACCTGGCAACCTCAACATGCAGGCAGCAAAGAAACGGATGACTGCGTACTCGAATTGAAGTGTTGCTGGTCGGTTACTATTTCATTTATAGTTCCATCTCATTAGCGTCTCAGCAAAACGTTCGTGATACCAGCACAGTCAATGGCCGTGTTTTGAGTCAGTCTCGTGTTTGTACCTCACCAGTCAACAACTCGCCAAAGACATCAATGCAAAAACTGTTGAGCGCAAATTGCATCATCTTATTCGTTGTTACGTTGTCGGTAATATCACACACTGCTCAATTCCTATTTTGAAATTGCCGCGAAATGAAAAGGAAATTATTCTGATTCAAGGTCTTGTTTCCTAGTCTACTGGCGTCTTCACTGATGTGGAGGTTCAACAAGCGACCGATAAGTCACGAACGATGGCACAGAAAAATCGCCAATCATTTCTACTCGAAATCAAAGTACAAACAAATTGTTTACCTTGAAAGTAATCAAGTGATGGACAATCGAGAGTCCAACATCGTACCCAAGCGATACGAAAGTTATGACTGGCTGACGGAGAAAGTTGTCGATGCTGATCTAACGCCCAGCAAACAGGAGCATTACGTGACCGATTATTCGTACGATGACCTCATTCCTAATTTGAATGATTACAACGAAGACAACGAGTCTGATTATTACGAGCAAGGTGAGTCATTTTTACAATTCAGCATCAGCGTTTTCAGACGTTTCTTTGATTGCGTCACAGGTGGTACTGATGATGAGAAAAAGATTTGGAAGGCGAGTTTCATTTTGGGATCCATCGGATTAGCTTTCAGCAAATGGGGATCGATTACAATTTCGCCACTTTTCGTCGTTCAAGACACCACGTCGACGTCAACTACTTCAACAACAGCACCAACAACTTCAACATCCACTACGTCAACTATACTACCACTCAGACGACGACGACGTCCACAACGACTTCAACCACCACTACCACATCTACGACAACGACAACCACATCTACAACAACAACGACTACAACGACTTCAACAACTCCGACAATCACGACGACTCCAACAACAACAACAACCACAATGAAGCCAAGTATAAAATGGATGTCCTGTCATGTTATAAATATTCTGCGCGTGCATCAGTCAATAATGAATTTTCTTTAAATTTCTGCTTATGTTTGACAGTCACTTGCTCTACCACTACGACAGCGACAACTGGAACGTACAAAACTATCCGCACACCTGGGACACAAGTGGCACAATGTCTTTCCATCACCGTAGCTGCTGGCAGCCAAATTCAAATCACTTGCACGGCCGTCTACACACAAGCTGGAACGTACACCACGGTAATTTTCAATACTAAGAAGGAAATTGGCGTAATTTAAACATTTTTTTTTCTTTGTTATTGATTTCAGTTTTACGAAAACGGAGGGACGACTATCATCGCCAATCCGCCCACTGTAAATCAAGTGTACACGACGACGGACAATACGCTGGTGATCGAGTCTCTCGCCGGAAGTTCCAATGGTTCGACACTTTGTTGCACATGGAAAACTGTTTAGTATAGAAAATACTTGTCGAACACCTGATTCAAAATTCAATGTAGCGGTCACTCGATAAGTCGATATGTAATGCAATATTACATTTATACTATACGTAATAAGAGATCTCAGCTGTTGACGAAAAATAAGAACTCAAATACCCTTATCAACGTTTTTATTTTTAAAAATTTGTGCATAGAAATCTTTGCTCAACAGCAGATGGCTGCGCTCTATTCAACTTTTGTACGTAAAAAATGTAAAATGCCGTTGCTGCTGTGGTAGCGAGAGCGACGAGTATAAACACTTGACTGTTCTGTCGCCTTTTTTTGTGTGTCAAATATCTTAGAATTGTAAAAAAGACTCTCTTGCGTGTACAGTTATTATCGTATTGTAGGCTACCTATCCTCGCACATAAGTCCAGCGCTATAACAAAAGCCTCGTAGAGCTTGACAATCTTAACAAACAGACGTTTGGGTACGAAATCAATTTGAAAATGAATTCTATAGCGCGGGTTGAGTGTAGGATATGAATATTTCCTTCAACTCAAAACTAGAACATCTAACTCTGATAGAAAATGTGAGCTTAATTAAGAGACGACTTATTTCAGAACGGTGACATAATATCGTTTGTCTTTGTTCTAGAGGGGTTACGTAAGATAGGGATAAGACGAAACAAAAAGCGGCCATGAAAAAAGCCACAAAGAAATGAATCACGGTCGACCAACAACACGAAAATGGCGTGAGAGAATCAAATATACATAGGAAATTGCTTACCTGCTGTTTGAATATGACGAAAAATACAGTGAAAGGCAGAATGTAGTTCACAGGACTTGTCAGTTTTGGCACTTGACACACATTTCACTACTTGAAATAAATCACATTAGGATGATACAATTCGACACGTCCAACGGGTTTTTCAGAAAGGAAAGTGAACACTGACGTACGAGACGGACGAGCTGCTCTAAATTGTGTGATATCAGCTGACACATAGAATGGCGACAGTGCGACCTCTTTTGGCCAAAACATTGACGCAGAGAGACAGAGATTTGTATGCCGTGCTGTCGGACGACGTAGATAGATAGCGCATAAAGTTATTCGGAATGCTGATGAGCTGCTTTAATAGATATTTTCTCTGTTTATACATTTGGATTTGATAAGGAAAAGAAATGATTGAATTCCCTTTTTCAAACGATGTGTCGTGAGTGTTAATGTCCTCAGCATTGTCAGTTGAATGTCTTGATTATGCAAACATTCTGTGTTTATTAATCACGTTTGAATTTCCTGTCACGTTATTATAGCTTTAAGATCAAATGGACTTTCCTTATTCAGTCAAAAACTGGATTTCCTCCTATCCTTGTGTGTTTGGATCAATTCTGTCACTCCATTTGGCTCAAATCACTTTTCACTTCTCTTGATTGTGTGATGCTGGACTCTCTCTCGTTTTCCCGGTATAAAAGGCGTTCGTTCCTTGTCTGTTATTGTCGACATAATCGTCAACTCGAGACGCGGTCGTCATGCCGAGCCGCTCTATCCTGATGGTAAGTTTATTCACCATATAGTCTAGAATGTTGTTATTTCATGCGTTATTGCCTTTGACACAGTCGAGTTTGTGCGTCCTGTCGGCCGTTTTGGCTTTGGCCGTCGCCTCTCCTCACAGACAACGTCGACAATTCGATAACTACATGGGAGGGGACATGAATGGTTATGGTAATTGTATTAGTTAATTTATGTTGATTTGATTGCTATATTGGTGTATAATATTATTTGAATGACGTGTTCATTTCGATTATGGACATCAAAAGGAAATCAATACGACGGTTACAACAACAATTACGCAACAGGAAATAATATCAAGCCAGTGTACATGGACATTAACCAAGGCTATGACGACAATATTCAAACTGGATATGGGGGCTATGAAGATTTCGGTGGTTATGGAGGATTCGAAGGATTCCAAGGAGTCAATCCACTTGTTTAGGTGAATTGGTATTGGTGTCTGAGACTGTCAATTTGGTGCTGTAATGTCTGAATCGTTGATCGAAGCGGAAATTTAAACTCTACGTGAAAGAGAATGTCACGAAATAAAATACATTATTTTATGAATAATTAATTGCTTTTTTCCTGCTAGCATAAATAAGAGGCAAAAATAATAAGAGAAAGATTTTATTGAATATTCAAACACCGGAAAATGAACGCGGAATAAACTAAATGACCGATACAAACGGGTGTGAACGATTTCTCGATCAAGAATAATAATGACGGGAAATGGAAATACTAATAAAAAGGAAAGGAAAGGTTGGATTGGTGTCTGACCTGGGTTCACTCTCATACTTCATTGCGCTGCATACTGGGCCCCATGTGGAACGCAGGAGCGATCGCTGGAGCTAAGCGTACGGCTGACCGACACAATTTCTGAGAGTGAGACCAACTAGTCAAAGACAACCAAGGGATTTAAGTCAGGGTATACGATCTTTATGATAGATGTCCTTTATAGCAACAGGAACAACTAAGAGATCGGGAGATTGAGTTTAGGAGTAAATTCAAATCGTTCATGGTTTATTGTTGAAACGTATATTGATGATGAATGAGCAGACACAATTACGACATATGGACAGTTGAGGAGTCGAACGATGAAACTTGTTGACGGAAGACAGTGGGCTTGAACCGCGGAGCCGATGAGTGCACATCTCCATGTGAATTTCGTCGAGACACAAGCGACTCAACAATTTGAGTCTAAAGACAGTTGGAGGCGCAGAACGAGCGCTTGAAGCAATTACGTGAAAAACGAACATGTTTAATATTTGAGCAACACCGGGAACTTTATTTGGTGTTGTATAAGTGACTTAATTAAGATACAGCCTAGGGATGGAGCCACCTGCGAATGGAATAACGGCGTAGGAAACTCAAACTATAAAATTAATGGTTTAAAAAAAACTAATAAATAATAGTTGCAACTGTATCATCGAAATGACAGACTCGATTGCATATTTCATCTTGAACACGCCAATCAGACAAAAATTACCATCAGAGTTTATTCACCCCTGTCCTGCGCCAAACGAATTTTCACATTATGCAGCATGAGTTTACTGTATTCCAGAAAAGCGCTGGTCATCATCTCGTCCAAAACCGGTATTTACTTTTTTTTGTATTTTTTAACAAGGTAACTCCAAGACAAACAAAAAAAAAAATCATTCAATAATATAAATTCCTTGTCGTTCTACACATCTTTCCAAAACTTCTTTTTTTAACAGTTAGGATTGAGGATATATTCTTAGAATAATAATATTTTTATAATGTCGTTTCATATAAAGGATTTGACTACCGAGCAACAAGTCGGTCAAGAGCTTTTCATCCTCTTCTGCTACCGGGTCTGTACCGTATTTGAATTTGGCGCTTCTTGAGATGTGGGGCGGGAGCAGATCTGGCGTGCCCAGCAGTTGAGTCAGCGTTGATGAAGATATTGTGGTGCCCATCGTTACGATAATCGACAGCTTGTTGTTGGATGGGATAATCGTAATAAATGGGAATATTGTAGGGCACTGGTGAGAGCCATTGCACAGACGTATCAGTAGCAGGTACCAGCAGGTAGCGTCCAGCAGTCAAATCACCAATCAATTGGGCACGAGCGGCCAGCACGGCAAAGAGAATCAAACACCAGACAATCTGCTTATCAAAACAAAATAAGGAATAATGTATAATAATGTAGACTAATATTAAGGTAGATAAACGGCAATCGTGTCTTTTACTTACCTTTATAGTTGTCATCGTTGTGTTTCAAGAGGAAGAAAGTACAATGGAAGACGGCCGAACTTTGCGTCCCGTTTTTATGCTCGTCCATCTGACGAGACTGGAAGATAAGAACCAATAACAATTCTACTATCGTCTTCAATATTCTCAACGTAGCAGTCGAGCAGATGAGCACTGTCTTGTTTTCTTTTCTGAAGTCGTTTTGCGATTCAGTTATTCGACCACACCCCCAACAGACGGACAAAAAAAAAAGAGTTGAAGAGTCTTGCTGAACAAGTCAAACAACTTGAACCATCCAGAAATACCAAAGGCGTTTTTAAAATAAAAGTTTTTTTTTTACTCGCAAAACTTGAAATTCAAATAAATCGAATAATTGATCCAGCTCTTCAAACTTGCTCCAAGACGTATAGCGATGCAATAGCAACAGCTGAACTGTATTATAATGATCAAACCAAAAAAGACTCAACGAACGAGCAACCCAGCCCGTTTTTTAGAGGTGAAGATGTTCAGAGAAGGTTGAAGCCAGCAACCTTTGGCTATTGTGTTTATCGCATCATTTTATAAACATCAACCTGTTTTCTTCCGTCTCTGTATGTGTATTATAGTCTTCCGAGAATCTAATTTTATTAAGAATTCAAAATGAACTGCTGATAGAAGCCCCACCCAGACGACATAGCGGAAGACGATTTCATATAAGCGGCCGTTGACCGCGCACCAACAAAAGATATGCAAAGGTAAAATTCATCTAAGGAATAATGTATATAAACGACGCATTGGACGGATGAATACACCGATGATGTCTGACAAATGTATATCCACAATTTTAAAAAGAATAAAGACGAGGTTTTATTATTCTGATTCTCCCATTGGTCTTTCGAGGAGGCATAAGCGCGGCGAGCATAGGATAGGTCTGAATTCGCCATTTTTATAATGTAGAACATTTTTACGTTTCGTCCTGCTGATTGATGCTGGAGTGTTGGCGGCACCAATGCCATGGGCGCCGACGAGGAAGCCGTGCAAGTACGGATGAACCTGCTGGACTTCACTGATCATTGGATTGAATGAGTAAGACGATGGAGGGGCTCTGTTATTGGCTAAAACGTCACGATAGTTGGAAACAGCAGCCTGGCTATCAAAATAAGAATAAGGGTAGTCATTATCGAAAGTGGTCCGACGATACAGTTGGTCTTGCGCCCACCACACACGTACGGGTAAGGAAATAGGGTAATTAGTGTCATCAGCACTGATGAATGACTGGGCTTGAACGGCCATCACCAGCACGGCCAACAACGAGATGCTAACAACAAGAGTCTGTGAAAAATCAGATCAAAAGAATTCAAATCTGGGGTAATCAGCAAGAATATTTCACATGTTAATACCTTCATATTATCACATTGGACATTTGCTGGTTCCCGAGAATCTAAAGAGCACTGGTGAATAGAGGTTGTATAATGATTCCCTTGTTATATATAGTGGCTGATGATTAAAACAGATCTGATGAAACAAGATGGCCAGCGTTGGCCATGAAGTGTTACACAGTCGTATAAGACTAGAAGTATGTGTATACGGGCAATACGGCAGTAGAGTTGATTTCCTCAATCCTTGGCCATCGCACTCCAATTAAGGGAAAAATCACGTTCTCTAAAGTACGTCATAGGAAAAGAACCTTGCTATACATATGTGACAGTAACCAAGGCAAAGAGAAGTGTCGCATCACAATCATCGCTATGCCAATATCAAATTTTATTTTTTAAATATACCACATAATAATGAAATACTTTTCAATAATTGGTTGCGTCTACAATAAGTGTTCGTTTTATTTAATTGAGCGCATTTTTGCTTCTGTGCCTTTGGTATATCTGTACAATTAAATACAATAATACACAAAAGAATATAACGACAGCGACGCGCGGTTGAAAGGCTTGAGCGCAGAAATGGGTGTTTAAATTTGATATTGTATACGCGGTTCATAAACTATTGCTGATGATGCAATTTTAAAATAAGGAACTAATTGCGATTTTCAAAGAAGGAATTTAAAATATATGGTCCCTTTTAAACAAATTTTTTCTGCCTTTTTTTCTCAGATCATTATCTATCCGCCTTATTTACACTAATATTCACTGCGTAGGATGTCAAAATAGCCCAATTGATTTGATCGATCTAGATATTGCACCATGTTACCCTTGTCCAACACTTCCAGCAAAAAAAAACAAACTAATATATCATAAATGCATTCATTAGTCTAATATCTGTTGATTTCCTGTACATTTAGACACCACTTGGCAATATTAACCATTCAATATTGACATGTAGTACTTGAAAAAAAAAATGCTTTTTCAATTAAATGCTTATTTACACTTAGTTATAATTTATCTGCGCATTAGGATGTCGACAAATATATTATGAGGTTTCCTGTTCGTTTGATAATACTTATCGATTTGGATATTGACAACTGCCCAGCAGCTCCAAAATAAACAAACGATATCATCATTGACTTATTTATTAACTAGTTAATTGCTGATTGGACACCATGGGGCAATTAACAGGGCCATTAACCAATTAACAAATTAATTAACAGGGCCATTTCTTATTGACATGGACATGTAAAAATATGTTTTCAATTAAGGACAAAGTCAACACATTCTACAGTTCTACACTTTGGGGGAAATGTGTTATGTGACCAAGTGAACATGAACGAACGAAACTAAACAATTTTTTCCTATAATTAAAAGTGAACAGCTGTTAAATGAACATTCATTTGACATTGAAACAGGCAATCATACGACTCTCAAATCGTATAAAAAGAGCACCTGATGATGAAGTTGAGATACAGTTTGACGAGCTTCATCGACAGCCCATCAGCCAGTAATAACTCTCCCAGTCTTCTCTTCTTCAACTATAAAAATTCAAAATGCGTTTCCAAATTCAGGTAATGAAAGAAAATGTGATCCAATTGATTTTTTGTAAACTTGAAAATGTACCGTATTAATTGAATGTCATTGAATTGTAATCGTGTCTTAATCTACGTATTTGTAATAATGTAACGCACGCAAAAAACAGATGCTATTGGTCGCCGCTATGTGCGCCGTTCTCTTTCACGGAGCCTTTTCAGCCCCGAGTCCCAGCAATTTCGACGACGACGATTTAATGCTGCGAAGCGATAACGACGATAACGAGGAATCTGATCAAAATCCAATTTTGATATATCTCGCAAAAAAATTTATCAAAGTGAGTACGCGTATATTTTATGTCAATTCATTTCAATATTTCATAGAGTATAAAGGAGGGCCCTATTAATGTTAACACAACTTCTAAATATTTAATAAAAATTTGCTGCTGTCTATTTCATTTGACATGCATGTTGTATAATGTTTCATCATATATATTACGACCCATTGGATATTATGTAGAAAGTCGGATGCAAAGCTGCCATGAAATACGCTACGAAAAAGTGCGGAGTCCCACAGCCCACAACAGCAGCTCCCCAAGAACGTTCACCTGCTGATGCTGAAGATGATGATGAACTTGATCAAAGTGTGAGTTGATGATCAGACTTAAAACAAGACTAAACATACCACTGTCTCAGTGGATGTCTATATATACCTACGTGTGTCAAATGATTATCTAATTGGATTTTCCTTTAACATTTTCTTTTATTTTCTATTTTCATAGAAATTAAAATGTAAAGCCGCCAAATTCATTACCAGATTTTGCAAATAATAAGGACGTCTACGCCATTGAATAATGACGTTTTCCATCGACTAATGGATGAATCTTAATCGCACACGATATGAATGCATTTATAATATACTATAATATAGGTGCTTGAATGAAAAATACAATAATTTTATAGTTGGGAAAGAAAATTGTTATCACGAATTCCTTGAGTTCATTCTGAACCAGAAATCTGAACCAGTCACAAATAAAATATCTATATTTTTCTTATAGTGTCTTTTTGTAAATCTATGACATAATAACTGTCTAAACTGAAACTGAAACACACGCCATCAAAAATGGTTATATTTTAAAACAAAAATGAAGGGTATACCGTATTACAAATTGCAGCTCATTTACTGTTAGTGTATATCACAATTCAATTCTTTTTTTAGTGTCTAATCGATAAATACTATAACTTGATAAATTATCGCCGACGTTTTCCATCAGTGGCGACTTCTCCGATAGAACGAAGAATTTCCTTGTGCCATTTCGCCTTAAACGAGAAGGTAAATATCTGAAACAATTCGGTGAAGCTACTCGGAACCAAATCTTTAGGTTTGACTTCGGACAGGTACAAAATTTTTTCATTTTTATGGCCATCAGCTTGAATTAAACGGGCCGTCCCTACAGAAATCCAGCAAAATGATTCACTTTATTACCATTTAATTTTTTAATTGATATTAAAGTAGTCTTACCTCCAATATTGTTTTTAGTAGATGAAGGATCTTCATTTCTCGAGATATCCTTGTCGTCGTCGCATGCAAGTATTCCATGGCATAATATGACGGGCTGTGTATCAACAGTTGCGGATAAAAAGAAAAAAATTGCCATCAATGATGTCAATATTATTCTGATCAGCATCATTTGAAATAGACAGCAGACAACAGTGATGTGTCTTACTGGATGCAAAGCTGTTTGAAGAAATGACAACATGTATCGTCTTTCCGACCGTTTTTAAAGCTGCCGTGGATGCTGACTATTCAATATTCACACATTGCTATAGTCCGTCGGAGTCCGTTTTTTTTGTACATGCGAGTCGAAAGTGACGTTGTCTTTTTTTTTTCGGCTCGTCTCCACGTTTGGAATTACCCACCATCAACAGCAGTTTGAGCAAATGTGACGTCGTGTTTTTTTTTCTAATTGCATCACGAATTCAAATAATATAGACGAGGAGTGGTGCACTGCTGTCACCAGCTATAAAGAAGAAGTTGAATTAGGGGCACTCGATTGTTATTTTGATTCAATCCGTATTCTGAGAAAGAAATAGACTTTAGGGCCGCCCTCACTCAAACAGCCTTTTTCGGTTTTGTCCATCATTCAAGTTTATTTTCGGCACAGTAGTTCTCTTTTTTACATGTTTGATTAGGTGAGTGGACATGGCAGAGTACTGTAGCAGCTATAGAAAGATTTCAACAGGTGCGGATACAATGACGGACGTACGGTAAATACTAAGGTAAATACTATACCTACCGTCCGAATACGTGCCCAACAACGATCAAACCTTGACACAGTGAGAAAAAACGACTAAAGAAGCTACGATGAACGGAATTTGGCCCATATTCACGCGCGCCCCTATATAAATAAGTTGACAGGAAACATGGGCAGCACTCTCCGTCTTCCTCGAGCTATGCCGATGAACGCATTTTTGCTGCTGTTGCCCACCGTCTACTCATTTTACTGAAAACAAAATCCATTTACAAACATCATTATACACGATGCTAAATATGAAGTTATTTATTATATCTATGGTGGTTTATTCTTTGCTGTTGACGGTGTTCAATAGCTCGGCAGTGTCACTATCCATTTCACCCGAAGACGATGATACGACGATAATAGTTGAAGGTAAGACAATCCGATTATTCGAATGACTTAACAATATACCATCTAGCTCTCGGAGCAATTTCTTATATATCATTTCAGGTGATTTAGAAACTCATTTGATTGATGAACAGACAATCAATCGATATGGAGGTCGAGCTGATGATGAATTCAAATTGAGAAATTTGTTTCCGACTCACTTTGGCGAATTTTTCGAGATTTTCGTCTTCTTCATGGAACTGAAATGGCATTACGAACTAGAGGATGCCATCGCAGCAGCTGGCGAAAGAATCGACCAACATCACAGCAGCAAAGGACCTGGAGCTCAACACAAAGATGACAACTACCTTCTCGATTTTGCCAAACATTATTTCGTGAACAACAACACGCCGTTGTGGAAATTCAAAGCTTAAATTCATTTGCCCTGTCACATACAAATGGCTCAAATACACTTTGTCACCTCATACAAGTGTGACAATAGATTTATTTTTCACGGTGAATCCCAACAGCAAATTATAATGAAAATGTTTAGTTTCAGTTGGTTTATATTTTTCAGAAAGCAACGAGCAAAGGGTGGAGTAGCGTAAAAGAGATTACCAACAATGGAGTGTTAGAGTGTGAGTCAATAGGCAGAAAATAAGCCCATTGGTAAAACAAGGCTGGGTCTGGGTGAGTTAAATATCCTAAACATCTGAGAATTTTGTTTTGTTTTCGTTGGTTTTTTTAAATGGGGAGCGGGGAACCTTACAAAAAAGAGAAACGATTTAATCCAAGGCAATATTTTTAACCCTTCCCACTTGCGATAAAAAAGAAATGGCCGACAACGTAGTAAAAAAACAAAAAAATAGACCATTATGAGTTGGGAGGAGAAAACAAATCCGTTCTTCTTCTTTTTCTTCTTCTTGTTCTGCTGCCTATCGAGTAAAATCAACACTAAAAAAGTAGTACCAGTACCACAAGCCATAAATAAACAGAAGAAAGGAAAACAACATTCAACAGTAGGGGAGACCGGGGCTAAATGGAACATTTTTTCATGTCTGCCTTACTTCTTAAGATTTATGACAAAATAGATACATTTTAAGATTTTTTTTTTTTTTTGTATTATTAAGCAACATCTTGGCTACCCACTGATTTTTTTTTGTATGTTTTTGTTCAAAAATAAACGAGATATGAAAGAAAATATAACTAAGGTTTTTTTCAGCCGAACTCCACTCGATCGAAAAAAGACGGGGTGAAATGGAACAGACCCCGGGGTAAAATGGAACGCGATTTTTCTCAGCAACGGCTGAATATAATTTATTAAAATAACTGTAGTAAAATAGGAAATTTCTTTATCTTCAAGAATATTACCATGTTTGCGTAAAACAAGTTAATTATTCTTGAGTAATTATAGTTTTAAAGTGGGACTATTTTGTGTTCAATTTTTTGGACTGAATTCTGGTTTTTCTCACTAAGCTCCTCCTACTGATGCTACAACCATGCTACAACGTGTTCCGTTTCACCCCCCGAAATTTGTTCCATTTCACCCCGCAAAAGGTTGTTTCATTAAAATAACTTTTTCTCGGTGTACAAGTGAGCAATCTTTTTTTTTAAACGTCATAAAATAGAAAAAAGAATAATCTTTCAAATGGCTATCTTACTTTAATTTTACTTCAAAAACCCTGCGTTAAAACTTAAAAAATAAAACAGTATTCTCAAAAAATTTTTCCAGTCAAATCACTTTTTTAATGATAACTTGAAAACTATTTCAACTATCGTAATAAAATTTACCCCCATGAAAGAAAAACCGGTTTCCCATATACCATCAACGATTTGTATTTTTTAAACGAGTTTTTCATATCAAAACTCGACTGTTTCACTTCACCCCGTGTTCCATTTAGCCCCGGTCTCCCCTATATAAGGTGCGCTCTGTGTTTGAGTGTGTACTGACAATAACACGTGATGGCCAAAAGGCTGGACTGCTGGATGAGTTACACCGGATTTTCCTCGATGACGACATTGTCTCAAAATTGAAATCGAAATCGAAAAAGAAAAAAAACAAATTGGGTTTGCCCATTGCGAGAAATACAATTCATCATACGCGGAGCAAAGTGCTGACAATACCTTGTGATCAAACAGCAAAAGCTCTTCTTTAAATGCATTACTTTAACTACGTTTGAGCTTCAAGAGTAAAATAATATACAACAAATGGAAATCCATCAAAAGAAGCCGACATCAATGTCTTTCTCGAAAGGTTTGCGGTTGTTTTGTTCAACGAAGGAAAAAAAAAATGAACAAAAATGAAACGAAACAACGCCCCGTTTCCCTTACAAAATAAAATAAAGAATGGCCGACAATTTAGTGCAGACCCACCAATCGCAACCAACGAGACAAACAATAATTACAGCTGTTAAAGGATGTGACTCTACCTCTATTACTCCGGTGACGACTCGACTCGTGGATAAACGATAGTCTTATGTCATCTTCTTCTACTTCAACAATAAAATAATAAAGGCGGAGTAGCGCGAGAGAACCCTGCAACGGTGTAGTAGCTGGGTGTAGTTGACTCATTGGGTGTAGTAGGGAGGGGGATTATCATGTCATTGGCAGACAAGGCTGATCTTTTCGTCTATTTTCTTTTGTATTTAAGTTTAATTTATTGTGCTTACTGTATGGGTTTTTAGCCCTGGCTTAGGCACGGGAAAGAGTTGGACAGAGTTAGAATGAACAAAACGGATCGCTTGACGTACAACAGATGACAGCACTGAATATAAATGATTACCGAGCCGAGCGGTAAAAAAAAAGTTGTTTTTTAGCACTTACGTACTACTTCGGAGACATTTGACGACTTAAATTTGTTTAAATTCCAAGTATTCACGATCCAGCGCGATTCATCGACTAGACCTGCTTTAACTAACGGCTGTAATATGTTCTATATCTTAGCCAGTCTGTTTTTTTTAAAAGCCTAGCAAAGAACATAAGCAGAGGTGGACTAGCATAAAGAGAACTGAGAACGCCCGGTGTAGTAGGGTGTAGTAAGAGGGTGGAGTCGATATTTAAGAAATATCTATTGGCAGACAAGGCTGAGTGAGTCATTTTCTTTCCAAATGCAACTAGATCTCAACAGTTTTGTTTGAAGGTATTGGTTATAAAACGGATTCAGAACCTTGAAAATTTGAAACCCCCCCAAAAAAATTGTTTAATTCAAAATTGTCAGTTTTTGTTACGACAAAAAGGAATGGTCGACTTTGTGGTTTGGTTCAAACTTAAAAGCTTGTAACTTGTAAGCACCTATGGACTGGTAAATTTTACATGATAATACCAAGATTGTATTACGTATATGGTACTGATTGAATTTATATGAAATGCTCATAAGTGACTTTGCATGTAAATGAAATAAATAACTATGTGAGACTTGGACTAGAGAGTTCTGTGAGTCCAACCTGCTGAGAAAGACAACAAAAAAATTGGTGGGTAGTAAAATTCTGCGGAACTGTAATAAGTTAATCGGACAATAATCCTGCGTTATATTTAAGCGCTGCTATCTAACATGATTGATAATCATCTCTGCTGATGCTTTTTTCTTTGTTTAACACAGATTTCCACATCATCACATTTCCTGTTTTAACTTTCAATCACTAATTGAAATTGGATTTCCTGAAATGATTTGGATCTCTCTGTTGTTCAATTAACCTTGTGATTGCTGACTGCTGAGACTGTGTCTTGACTTTGGTGATTTGGTACGAGTGTTATAAACAGTATATAAAACGCCTTCGATTGCAACTCAACATGAGTCGTCCAGCTATCCTGTTAAGTTGCTGTTACTTATAAATAACAATTTGACTTTTACGATTTATTTAATTCCTTTTACGATAAATCACAGAGTCTGTTTTTTTTTTGCGTCCTGTTGCCCAGCATTTTGACATTCGCCAGCGCTGCTCAATCGAATCTTCGTCAACGTCGTCAACTCGGTGACTGGTCTCCTTGCTGGCCTCCTGGACGGTGGTCGCTTCGGTAAGCGGACAACAGCTTATACTGTTGATCACATTTCGTGACATCAACTATTTGAAAACAGGTAACCAGTACGCTGGCTACGGTGACTACGACAACTACGGTTACAGTATATGGACTATGGATACGGAGGACTTATTGACCAAGGATACGAGGAGGATTCGGTGACTATCGATACGGCAGAGGCTCTCACGAAATATTTGATTAGTTGTTGAACTTTTTAATAACAAATCGATGACAATTCAAATACTAAACCCGTTATATTCATCCCGTAAATTCCAAAAAAAACGAATTTTTCACGAAATAAAAATCTTTTTCCATAATTTGTTTCTGTCTTGTATCAATTTGCGTTTACCCGTATTTGACAAAGAAAATTTTAAAAATGTCTTAGAATTCGGTTAATAGATTTTGCCTAGTTATAACTATATTTAGCAGAGCAGCTTTAGTCCTGAAGTAAATCTGTTGTTTTCTTTTACACTATGAATGGTAGATACGGGCAGATAATGCACATATAGCGTATAAATGAATTCATTTATACGCTGTATATGTACGCTTTATATCGCTGTAATTTAAATTACAGCAATTATTTTGACGATATCAGCATGTCTATATTGTCTTATCCGGTCTTATCAAGTAACTATTGATAGTATGGTCTGCAAGATCCAGTGAGGGACGGGATAAAACATGACTCGATTTGAACATAGTTAAAACGTTAATTTCATGCTAGCACACATCTGGGTCGTTACATTGATTAAATTACTTTTTTTCCCTCATCAACATCCACTGCGCTTACTTACACATTAATAGATTTGGAACCCTGTTCACCATCTCCCGAATAAACAAAACTAAATTATTTTTACCATATTTGTTAGACCATATTAATTGAATACTGATTGGACACCACGGGCCAATCAACCATTCAATATTGACATGTACTTGAAAAAAAAAATGCGTTTTCAATTAAATGCTTATTTACACTTAGTTATAATTCTTCTGCGCATTAGGATGCCGACAAATAACACATTCTACACTTTGGGGGAAATACATACTTAACGATTGGGATATTGACAACTGCCCCAGCAGCAGCTCCAGAATAAACAAACTACTATATCATAATTAACTGAATTATTAGCTAGTTAATTGCTGATTGATTGGACACCATGGGGTAATTAACAAGGCCATTAACAAATAAATATTGACATGGACATGTAAAAATATGTTTTCGATGAAGGACAAAGTCAACAAATTTATTCTATACTTTTTGGGAAATGTGACCAAATGAACAACATGAACGAACGAAACTAAACAATTTGGTTCCTAATTAAAAGTGGACAGCTGTTCAATGAACATGGAGTTGGCGTTGAAGCAGGCAATCATACGACTCTCAAATCGTATAAAAAGAGCACCTGATGATGAAGTTGAGATACAGTTTGACGAGCTTCATCGACAGCCCATCAGCCAGTAATAACTCTCCCAGTCTTCTCTTCTTCAACATTCAAAATGCGTTTCCAAATTCAGGTAATGAAAGAAAATGTGATCCAATTGATTTTTTGTATACTTGAAAATGTACCGTATTAATTGATTGCCATTCAATTGTAATCGGGAGTCTGAATCTATTTGTAATAATGTAACGCACGCAAAAAAACAGATGCTATTGGTCGCCGCTATCTGCGCTGTTCTCTTCCACGGTGCCTATTCAGCCCCGAGTCCCAGCAATGTCGACGACGTTCTACGAAGCGCTAGTGATGACGAGGATACCGATGAAAATCCATTATTGATACTTGCCGCAAAAATTTTGGTTAAAGTGAGTATTTTATGTCAATTTATTTATTTATAGAGTATAAAGGAGGGCCTAATGTTATCAAAATTTCAAAATACATTTAAAATACAAATTGACTGTCTATATTATGTGTCATGTTGTATAATGTTTAATTATATTTTTACGGCTGATTGGATATTATAGCAAGTCGGATGCGCAGTTGCCAAGAGACACGCTGCAAGTTGCGGAGTCCGAGAGCTACCCATCCCCCTAGAGGCCCTAGAACGTTTACCTGCTGATGCTGTAGAAGATGAACTTGATCAAAGTATAGCCGACATTTTAAGGGTAATAATACAGCTGCCTGCTGCCTACCACGCTCATAAATGCCTTTATTTGGATTTCATTGATAAAAATGTCTGTTTTCTATTTTTAAAGAGATTCGGATGTAGAGCCGCAAGATTCATTAGCAGATTTTGCTAAACAAAAGTGGACACCTATACGACTTTAAACCACGTCTTCCCTGCAGTTAGGACTTTTCATAATATGAAATAAAATTATATTGGTGTTGGTTTATTTCAATTCAAATTTCTCTTCTTTTGATTTCAAATGCCTTTCAAATGGGATATTATTCGTGTATAGGCCTACCGTATACGCATCAAGGCGAGCATTCAAATGAAAGAATATAATAAACATTTTGGGAAGAAAGAAAATTCCTATTTGATTTCATTTCTCAGTAATGGACAGAATTAAACTGACAGACAACAGACAACGCCCTCAAAAAGGGTTGGCGTTTTTTGTTTTTTGTCTTTAATAAATGAAAAAGGATATATTAAGGTTAAGTAAGAAAAACAAAAACAATATTTGGTTCAAGAGAAGAAAAAAGAAAACGCGCATCCCTATATATCTGACCATCCCCCACCCCCCCCCCCCTTATTACTGACGTTTCTAGCTTCTATACCTAGGATTAGGAGGTTTTAGGAAAACATTTTGAAAAAAAAAACTTTTGAGTTGTTCTAGGCTACATTGTTGTATAATTTCAGGATCGATTGAGGCTATAGGCTATATGCTCTAATTCGAAATAAAAATCTATTCGACAAATTAAATTAGCGAGGCCGAAAAGATTCGTACTCGATTTCTTTTCATTATTTCCGTATACTGGGTTGGAAACCGAACTTGTCCTCAATTTCACACTGCCCCTTTCCCCCCCACAATCATTAGGACACAGAAGAGTGATTTGATAGCCTTGCAAGCGAAATAAGAAGGTCTTTTACTGTAAAGATAACAGGGTCTATCCATTTCCTGCCTAGTGGACGTATAAATGTGCTAACGTCACTGTAAGGTGTCAATATTCTCACCTCAACAGTTGAAGCAACTAGTAGAACTCACTTATAGTCAACATGCGTCTTTCAAGTTCTATTATGGTAAACATTTGTCCCTTTTAAATTGTTTAAAGGCTAATACAAATACAAATTTTAATTTTAAATGATTTTATATAGTTTCTAGTCGGAGCAGTTACTGTCCTATTGACGTTTAATGGAGCTGAATCGTTTACGCTGGGACGCAATGTCAGCACCATTTCTTTAGACTTGGATGATCACGTCGATTCCAGCAACGAGACAAACGGTAGAGACGGCCATCTGGACAGTTTGGAGCTCATCCGAAATAATGAGACTTCCATCGAAGATGTTCTTGATATCCATCAGCATCACAATTCACTAGAAATAAACAACAACAGGCGATTCATCAAACAGGATTTCAAGTTGGCGCTCCTCAATCAAACGACGAACGCAAGTCTCGTCCTAGTGGTGACTGATGACGACGACAATTTGTCGCTGGAAGACATCGCATTCATCGACGAACAACAGAAATCCCAAGCCAATGACACGATTGTCCATCATCAGCAGTTGCATCTGCTCATCGACACTTTGAAGGTGAAAAGCGACTTGGTCAAGCGCAACGCCCCAACTGATCCCTTTGTTATCCAACAGCAAGACGGACTATCAAGTCACGGTGTTCAACCAGTCCAGCAGCGATTTGACGATCACTCTTTGGAAGATCAGCAGCATTTCGTTCTCAGTCACGAAGACATTTTGTTGTTGTCGCTTTTGGAACAGCAGCCGATTGTCGGAGTCTTTGACCATTCATTGTCCGACGATTTGTATCTCGTCAAGGAATATCTGGGCGACTATTATTTTTGGGAAATGGACGATGAACTGTCGAGAGCATATCTGATGCGATGGGTCACGGTGGAAGATATCACGAAATTATTCGGCTCCAATATTATGGATACAAGACCTAAGAAATTAACTGCCGATCATTTTGCCCAATTCGCACCTGTGCTACCGATGACGGACGATGAGATTCACGCCCTTAGCCCTGTTGCACTTTAAATCCTGTCACCGCTGTATTATCCGGTCGCGTGAGAGGACGCTATATAATCCTATCCAATGTAATGTATTTTTAATATTGGCTTCTGATCCGTCGTATAATTATATATTATTGTTTATCGAATATACATCTTTCTCTCTTAAAACACTCTTTTGTTTCTCGATTTCATGCTCCCTTGAAAACTGTTGTTTGCCAGCTCAATGTGTATGTTACAAAAATAGGTGATGATACTGTCTATTTGCGCTTTTGTTATTTATGGGTTTGATGTATGGGAAATGTACTGCTAAAGAAATTTATTATGTGTTACTATGTAATACAGTTGCAGTTATCGACTAATCGCGGTATTTTCCCTGACCAGCGCGTTATTCAGACCCGTGTCTAGCCGTACGACGGCGGAATCGGACACTATGTCGCCAATAAGAAAAATCAATCGACCTTTCATAATTGACTTGTCTTATATTCTCGTGACAAGGGGAGTTGATTACAATCCCAATTGTTCCCACGTTCGGAAATCGTTGACTTCTCAGAGTCGTACCTCACCCACTACGCTGTCAATAACTGTCACGAACGTGTGCGTGCCAGGTCAGACACCACCTGCCATAACCTTCCCTTTTTAGTTTTACCATAATAAAATAAAAAAATAATTCCAGATTTACTAAATAAGATAATATTATCTGATAAATGAAATAAAAAATTTACAAGGGAATTTTAATTGGCACCTCATCCTGGTTGTGTGCGTCGCTTTGTAACATTAGCAGTTATCCGCAAATCGCGATATTTTCCCTGAATGGAAGATGGAAAAGACCGAGTCCGGGAATAAGAGAAGTCAAAATGGAATTTGGGGAATGTTATGTGTCCAGCAGCCGTACGGCGATGGGATCGGACACTACAACGCACCGTGTCAGTGGCAAACCACGCTAGCACTCATCGTATATGCTGCACATCAGGAGGTGACAAAAGAAAAGCTAATAGGAACATTCGTACACCTGTGTCGGCGTGTCGCCTTAAATTCGTAACTAATTATCTTCTGACATGTAAAACAGCAATAACAGTTTTGGACTACTCTGCATGGTAGCTCGGATAAAATCTGCAATCTCATTACGCGCTGAAATGAATAATCCAGCGCTTGTATCAACATTACGGCGCTTTTCAAATCAACAAGAATGATATGAGTTTATGAAATTCCATTTTCACACATCTGGTATTAAAATAAACAGCGCTTAATTTCCCTCACCAAAATCTACTGCGCTTATTTACACTTAATTATATTTTATCAGCGTATTAGGATGTCGACAAATATATTATTAGGTTCCCAGTTCGTTTGATCATACATACTTATCGATTGGAATATTCAACTGCCCAGCAGCAGCTCCAAAATAAACAAACGATATCATCATTGACTTATTTATTAGCTAGTTAATTGCTGATTGGACACCATGGGGTAATTAACAAGGCCATTAACAAATAAATATTGACATGGACATGTAAAAATATGTTTTCAATTAAGGACAAAGTCAACACATTTATTCTGCACTTTTTGGGAAATGTGACCAAGTGAACAACATGAACGAAAGAAACTAAACAATTTGTTCCTAATTAAAAGTGGACAGCTGTTAAATGAACATTCATTTGACATTGAAACAGGCAATCATACGACTCTCAAATCGTATAAAAAGAGCACCTGATGATGAAGGTGAGATACAGTTTGACGAGCTTCATCGACAGCCCATCAGCCAGTAATAACTCTCCCAGTCTTCTCTACTTCAACTATTAACTTTCAAAATGCGTTTCCAAATTCAGGTAATGACAGATAATGTGATCCAATTGATTTTTTGTAAACTTGA
Organism: Daphnia galeata; assembly: GCA_030770115.1. Classification (NCBI taxonomy): domain Eukaryota; kingdom Metazoa; phylum Arthropoda; class Branchiopoda; order Diplostraca; family Daphniidae; genus Daphnia; species Daphnia galeata. The sequence continues at coordinate 16,881,966 of CM061116.1, read as the reverse complement.
AAATGTACCGTATTAATTGAATGTCATTGAATTGTAATCGTGTCTTAATCCACGTATTTGTAATGTAACACACGCAAAAAACAGATGCTATTGGTCGCCGCTATGTGCGCCGTTCTCTTTCACGGAGCCTTTTCATCCCCGAGTCCCAGCAGCAATTTCCACGACGAAGATTTAATGCTGCGAAGCGATAACGCTGACGAGGAATCTGATCAAAATCCAATTTTGATATTGATCGCAAAACTTTTTGTTAAAGTGAGTACGCGTATTTTATTGTATGTCAATTCATTTCAATATTTCATAGAGTATAGAGGAGGACCCTAATCTTAAAACAACTTGCAAATATTTAATACAATTTTTGCTATCTATTTCATTTGACATATGTTGTATTTAATATTTCATACAGTATATTACGACTCATTTGATATTATGTAGAAAGTCGGATGCGCAGTTGCCAAGAAATACGTTACTGAAAAGTGCGGAGTCCGAGAGCTACCCATCCCCCTAGAGGCCCTAGAACGTTTACCTGCTGATGCTGTAGAAGATGAACTTGATCAAAGAGTGAGTTGATCAGACTTAACACAAAACTTAACTTACCACTGTCTCAGTGGATGTCTATACCAATACGTGTGTCAAATGATTACCTACTAATTGGATTTCCTTTAACAAATTCTGTTTTCTATTTTCAACTATTTTTATAGAAATTCAAATGTAAAGCCGCCAAATTCATTACCAGATTTTGCAAATAATAAGGACGTCTACGACTTTGAACCACTTCTTCCACCTTCCCCACAGTTAGGACTTGAAGGGCATTGGCGCTTGAATTGATTCTTTTCATTTGAATGCCAGCACGGGATATTATTCGTACGATGATCTAATGATTGTTATAAAATAATATTTCTTTGATATTTTCATAGTGAGCATTAAAATGAAAGAATAAAAATAAAAAAGAATTTTGGAGGAAAGAAAATAAATGTCTACGATTTATTCACAGTAATGGGCCAACAGGATTATTTTTATTCGTAATGAAACCACTTTTAAGATATTGAAGGATTGTTAAATCGTAAACGATCAAATCGTGTTATAAATTTTCAACAAGAAACATACTAGGATAAGCGGCGGGGTGAACGGAAATCATTGTTTAGAATTAATTGTATTGTAATAAACAAAAATCAAACAAAAGAACATCAGACAATAAACGGGCGAAATAAAATGATTTCATTTAACCGCCGCCGTGTTTAAATTTCTGAAAATGATGTTTAATTCTTAGGGGAGATTCCGTTGACGAAGACGTTGAGTGCGCCCTTCCACGAGTCCATGTCATCGGATGAGACGCCATTGGAACCCAAAGAGTCCATTAGAAGACGGCCAAAGTCCTATATAAATAAGACAACAAGACAACAAGACAACAGAGTTAGTCAGTTAATATAAAGGTATAAACGGATGGGGCGCATCTCACCTCCCAAGGTCCACGGGGAATGCTGCGGGCGGCGTGAGTGTAGCGCATGTAGTTGATGTTGCCCAAAAGTTGAAGTTTGTCGTCCATGGCCGAGATGATGGTGTCCAAACGGTCGGCGACCAGGGCGACTTGTTTGTTGTACTCGGCGTCACCACTCAAAGATGCAACGGGGACGCTGGCGAACTTGGGGAAAAATTTCTGGACGCGGGGAGTCTCCTTGAAGAGCCTGTTGGCATAGTATATAATTACAATTAGATTCATAAAAAATTCATATAGATTCTATGAAAGGATTACTAGACACTTACTTGATGAAGATGTCAGAGACGATGGCGTTGCGGTTGCCTCGGATGTTCTCCCAGGTCCTCTGGACGTCGCGAATTTGGTGGCCAGACAATTTGGTCTGGGGATCAACCAAATCTTCCGAGTTCCTATATCAAGTGAATTACAATAATATTACATTGAAAGGGTTTTGTCGTAGCACACAAAAGGAATAGTTACTTGAGGGTCTTGGAGATTCCGGCAACCAAAGCGGCGATTCCGTTCTTCCAGGCCTGTTTGGCCTCAGCGTTGAAGCTGCTGCCCAATTCCTCAGCGAGGACTTCCTCGAGGACGGCACCGAATTGCTGTACGCATTTCAGACGAAATTGTAATGAAATAATGCCCTTAGAATTCAAATAAACATAGACAAATCAAACCTCAAACATGATGGGAGTGGCGCCACGGGGCTTGTGGGCACCTCCAAGAGCGTTGAGTTGACTGGCCATCAGCTCGGTGCTGGACAGGGACTGAATGACGACGTTCAACCCAGCCAAAATGGTGTAGGCCTGGGCCAAGAAGTTGCCGTTGCCCATCAGCTCGTTCTGGGGAACGCTGGGGAACTTGCTGAACATCTTCTGATATTCAGGGTGAGCGCTGATGAAGCGGAAAAGGATCTTGGGAGGGACATCACCGTCTCTGCGGGCCTGATCCCAAGTTTTACGGATGACGCTGCGGTCGTGGGAGCTCAAAAGTCCAGCATCGCTTTCATCATCAGCGGAGACGGTGGTGACGGTAGTGGTGACGGTGGTCGTGGTAGTTCCAGGCTGTATAAATATTTATTCGAATTAACATCAATTTGTATTATGTGGTTTAATGAATTAAAATTCAGTTACCGCATAAGAGCAAGCGCTGGCGAAGGCGATGATGGCGAAGAGAAGAGCAAGCTTGAAAGCCATTGTTGTTGCGAGAGGAGAGTTTAGCTCTGGGAATATCAGTCAGCTAAGTGATACTTTTCTCTGTGATTTCATATTCCTTTTATAGTAGCAGATTATTGGCTCGAAAGAGATGGAGGACGACAGTATAGCCATGGCTAACGTGATGAAAAACATGTGCTGTAAGCCGATACTTTGACTGAAACTTTGACGTTTGATCTTTAGTCTACTAATAATATCGGGTCATCCTGTCAACTATATATTTGCATTCCCATATGTCGGGACAAGTCGGAAACTACGTGACGTTCCGCACGTAATGTTTTCCCAGTCCGGCTGCTGTTAGCCTTATTTTTTGTGTGATGAGATTGTCATCTAGAGGGTTCTATTTTTTTTTTTTTTTTTTTTTCACATCCTGTGGTTCCAGTCTCTATTTACATCGATGTACATAAACATTTGACTTATTATTTACACACGTGTAGGGTCAGCATATAAAAAAAAGGCCATGCAGTGCCGCAGTTGATATTTGAATTTTCAAATCCACAAGGATGATGTGTTTAACAATAAAGCGCAAGGACTTGTCTTCTACCAAAGTTCATAAGTCGTATTTCAACTATCTTGCTGATATTCCCTTCTTTCCATATTAGGATATCTGCACGAGATGCGCTGGTTTTGTTGACAAGTAAGTCACTACATTTGAAATAGTGACATTGTCAATAATTAGCCAGTAGCGATTATTAAGTAAGTTCCTCTTAAAGTCCATAAAAATAAATAAGGGCACGTGCTGCATATAGAGATCGACAGCAGAATTTATTTTAACTGTAATATAAAATTGATTTGGTTTTTAACTGGTTTATGGTAACCAACTTTGTTCAAAGTTCACCGAAAAGTTCATGAGGAAATACGTCCCTTGCTGAAGTTAGCAACCGTTAGCAGCAAATAAAATAAAAGATCGAGATAAACATTTCTGGAAATTTATTTTCTTATAAAACTTGGCTTCTTTTACTCTAATTGACTGACAAATATAATAAATAAAAGCTGTAAATAGAACTATATAATTTTAAGAATATGCATATTTATAATTAAGTCATTAACAGCATGGTCTGTATGATCCTGTGAGGCCGAGGTGGAAAACGCACAAGTCTCGTGTTGGTAGGTACTGCACGTAATTCCATTTTCACACATCTGGTATTAAAATAAACAGTGCTTAATTTCCCTCACCAGAATCTACTGCGCTTATTTACACTTAGTTATAATTTACCAGCCGATTAGGATGTCGACAAATATATTATTAGGTTCCCAGTTCGTTTGATCATACATACTAACGCCATACTAATCGATTGGGATATTGACAACTGCCCCAGCAGCAGCTCCAAAATAAACAAACTATATCATCATTACTAACTGAATTATTTGCTAGTTAATTGCTGATTGAACACCACGGGGCAATTAACCATTCAATATTGACATGTAGTCGAAAAAAATATGTTTTCGATGAAGGACAAAGTCAACATATTCTACACTTTTTGGGATGTGTGTTAGCCTGTGGGACCAAGTGAACAACATGAACGAACGAAACTAAACAATTTGGTTCCTAATTAAAAATGGACAGCTGTTAAATGAACATTAATTTGACATTGAAACAGGCAATCATACGACTCTCAAATCGTATAAAAAGAGCACCTGATGATGAAGGTGAGATACAGTTTGACGAGCTTCATCGACAGCCCATCAGCCAGTAATAACTCTCCCAGTCTTCTCTTCTTCAACTATAAAAATTCAAAATGCGTTTCCAAATTCAGGTAATGAAAGAAAATGTGATCCAATTGATTTTTTGTAAACTTGAAAATGTACCGTATTAATTGATTGCCATTCAATTGTAATCGGGAGTCTGAATCTATTTGTAATAATGTAACGCACGCAAAAAACAGATGCTATTGGTCGCCGCTATGTGCGCCGTTCTCTTTCACGGAGCCTTTTCAGCCCCGAGTCCCAGCAATTTCGACGACGACGATTTAATGCTGCGAAGCGATAACGACGATAACGAGGAATCTGATCAAAATCCAATTTTGATATATCTCGCAAAAAAATTTATCAAAGTGAGTACGCGTATATTTTATGTCAATTCATTTCAATATTTCATAGAGTATAAAGGAGGGCCCTATTAATGTTAACACAACTTCTAAATATTTAATAAAAATTTGCTGCTGTCTATTTCATTTGACATGCATGTTGTATAATGTTTCATCATATATATTACGACCCATTGGATATTATGTAGAAAGTCGGATGCAAAGCTGCCATGAAATACGCTACGAAAAAGTGCGGAGTCCCACAGCCCACAACAGCAGCTCCCCAAGAACGTTCACCTGCTGATGCTGAAGATGATGATGAACTTGATCAAAGTGTGAGTTGATGATCAGACTTAAAACAAGACTAAACATACCACTGTCTCAGTGGATGTCTATATATACCTACGTGTGTCAAATGATTATCTAATTGGATTTTCCTTTAACATTTTCTTTTATTTTCTATTTTCATAGAAATTAAAATGTAAAGCCGCCAAATTCATTACCAGATTTTGCAAATAATAAGGACGTCTACGCCATTGAATAATGACGTTTTCCATCGACTAATGGATGAATCTTAATCGCACACGATATGAATGCATTTATAATATACTATAATATAGGTGCTTGAATGAAAAATACAATAATTTTATAGTTGGGAAAGAAAATTGTTATCACGAATTCCTTGAGTTCATTCTGAACCAGAAATCTGAACCAGTCACAAATAAAATATCTATATTTTTCTTATAGTGTCTTTTTGTAAATCTATGACATAATAACTGTCTAAACTGAAACTGAAACACACGCCATCAAAAATGGTTATATTTTAAACAAAAATGAAGGGTATACCGTATTACAAATTGCAGCTCATTTACTGTTAGTGTATATCACAATTCAATTCTTTTTTTAGTGTCTAATCGATAAATACTATAACTTGATAAATTATCGCCGACGTTTTCCATCAGTGGCGACTTCTCCGATAGAACGAAGAATTTCCTTGTGCCATTTCGCCTTAAACGAGAAGGTAAATATCTGAAACAATTCGGTGAAGCTACTCGGAACCAAATCTTTAGGTTTGACTTCGGACAGGTACAAAATTTTTTCATTTTTATGGCCATCAGCTTGAATTAAACGGGCCGTCCCTACAGAAATCCAGCAAAATGATTCACTTTATTACCATTTAATTTTTTAATTGATATTAAAGTAGTCTTACCTCCAATATTGTTTTTAGTAGATGAAGGATCTTCATTTCTCGAGATATCCTTGTCGTCGTCGCATGCAAGTATTCCATGGCATAATATGACGGGCTGTGTATCAACAGTTGCGGATAAAAAGAAAAAAATTGCCATCAATGATGTCAATATTATTCTGATCAGCATCATTTGAAATAGACAGCAGACAACAGTGATGTGTCTTACTGGATGCAAAGCTGTTTGAAGAAATGACAACATGTATCGTCTTTCCGACCGTTTTTAAAGCTGCCGTGGATGCTGACTATTCAATATTCACACATTGCTATAGTCCGTCGGAGTCCGTTTTTTTGTACATGCGAGTCGAAAGTGACGTTGTCTTTTTTTTTTCGGCTCGTCTCCACGTTTGGAATTACCCACCATCAACAGCAGTTTGAGCAAATGTGACGTCGTGTTTTTTTTTTCTAATTGCATCACGAATTCAAATAATATAGACGAGGAGTGGTGCACTGCTGTCACCAGCTATAAAGAAGAAGTTGAATTAGGGGCACTCGATTGTTATTTTGATTCAATCCGTATTCTGAGAAAGAAATAGACTTTAGGCCGCCCTCACTCAAACAGCCTTTTTCGGTTTTGTCCATCATTCAAGTTTATTTTCGGCACAGTAGTTCTCTTTTTTACATGTTTGATTAGGTGAGTGGACATGGCAGAGTACTGTAGCAGCTATAGAAAGATTTCAACAGGTGCGGATACAATGACGGACGTACGGTAAATACTAAGGTAAATACTATACCTACCGTCCGAATACGTGCCCAACAACGATCAAACCTTGACACAGTGAGAAAAAAACGACTAAAGAAGCTACGATGAACGGAATTTGGCCCATATTCACGCGCGCCCCTATATAAATAAGTTGACAGGAAACATGGGCAGCACTCTCCGTCTTCCTCGAGCTATGCCGATGAACGCATTTTTGCTGCTGTTGCCCACCGTCTACTCATTTTACTGAAAACAAAATCCATTTACAAACATCATTATACACGATGCTAAATATGAAGTTATTTATTATATCTATGGTGGTTTATTCTTTGCTGTTGACGGTGTTCAATAGCTCGGCAGTGTCACTATCCATTTCACCCGAAGACGATGATACGACGATAATAGTTGAAGGTAAGACAATCCGATTATTCGAATGACTTAACAATATACCATCTAGCTCTCGGAGCAATTTCTTATATATCATTTCAGGTGATTTAGAAACTCATTTGATTGATGAACAGACAATCAATCGATATGGAGGTCGAGCTGATGATGAATTCAAATTGAGAAATTTGTTTCCGACTCACTTTGGCGAATTTTTCGAGATTTTCGTCTTCTTCATGGAACTGAAATGGCATTACGAACTAGAGGATGCCATCGCAGCAGCTGGCGAAAGAATCGACCAACATCACAGCAGCAAAGGACCTGGAGCTCAACACAAAGATGACAACTACCTTCTCGATTTTGCCAAACATTATTTCGTGAACAACAACACGCCGTTGTGGAAATTCAAAGCTTAAATTCATTTGCCCTGTCACATACAAATGGCTCAAATACACTTTGTCACCTCATACAAGTGTGACAATAGATTTATTTTTTCACGGTGAATCCCAACAGCAAATTATAATGAAAATGTTTAGTTTCAGTTGGTTTATATTTTTCAGAAAGCAACGAGCAAAGGGTGGAGTAGCGTAAAAGAGATTACCAACAATGGAGTGTTAGAGTGTGAGTCAATAGGCAGAAAATAAGCCCATTGGTAAACAAGGCTGGGTCTGGGTGAGTTAAATATCCTAAACATCTGAGAATTTTGTTTTGTTTTCGTTGGTTTTTTTAAATGGGGAGCGGGGAACCTTACAAAAAAGAGAAACGATTTAATCCAAGGCAATATTTTTAACCCTTCCCACTTGCGATAAAAAAGAAATGGCCGACAACGTAGTAAAAAAACAAAAAAATAGACCATTATGAGTTGGGAGGAGAAAACAAATCCGTTCTTCTTCTTTTTCTTCTTCTTGTTCTGCTGCCTATCGAGTAAAATCAACACTAAAAAAGTAGTACCAGTACCACAAGCCATAAATAAACAGAAGAAAGGAAAACAACATTCAACAGTAGGGGAGACCGGGGCTAAATGGAACATTTTTTCATGTCTGCCTTACTTCTTAAGATTTATGACAAAATAGATACATTTTAAGATTTTTTTTTTTTTTTTGTATTATTAAGCAACATCTTGGCTACCCACTGATTTTTTTTTGTATGTTTTTGTTCAAAAATAAACGAGATATGAAAGAAAATATAACTAAGGTTTTTTTCAGCCGAACTCCACTCGATCGAAAAAAGACGGGGTGAAATGGAACAGACCCCGGGGTAAAATGGAACGCGATTTTTCTCAGCAACGGCTGAATATAATTTATTAAAATAACTGTAGTAAAATAGGAAATTTCTTTATCTTCAAGAATATTACCATGTTTGCGTAAAACAAGTTAATTATTCTTGAGTAATTATAGTTTTAAAGTGGGACTATTTTGTGTTCAATTTTTTGGACTGAATTCTGGTTTTTCTCACTAAGCTCCTCCTACTGATGCTACAACCATGCTACAACGTGTTCCGTTTCACCCCCCGAAATTTGTTCCATTTCACCCCGCAAAAGGTTGTTTCATTAAAATAACTTTTTCTCGGTGTACAAGTGAGCAATCTTTTTTTTTAAAACGTCATAAAATAGAAAAAAGAATAATCTTTCAAATGGCTATCTTACTTTAATTTTACTTCAAAAACCCTGCGTTAAAACTTAAAAAATAAAACAGTATTCTCAAAAAATTTTTCCAGTCAAATCACTTTTTTAATGATAACTTGAAAACTATTTCAACTATCGTAATAAAATTTACCCCCATGAAAGAAAAACCGGTTTCCCATATACCATCAACGATTTGTATTTTTTAAACGAGTTTTTCATATCAAAACTCGACTGTTTCACTTCACCCCGTGTTCCATTTAGCCCCGGTCTCCCCTATATAAGGTGCGCTCTGTGTTTGAGTGTGTACTGACAATAACACGTGATGGCCAAAAGGCTGGACTGCTGGATGAGTTACACCGGATTTTCCTCGATGACGACATTGTCTCAAAATTGAAATCGAAATCGAAAAAGAAAAAAAACAAATTGGGTTTGCCCATTGCGAGAAATACAATTCATCATACGCGGAGCAAAGTGCTGACAATACCTTGTGATCAAACAGCAAAGCTCTTCTTTAAATGCATTACTTTAACTACGTTTGAGCTTCAAGAGTAAAATAATATACAACAAATGGAAATCCATCAAAAGAAGCCGACATCAATGTCTTTCTCGAAAGGTTTGCGGTTGTTTTGTTCAACGAAGGAAAAAAAAAAATGAACAAAAATGAAACGAAACAACGCCCCGTTTCCCTTACAAAATAAAATAAAGAATGGCCGACAATTTAGTGCAGACCCACCAATCGCAACCAACGAGACAAACAATAATTACAGCTGTTAAAGGATGTGACTCTACCTCTATTACTCCGGTGACGACTCGACTCGTGGATAAACGATAGTCTTATGTCATCTTCTTCTACTTCAACAATAAAATAATAAAGGCGGAGTAGCGCGAGAGAACCCTGCAACGGTGTAGTAGCTGGGTGTAGTTGACTCATTGGGTGTAGTAGGGAGGGGGATTATCATGTCATTGGCAGACAAGGCTGATCTTTTCGTCTATTTTCTTTTGTATTTAAGTTTAATTTATTGTGCTTACTGTATGGGTTTTTAGCCCTGGCTTAGGCACGGGAAAGAGTTGGACAGAGTTAGAATGAACAAAACGGATCGCTTGACGTACAACAGATGACAGCACTGAATATAAATGATTACCGAGCCGAGCGGTAAAAAAAAAGTTGTTTTTAGCACTTACGTACTACTTCGGAGACATTTGACGACTTAAATTTGTTTAAATTCCAAGTATTCACGATCCAGCGCGATTCATCGACTAGACCTGCTTTAACTAACGGCTGTAATATGTTCTATATCTTAGCCAGTCTGTTTTTTTTAAAAGCCTAGCAAAGAACATAAGCAGAGGTGGACTAGCATAAAGAGAACTGAGAACGCCCGGTGTAGTAGGGTGTAGTAAGAGGGTGGAGTCGATATTTAAGAAATATCTATTGGCAGACAAGGCTGAGTGAGTCATTTTCTTTCCAAATGCAACTAGATCTCAACAGTTTTGTTTGAAGGTATTGGTTATAAAACGGATTCAGAACCTTGAAAATTTGAAACCCCCCCAAAAAAAATTGTTTAATTCAAAATTGTCAGTTTTTGTTACGACAAAAAGGAATGGTCGACTTTGTGGTTTGGTTCAAACTTAAAAGCTTGTAACTTGTAAGCACCTATGGACTGGTAAATTTTACATGATAATACCAAGATTGTATTACGTATATGGTACTGATTGAATTTATATGAAATGCTCATAAGTGACTTTGCATGTAAATGAAATAAATAACTATGTGAGACTTGGACTAGAGAGTTCTGTGAGTCCAACCTGCTGAGAAAGACAACAAAAAAATTGGTGGGTAGTAAAATTCTGCGGAACTGTAATAAGTTAATCGGACAATAATCCTGCGTTATATTTAAGCGCTGCTATCTAACATGATTGATAATCATCTCTGCTGATGCTTTTTTCTTTGTTTAACACAGATTTCCACATCATCACATTTCCTGTTTTAACTTTCAATCACTAATTGAAATTGGATTTCCTGAAATGATTTGGATCTCTCTGTTGTTCAATTAACCTTGTGATTGCTGACTGCTGAGACTGTGTCTTGACTTTGGTGATTTGGTACGAGTGTTATAAACAGTATATAAAACGCCTTCGATTGCAACTCAACATGAGTCGTCCAGCTATCCTGTTAAGTTGCTGTTACTTATAAATAACAATTTGACTTTTACGATTTATTTAATTCCTTTTACGATAAATCACAGAGTCTGTTTTTTTTTTGCGTCCTGTTGCCCAGCATTTTGACATTCGCCAGCGCTGCTCAATCGAATCTTCGTCAACGTCGTCAACTCGGTGACTGGTCTCCTTGCTGGCCTCCTGGACGGTGGTCGCTTCGGTAAGCGGACAACAGCTTATACTGTTGATCACATTTCGTGACATCAACTATTTGAAAACAGGTAACCAGTACGCTGGCTACGGTGACTACGACAACTACGGTTACAGTATATGGACTATGGATACGGAGGACTTATTGACCAAGGATACGAGGAGGATTCGGTGACTATCGATACGGCAGAGGCTCTCACGAAATATTTGATTAGTTGTTGAACTTTTTAATAACAAATCGATGACAATTCAAATACTAAACCCGTTATATTCATCCCGTAAATTCCAAAAAAAACGAATTTTTCACGAAATAAAAATCTTTTCCATAATTTGTTTCTGTCTTGTATCAATTTTGCGTTTACCCGTATTTGACAAAGAAAATTTTAAAAATGTCTTAGAATTCGGTTAATAGATTTGCCTAGTTATAACTATATTTAGCAGAGCAGCTTTAGTCCTGAAGTAAATCTGTTGTTTTCTTTTACACTATGAATGGTAGATACGGGCAGATAATGCACATATAGCGTATAAATGAATTCATTTATACGCTGTATATGTACGCTTTATATCGCTGTAATTTAAATTACAGCAATTATTTTGACGATATCAGCATGTCTATATTGTCTTATCCGGTCTTATCAAGTAACTATTGATAGTATGGTCTGCAAGATCCAGTGAGGGACGGGATAAAACATGACTCGATTTGAACATAGTTAAAACGTTAATTTCATGCTAGCACACATCTGGGTCGTTACATTGATTAAATTACTTTTTTTCCCTCATCAACATCCACTGCGCTTACTTACACATTAATAGATTTGGAACCCTGTTCACCATCTCCCGAATAAACAAAACTAAATTATTTTTACCATATTTGTTAGACCATATTAATTGAATACTGATTGGACACCACGGGCCAATCAACCATTCAATATTGACATGTACTTGAAAAAAAAAATGCGTTTTCAATTAAATGCTTATTTACACTTAGTTATAATTCTTCTGCGCATTAGGATGCCGACAAATAACACATTCTACACTTTGGGGGAAATACATACTTAACGATTGGGATATTGACAACTGCCCCAGCAGCAGCTCCAGAATAAACAAACTACTATATCATAATTAACTGAATTATTAGCTAGTTAATTGCTGATTGATTGGACACCATGGGGTAATTAACAAGGCCATTAACAAATAAATATTGACATGGACATGTAAAAATATGTTTTCGATGAAGGACAAAGTCAACAAATTTATTCTATACTTTTTGGGAAATGTGACCAAATGAACAACATGAACGAACGAAACTAAACAATTTGGTTCCTAATTAAAAGTGGACAGCTGTTCAATGAACATGGAGTTGGCGTTGAAGCAGGCAATCATACGACTCTCAAATCGTATAAAAAGAGCACCTGATGATGAAGTTGAGATACAGTTTGACGAGCTTCATCGACAGCCCATCAGCCAGTAATAACTCTCCCAGTCTTCTCTTCTTCAACATTCAAAATGCGTTTCCAAATTCAGGTAATGAAAGAAAATGTGATCCAATTGATTTTTTGTATACTTGAAAATGTACCGTATTAATTGATTGCCATTCAATTGTAATCGGGAGTCTGAATCTATTTGTAATAATGTAACGCACGCAAAAAACAGATGCTATTGGTCGCCGCTATCTGCGCTGTTCTCTTCCACGGTGCCTATTCAGCCCCGAGTCCCAGCAATGTCGACGACGTTCTACGAAGCGCTAGTGATGACGAGGATACCGATGAAAATCCATTATTGATACTTGCCGCAAAAATTTTGGTTAAAGTGAGTATTTTATGTCAATTTATTTATTTATAGAGTATAAAGGAGGGCCTAATGTTATCAAAATTTCAAAATACATTTAAAATACAAATTGACTGTCTATATTATGTGTCATGTTGTATAATGTTTAATTATATTTTACGGCTGATTGGATATTATAGCAAGTCGGATGCGCAGTTGCCAAGAGACACGCTGCAAGTTGCGGAGTCCGAGAGCTACCCATCCCCCTAGAGGCCCTAGAACGTTTACCTGCTGATGCTGTAGAAGATGAACTTGATCAAAGTATAGCCGACATTTTAAGGGTAATAATACAGCTGCCTGCTGCCTACCACGCTCATAAATGCCTTTATTTGGATTTCATTGATAAAAATGTCTGTTTTCTATTTTTAAAGAGATTCGGATGTAGAGCCGCAAGATTCATTAGCAGATTTTGCTAAACAAAAGTGGACACCTATACGACTTTAAACCACGTCTTCCCTGCAGTTAGGACTTTTCATAATATGAAATAAAATTATATTGGTGTTGGTTTATTTCAATTCAAATTTCTCTTCTTTTGATTTCAAATGCCTTTCAAATGGGATATTATTCGTGTATAGGCCTACCGTATACGCATCAAGGCGAGCATTCAAATGAAAGAATATAATAAACATTTTGGGAAGAAAGAAAATTCCTATTTGATTTCATTTCTCAGTAATGGACAGAATTAAACTGACAGACAACAGACAACGCCCTCAAAAAGGGTTGGCGTTTTTTGTTTTTTGTCTTTAATAAATGAAAAAGGATATATTAAGGTTAAGTAAGAAAAACAAAAACAATATTTGGTTCAAGAGAAGAAAAAAGAAAACGCGCATCCCTATATATCTGACCATCCCCCACCCCCCCCCCCCTTATTACTGACGTTTCTAGCTTCTATACCTAGGATTAGGAGGTTTTAGGAAAACATTTTGAAAAAAAAAACTTTTGAGTTGTTCTAGGCTACATTGTTGTATAATTTCAGGATCGATTGAGGCTATAGGCTATATGCTCTAATTCGAAATAAAAATCTATTCGACAAATTAAATTAGCGAGGCCGAAAAGATTCGTACTCGATTTCTTTTCATTATTTCCGTATACTGGGTTGGAAACCGAACTTGTCCTCAATTTCACACTGCCCCTTTCCCCCCCACAATCATTAGGACACAGAAGAGTGATTTGATAGCCTTGCAAGCGAAATAAGAAGGTCTTTTACTGTAAAGATAACAGGGTCTATCCATTTCCTGCCTAGTGGACGTATAAATGTGCTAACGTCACTGTAAGGTGTCAATATTCTCACCTCAACAGTTGAAGCAACTAGTAGAACTCACTTATAGTCAACATGCGTCTTTCAAGTTCTATTATGGTAAACATTTGTCCCTTTTAAATTGTTTAAAGGCTAATACAAATACAAATTTTAATTTTAAATGATTTTATATAGTTTCTAGTCGGAGCAGTTACTGTCCTATTGACGTTTAATGGAGCTGAATCGTTTACGCTGGGACGCAATGTCAGCACCATTTCTTTAGACTTGGATGATCACGTCGATTCCAGCAACGAGACAAACGGTAGAGACGGCCATCTGGACAGTTTGGAGCTCATCCGAAATAATGAGACTTCCATCGAAGATGTTCTTGATATCCATCAGCATCACAATTCACTAGAAATAAACAACAACAGGCGATTCATCAAACAGGATTTCAAGTTGGCGCTCCTCAATCAAACGACGAACGCAAGTCTCGTCCTAGTGGTGACTGATGACGACGACAATTTGTCGCTGGAAGACATCGCATTCATCGACGAACAACAGAAATCCCAAGCCAATGACACGATTGTCCATCATCAGCAGTTGCATCTGCTCATCGACACTTTGAAGGTGAAAAGCGACTTGGTCAAGCGCAACGCCCCAACTGATCCCTTTGTTATCCAACAGCAAGACGGACTATCAAGTCACGGTGTTCAACCAGTCCAGCAGCGATTTGACGATCACTCTTTGGAAGATCAGCAGCATTTCGTTCTCAGTCACGAAGACATTTTGTTGTTGTCGCTTTTGGAACAGCAGCCGATTGTCGGAGTCTTTGACCATTCATTGTCCGACGATTTGTATCTCGTCAAGGAATATCTGGGCGACTATTATTTTTGGGAAATGGACGATGAACTGTCGAGAGCATATCTGATGCGATGGGTCACGGTGGAAGATATCACGAAATTATTCGGCTCCAATATTATGGATACAAGACCTAAGAAATTAACTGCCGATCATTTTGCCCAATTCGCACCTGTGCTACCGATGACGGACGATGAGATTCACGCCCTTAGCCCTGTTGCACTTTAAATCCTGTCACCGCTGTATTATCCGGTCGCGTGAGAGGACGCTATATAATCCTATCCAATGTAATGTATTTTTAATATTGGCTTCTGATCCGTCGTATAATTATATATTATTGTTTATCGAATATACATCTTTCTCTCTTAAAACACTCTTTTGTTTCTCGATTTCATGCTCCCTTGAAAACTGTTGTTTGCCAGCTCAATGTGTATGTTACAAAAATAGGTGATGATACTGTCTATTTGCGCTTTTGTTATTTATGGGTTTGATGTATGGGAAATGTACTGCTAAAGAAATTTATTATGTGTTACTATGTAATACAGTTGCAGTTATCGACTAATCGCGGTATTTTCCCTGACCAGCGCGTTATTCAGACCCGTGTCTAGCCGTACGACGGCGGAATCGGACACTATGTCGCCAATAAGAAAAATCAATCGACCTTTCATAATTGACTTGTCTTATATTCTCGTGACAAGGGGAGTTGATTACAATCCCAATTGTTCCCACGTTCGGAAATCGTTGACTTCTCAGAGTCGTACCTCACCCACTACGCTGTCAATAACTGTCACGAACGTGTGCGTGCCAGGTCAGACACCACCTGCCATAACCTTCCCTTTTTAGTTTTACCATAATAAAATAAAAAAATAATTCCAGATTTACTAAATAAGATAATATTATCTGATAAATGAAATAAAAAATTTACAAGGGAATTTTAATTGGCACCTCATCCTGGTTGTGTGCGTCGCTTTGTAACATTAGCAGTTATCCGCAAATCGCGATATTTTCCCTGAATGGAAGATGGAAAAGACCGAGTCCGGGAATAAGAGAAGTCAAAATGGAATTTGGGGAATGTTATGTGTCCAGCAGCCGTACGGCGATGGGATCGGACACTACAACGCACCGTGTCAGTGGCAAACCACGCTAGCACTCATCGTATATGCTGCAACATCAGGAGGTGACAAAAGAAAAGCTAATAGGAACATTCGTACACCTGTGTCGGCGTGTCGCCTTAAATTCGTAACTAATTATCTTCTGACATGTAAAACAGCAATAACAGTTTGGACTACTCTGCATGGTAGCTCGGATAAAATCTGCAATCTCATTACGCGCTGAAATGAATAATCCAGCGCTTGTATCAACATTACGGCGCTTTTCAAATCAACAAGAATGATATGAGTTTATGAAATTCCATTTTCACACATCTGGTATTAAAATAAACAGCGCTTAATTTCCCTCACCAAAATCTACTGCGCTTATTTACACTTAATTATATTTTATCAGCGTATTAGGATGTCGACAAATATATTATTAGGTTCCCAGTTCGTTTGATCATACATACTTATCGATTGGAATATTCAACTGCCCAGCAGCAGCTCCAAAATAAACAAACGATATCATCATTGACTTATTTATTAGCTAGTTAATTGCTGATTGGACACCATGGGGTAATTAACAAGGCCATTAACAAATAAATATTGACATGGACATGTAAAAATATGTTTTCAATTAAGGACAAAGTCAACACATTTATTCTGCACTTTTTGGGAAATGTGACCAAGTGAACAACATGAACGAAAGAAACTAAACAATTTGTTCCTAATTAAAAGTGGACAGCTGTTAAATGAACATTCATTTGACATTGAAACAGGCAATCATACGACTCTCAAATCGTATAAAAAGAGCACCTGATGATGAAGGTGAGATACAGTTTGACGAGCTTCATCGACAGCCCATCAGCCAGTAATAACTCTCCCAGTCTTCTCTACTTCAACTATTAACTTTCAAAATGCGTTTCCAAATTCAGGTAATGACAGATAATGTGATCCAATTGATTTTTTGTAAACTTGAAAATGTACCGTATTAATTGAATGTCATTGAATTGTAATCGTGTCTTAATCCACGTATTTGTAATGTAACACACGCAAAAAACAGATGCTATTGGTCGCCGCTATGTGCGCCGTTCTCTTTCACGGAGCCTTTTCATCCCCGAGTCCCAGCAGCAATTTCCACGACGAAGATTTAATGCTGCGAAGCGATAACGCTGACGAGGAATCTGATCAAAATCCAATTTTGATATTGATCGCAAAACTTTTTGTTAAAGTGAGTACGCGTATTTTATTGTATGTCAATTCATTTCAATATTTCATAGAGTATAGAGGAGGACCCTAATCTTAAAACAACTTGCAAATATTTAATACAATTTTTGCTATCTATTTCATTTGACATATGTTGTATTTAATATTTCATACAGTATATTACGACTCATTTGATATTATGTAGAAAGTCGGATGCGCAGTTGCCAAGAAATACGTTACTGAAAAGTGCGGAGTCCGAGAGCTACCCATCCCCCTAGAGGCCCTAGAACGTTTACCTGCTGATGCTGTAGAAGATGAACTTGATCAAAGAGTGAGTTGATCAGACTTAACACAAAACTTAACTTACCACTGTCTCAGTGGATGTCTATACCAATACGTGTGTCAAATGATTACCTACTAATTGGATTTCCTTTAACAAATTCTGTTTTCTATTTTCAACTATTTTTATAGAAATTCAAATGTAAAGCCGCCAAATTCATTACCAGATTTTGCAAATAATAAGGGACGTCTACGACTTTGAACCACTTCTTCCACCTTCCCCACAGTTAGGACTTGAAGGGCATTGGCGCTTGAATTGATTCTTTTCATTTGAATGCCAGCACGGGATATTATTCGTACGATGATCTAATGATTGTTATAAAATAATATTTCTTTGATATTTTCATAGTGAGCATTAAAATGAAAGAATAAAAATAAAAAAGAATTTTGGAGGAAAGAAAATAAATGTCTACGATTTATTCACAGTAATGGGCCAACAGGATTATTTTTATTCGTAATGAAACCACTTTTAAGATATTGAAGGATTGTTAAATCGTAAACGATCAAATCGTGTTATAAATTTTCAACAAGAAACATACTAGGATAAGCGGCGGGGTGAACGGAAATCATTGTTTAGAATTAATTGTATTGTAATAAACAAAAATCAAACAAAAGAACATCAGACAATAAACGGGCGAAATAAAATGATTTCATTTAACCGCCGCCGTGTTTAAATTTCTGAAAATGATGTTTAATTCTTAGGGGAGATTCCGTTGACGAAGACGTTGAGTGCGCCCTTCCACGAGTCCATGTCATCGGATGAGGACGCCATTGGAACCCAAAGAGTCCATTAGAAGACGGCCAAAGTCCTATATAAATAAGACAACAAGACAACAAGACAACAGAGTTAGTCAGTTAATATAAAGGTATAAACGGATGGGGCGCATCTCACCTCCCAAGGTCCACGGGGAATGCTGCGGGCGGCGTGAGTGTAGCGCATGTAGTTGATGTTGCCCAAAAGTTGAAGTTTGTCGTCCATGGCCGAGATGATGGTGTCCAAACGGTCGGCGACCAGGGCGACTTGTTTGTTGTACTCGGCGTCACCACTCAAAGATGCAACGGGGACGCTGGCGAACTTGGGGAAAAATTTCTGGACGCGGGGAGTCTCCTTGAAGAGCCTGTTGGCATAGTATATAATTACAATTAGATTCATAAAAAATTCATATAGATTCTATGAAAGGATTACTAGACACTTACTTGATGAAGATGTCAGAGACGATGGCGTTGCGGTTGCCTCGGATGTTCTCCCAGGTCCTCTGGACGTCGCGAATTTGGTGGCCAGACAATTTGGTCTGGGGATCAACCAAATCTTCCGAGTTCCTATATCAAGTGAATTACAATAATATTACATTGAAAGGGTTTTGTCGTAGCACACAAAAGGAATAGTTACTTGAGGGTCTTGGAGATTCCGGCAACCAAAGCGGCGATTCCGTTCTTCCAGGCCTGTTTGGCCTCAGCGTTGAAGCTGCTGCCCAATTCCTCAGCGAGGACTTCCTCGAGGACGGCACCGAATTGCTGTACGCATTTCAGACGAAATTGTAATGAAATAATGCCCTTAGAATTCAAATAAACATAGACAAATCAAACCTCAAACATGATGGGAGTGGCGCCACGGGGCTTGTGGGCACCTCCAAGAGCGTTGAGTTGACTGGCCATCAGCTCGGTGCTGGACAGGGACTGAATGACGACGTTCAACCCAGCCAAAATGGTGTAGGCCTGGGCCAAGAAGTTGCCGTTGCCCATCAGCTCGTTCTGGGGAACGCTGGGGAACTTGCTGAACATCTTCTGATATTCAGGGTGAGCGCTGATGAAGCGGAAAAGGATCTTGGGAGGGACATCACCGTCTCTGCGGGCCTGATCCCAAGTTTTTACGGATGACGCTGCGGTCGTGGGAGCTCAAAAGTCCAGCATCGCTTTCATCATCAGCGGAGACGGTGGTGACGGTAGTGGTGACGGTGGTCGTGGTAGTTCCAGGCTGTATAAATATTTATTCGAATTAACATCAATTTGTATTATGTGGTTTAATGAATTAAAATTCAGTTACCGCATAAGAGCAAGCGCTGGCGAAGGCGATGATGGCGAAGAGAAGAGCAAGCTTGAAAGCCATTGTTGTTGCGAGAGGAGAGTTTAGCTCTGGGAATATCAGTCAGCTAAGTGATACTTTTCTCTGTGATTTCATATTCCTTTTATAGTAGCAGATTATTGGCTCGAAAGAGATGGAGGACGACAGTATAGCCATGGCTAACGTGATGAAAAACATGTGCTGTAAGCCGATACTTTGACTGAAACTTTGACGTTTGATCTTTAGTCTACTAATAATATCGGGTCATCCTGTCAACTATATATTTGCATTCCCATATGTCGGGACAAGTCGGAAACTACGTGACGTTCCGCACGTAATGTTTTCCCAGTCCGGCTGCTGTTAGCCTTATTTTTTGTGTGATGAGATTGTCATCTAGAGGGTTCTATTTTTTTTTTTTTTTTTTTTTTCACATCCTGTGGTTCCAGTCTCTATTTACATCGATGTACATAAACATTTGACTTATTATTTACACACGTGTAGGGTCAGCATATAAAAAAAAGGCCATGCAGTGCCGCAGTTGATATTTGAATTTTCAAATCCACAAGGATGATGTGTTTAACAATAAAGCGCAAGACTTGTCTTCTACCAAAGTTCATAAGTCGTATTTCAACTATCTTGCTGATATTCCCTTCTTTCCATATTAGGATATCTGCACGAGATGCGCTGGTTTTGTTGACAAGTAAGTCACTACATTTGAAATAGTGACATTGTCAATAATTAGCCAGTAGCGATTATTAAGTAAGTTCCTCTTAAAGTCCATAAAAATAAATAAGGGCACGTGCTGCATATAGAGATCGACAGCAGAATTTATTTTAACTGTAATATAAAATTGATTTGGTTTTAACTGGTTTATGGTAACCAACTTTGTTCAAAGTTCACCGAAAAGTTCATGAGGAAATACGTCCCTTGCTGAAGTTAGCAACCGTTAGCAGCAAATAAAATAAAAGATCGAGATAAACATTTCTGGAAATTTATTTTCTTATAAAACTTGGCTTCTTTTACTCTAATTGACTGACAAATATAATAAATAAAAGCTGTAAATAGAACTATATAATTTTAAGAATATGCATATTTATAATTAAGTCATTAACAGCATGGTCTGTATGATCCTGTGAGGCCGAGGTGGAAAACGCACAAGTCTCGTGTTGGTAGGTACTGCACGTAATTCCATTTTCACACATCTGGTATTAAAATAAACAGTGCTTAATTTCCCTCACCAGAATCTACTGCGCTTATTTACACTTAGTTATAATTTACCAGCCGATTAGGATGTCGACAAATATATTATTAGGTTCCCAGTTCGTTTGATCATACATACTAACGCCATACTAATCGATTGGGATATTGACAACTGCCCCAGCAGCAGCTCCAAAATAAACAAACTATATCATCATTACTAACTGAATTATTTGCTAGTTAATTGCTGATTGAACACCACGGGGCAATTAACCATTCAATATTGACATGTAGTCGAAAAAAATATGTTTTCGATGAAGGACAAAGTCAACATATTCTACACTTTTTGGGATGTGTGTTAGCCTGTGGGACCAAGTGAACAACATGAACGAACGAAACTAAACAATTTGGTTCCTAATTAAAAATGGACAGCTGTTAAATGAACATTAATTTGACATTGAAACAGGCAATCATACGACTCTCAAATCGTATAAAAAGAGCACCTGATGATGAAGGTGAGATACAGTTTGACGAGCTTCATCGACAGCCCATCAGCCAGTAATAACTCTCCCAGTCTTCTCTTCTTCAACTATAAAAATTCAAAATGCGTTTCCAAATTCAGGTAATGAAAGAAAATGTGATCCAATTGATTTTTTGTAAACTTGAAAATGTACCGTATTAATTGATTGCCATTCAATTGTAATCGGGAGTCTGAATCTATTTGTAATAATGTAACGCACGCAAAAAACAGATGCTATTGGTCGCCGCTATGTGCGCCGTTCTCTTTCACGGAGCCTTTTCAGCCCCGAGTCCCAGCAATTTCGACGACGACGATTTAATGCTGCGAAGCGATAACGACGATAACGAGGAATCTGATCAAAATCCAATTTTGATATATCTCGCAAAAAATTTATCAAAGTGAGTACGCGTATATTTTATGTCAATTCATTTCAATATTTCATAGAGTATAAAGGAGGGCCCTATTAATGTTAACACAACTTCTAAATATTTAATAAAAATTTGCTGCTGTCTATTTCATTTGACATGCATGTTGTATAATGTTTCATCATATATATTACGACCCATTGGATATTATGTAGAAAGTCGGATGCAAAGCTGCCATGAAATACGCTACGAAAAAGTGCGGAGTCCCACAGCCCACAACAGCAGCTCCCCAAGAACGTTCACCTGCTGATGCTGAAGATGATGATGAACTTGATCAAAGTGTGAGTTGATGATCAGACTTAAAACAAGACTAAACATACCACTGTCTCAGTGGATGTCTATATATACCTACGTGTGTCAAATGATTATCTAATTGGATTTTCCTTTAACATTTTCTTTTATTTTCTATTTTCATAGAAATTAAAATGTAAAGCCGCCAAATTCATTACCAGATTTTGCAAATAATAAGGACGTCTACGCCATTGAATAATGACGTTTTCCATCGACTAATGGATGAATCTTAATCGCACACGATATGAATGCATTTATAATATACTATAATATAGGTGCTTGAATGAAAAATACAATAATTTTATAGTTGGGAAAGAAAATTGTTATCACGAATTCCTTGAGTTCATTCTGAACCAGAAATCTGAACCAGTCACAAATAAAATATCTATATTTTTCTTATAGTGTCTTTTTGTAAATCTATGACATAATAACTGTCTAAACTGAAACTGAAACACACGCCATCAAAAATGGTTATATTTTAAACAAAAATGAAGGGTATACCGTATTACAAATTGCAGCTCATTTACTGTTAGTGTATATCACAATTCAATTCTTTTTTTAGTGTCTAATCGATAAATACTATAACTTGATAAATTATCGCCGACGTTTTCCATCAGTGGCGACTTCTCCGATAGAACGAAGAATTTCCTTGTGCCATTTCGCCTTAAACGAGAAGGTAAATATCTGAAACAATTCGGTGAAGCTACTCGGAACCAAATCTTTAGGTTTGACTTCGGACAGGTACAAAATTTTTTCATTTTTATGGCCATCAGCTTGAATTAAACGGGCCGTCCCTACAGAAATCCAGCAAAATGATTCACTTTATTACCATTTAATTTTTTAATTGATATTAAAGTAGTCTTACCTCCAATATTGTTTTTAGTAGATGAAGGATCTTCATTTCTCGAGATATCCTTGTCGTCGTCGCATGCAAGTATTCCATGGCATAATATGACGGGCTGTGTATCAACAGTTGCGGATAAAAAGAAAAAAATTGCCATCAATGATGTCAATATTATTCTGATCAGCATCATTTGAAATAGACAGCAGACAACAGTGATGTGTCTTACTGGATGCAAAGCTGTTTGAAGAAATGACAACATGTATCGTCTTTCCGACCGTTTTTTAAAGCTGCCGTGGATGCTGACTATTCAATATTCACACATTGCTATAGTCCGTCGGAGTCCGTTTTTTTGTACATGCGAGTCGAAAGTGACGTTGTCTTTTTTTTTTTCGGCTCGTCTCCACGTTTGGAATTACCCACCATCAACAGCAGTTTGAGCAAATGTGACGTCGTGTTTTTTTTTTCTAATTGCATCACGAATTCAAATAATATAGACGAGGAGTGGTGCACTGCTGTCACCAGCTATAAAGAAGAAGTTGAATTAGGGGCACTCGATTGTTATTTTGATTCAATCCGTATTCTGAGAAAGAAATAGACTTTAGGCCGCCCTCACTCAAACAGCCTTTTTCGGTTTTGTCCATCATTCAAGTTTATTTTCGGCACAGTAGTTCTCTTTTTTACATGTTTGATTAGGTGAGTGGACATGGCAGAGTACTGTAGCAGCTATAGAAAGATTTCAACAGGTGCGGATACAATGACGGACGTACGGTAAATACTAAGGTAAATACTATACCTACCGTCCGAATACGTGCCCAACAACGATCAAACCTTGACACAGTGAGAAAAAACGACTAAAGAAGCTACGATGAACGGAATTTGGCCCATATTCACGCGCGCCCCTATATAAATAAGTTGACAGGAAACATGGGCAGCACTCTCCGTCTTCCTCGAGCTATGCCGATGAACGCATTTTTGCTGCTGTTGCCCACCGTCTACTCATTTTACTGAAAACAAAATCCATTTACAAACATCATTATACACGATGCTAAATATGAAGTTATTTATTATATCTATGGTGGTTTATTCTTTGCTGTTGACGGTGTTCAATAGCTCGGCAGTGTCACTATCCATTTCACCCGAAGACGATGATACGACGATAATAGTTGAAGGTAAGACAATCCGATTATTCGAATGACTTAACAATATACCATCTAGCTCTCGGAGCAATTTCTTATATATCATTTCAGGTGATTTAGAAACTCATTTGATTGATGAACAGACAATCAATCGATATGGAGGTCGAGCTGATGATGAATTCAAATTGAGAAATTTGTTTCCGACTCACTTTGGCGAATTTTTCGAGATTTTCGTCTTCTTCATGGAACTGAAATGGCATTACGAACTAGAGGATGCCATCGCAGCAGCTGGCGAAAGAATCGACCAACATCACAGCAGCAAAGGACCTGGAGCTCAACACAAAGATGACAACTACCTTCTCGATTTTGCCAAAACATTATTTCGTGAACAACAACACGCCGTTGTGGAAATTCAAAGCTTAAATTCATTTGCCCTGTCACATACAAATGGCTCAAATACACTTTGTCACCTCATACAAGTGTGACAATAGATTTATTTTTTCACGGTGAATCCCAACAGCAAATTATAATGAAAATGTTTAGTTTCAGTTGGTTTATATTTTTCAGAAAGCAACGAGCAAAGGGTGGAGTAGCGTAAAAGAGATTACCAACAATGGAGTGTTAGAGTGTGAGTCAATAGGCAGAAAATAAGCCCATTGGTAAACAAGGCTGGGTCTGGGTGAGTTAAATATCCTAAACATCTGAGAATTTTGTTTTGTTTTCGTTGGTTTTTTTTAAATGGGGAGCGGGGAACCTTACAAAAAAGAGAAACGATTTAATCCAAGGCAATATTTTTAACCCTTCCCACTTGCGATAAAAAAGAAATGGCCGACAACGTAGTAAAAAAACAAAAAATAGACCATTATGAGTTGGGAGGAGAAAACAAATCCGTTCTTCTTCTTTTTCTTCTTCTTGTTCTGCTGCCTATCGAGTAAAATCAACACTAAAAAAGTAGTACCAGTACCACAAGCCATAAATAAACAGAAGAAAGGAAAACAACATTCAACAGTAGGGGAGACCGGGGCTAAATGGAACATTTTTTCATGTCTGCCTTACTTCTTAAGATTTATGACAAAATAGATACATTTTAAGATTTTTTTTTTTTTTTTTGTATTATTAAGCAACATCTTGGCTACCCACTGATTTTTTTTTGTATGTTTTTGTTCAAAAATAAACGAGATATGAAAGAAAATATAACTAAGGTTTTTTTCAGCCGAACTCCACTCGATCGAAAAAAGACGGGGTGAAATGGAACAGACCCCGGGGTAAAATGGAACGCGATTTTTCTCAGCAACGGCTGAATATAATTTATTAAAATAACTGTAGTAAAATAGGAAATTTCTTTATCTTCAAGAATATTACCATGTTTGCGTAAAACAAGTTAATTATTCTTGAGTAATTATAGTTTTAAAGTGGGACTATTTTGTGTTCAATTTTTTGGACTGAATTCTGGTTTTTCTCACTAAGCTCCTCCTACTGATGCTACAACCATGCTACAACGTGTTCCGTTTCACCCCCCGAAATTTGTTCCATTTCACCCCGCAAAAGGTTGTTTCATTAAAATAACTTTTTCTCGGTGTACAAGTGAGCAATCTTTTTTTTTAAACGTCATAAAATAGAAAAAAGAATAATCTTTCAAATGGCTATCTTACTTTAATTTTACTTCAAAAACCCTGCGTTAAAACTTAAAAAATAAAACAGTATTCTCAAAAAATTTTTCCAGTCAAATCACTTTTTTAATGATAACTTGAAAACTATTTCAACTATCGTAATAAAATTTACCCCCATGAAAGAAAAACCGGTTTCCCATATACCATCAACGATTTGTATTTTTTTAAACGAGTTTTTCATATCAAAACTCGACTGTTTCACTTCACCCCGTGTTCCATTTAGCCCCGGTCTCCCCTATATAAGGTGCGCTCTGTGTTTGAGTGTGTACTGACAATAACACGTGATGGCCAAAAGGCTGGACTGCTGGATGAGTTACACCGGATTTTCCTCGATGACGACATTGTCTCAAAATTGAAATCGAAATCGAAAAAGAAAAAAAAACAAATTGGGTTTGCCCATTGCGAGAAATACAATTCATCATACGCGGAGCAAAGTGCTGACAATACCTTGTGATCAAACAGCAAAGCTCTTCTTTAAATGCATTACTTTAACTACGTTTGAGCTTCAAGAGTAAAATAATATACAACAAATGGAAATCCATCAAAAGAAGCCGACATCAATGTCTTTCTCGAAAGGTTTGCGGTTGTTTTGTTCAACGAAGGAAAAAAAAAATGAACAAAAATGAAACGAAACAACGCCCCGTTTCCCTTACAAAATAAAATAAAGAATGGCCGACAATTTAGTGCAGACCCACCAATCGCAACCAACGAGACAAACAATAATTACAGCTGTTAAAGGATGTGACTCTACCTCTATTACTCCGGTGACGACTCGACTCGTGGATAAACGATAGTCTTATGTCATCTTCTTCTACTTCAACAATAAAATAATAAAGGCGGAGTAGCGCGAGAGAACCCTGCAACGGTGTAGTAGCTGGGTGTAGTTGACTCATTGGGTGTAGTAGGGAGGGGGATTATCATGTCATTGGCAGACAAGGCTGATCTTTTCGTCTATTTTCTTTTGTATTTAAGTTTAATTTATTGTGCTTACTGTATGGGTTTTTAGCCCTGGCTTAGGCACGGGAAAGAGTTGGACAGAGTTAGAATGAACAAAACGGATCGCTTGACGTACAACAGATGACAGCACTGAATATAAATGATTACCGAGCCGAGCGGTAAAAAAAAGTTGTTTTTAGCACTTACGTACTACTTCGGAGACATTTGACGACTTAAATTTGTTTAAATTCCAAGTATTCACGATCCAGCGCGATTCATCGACTAGACCTGCTTTAACTAACGGCTGTAATATGTTCTATATCTTAGCCAGTCTGTTTTTTTTAAAAGCCTAGCAAAGAACATAAGCAGAGGTGGACTAGCATAAAGAGAACTGAGAACGCCCGGTGTAGTAGGGTGTAGTAAGAGGGTGGAGTCGATATTTAAGAAATATCTATTGGCAGACAAGGCTGAGTGAGTCATTTTCTTTCCAAATGCAACTAGATCTCAACAGTTTTGTTTGAAGGTATTGGTTATAAAACGGATTCAGAACCTTGAAAATTTGAAACCCCCCCAAAAAAATTGTTTAATTCAAAATTGTCAGTTTTTGTTACGACAAAAAGGAATGGTCGACTTTGTGGTTTGGTTCAAACTTAAAAGCTTGTAACTTGTAAGCACCTATGGACTGGTAAATTTTACATGATAATACCAAGATTGTATTACGTATATGGTACTGATTGAATTTATATGAAATGCTCATAAGTGACTTTGCATGTAAATGAAATAAATAACTATGTGAGACTTGGACTAGAGAGTTCTGTGAGTCCAACCTGCTGAGAAAGACAACAAAAAAATTGGTGGGTAGTAAAATTCTGCGGAACTGTAATAAGTTAATCGGACAATAATCCTGCGTTATATTTAAGCGCTGCTATCTAACATGATTGATAATCATCTCTGCTGATGCTTTTTTCTTTGTTTAACACAGATTTCCACATCATCACATTTCCTGTTTTAACTTTCAATCACTAATTGAAATTGGATTTCCTGAAATGATTTGGATCTCTCTGTTGTTCAATTAACCTTGTGATTGCTGACTGCTGAGACTGTGTCTTGACTTTGGTGATTTGGTACGAGTGTTATAAACAGTATATAAAACGCCTTCGATTGCAACTCAACATGAGTCGTCCAGCTATCCTGTTAAGTTGCTGTTACTTATAAATAACAATTTGACTTTTACGATTTATTTAATTCCTTTTACGATAAATCACAGAGTCTGTTTTTTTTTTTGCGTCCTGTTGCCCAGCATTTTGACATTCGCCAGCGCTGCTCAATCGAATCTTCGTCAACGTCGTCAACTCGGTGACTGGTCTCCTTGCTGGCCTCCTGGACGGTGGTCGCTTCGGTAAGCGGACAACAGCTTATACTGTTGATCACATTTCGTGACATCAACTATTTGAAAACAGGTAACCAGTACGCTGGCTACGGTGACTACGACAACTACGGTTACAGTATATGGACTATGGATACGGAGGACTTATTGACCAAGGATACGAGGAGGATTCGGTGACTATCGATACGGCAGAGGCTCTCACGAAATATTTGATTAGTTGTTGAACTTTTTAATAACAAATCGATGACAATTCAAATACTAAACCCGTTATATTCATCCCGTAAATTCCAAAAAAAAACGAATTTTTCACGAAATAAAAATCTTTTCCATAATTTGTTTCTGTCTTGTATCAATTTTGCGTTTACCCGTATTTGACAAAGAAAATTTTAAAAATGTCTTAGAATTCGGTTAATAGATTTGCCTAGTTATAACTATATTTAGCAGAGCAGCTTTAGTCCTGAAGTAAATCTGTTGTTTTCTTTTACACTATGAATGGTAGATACGGGCAGATAATGCACATATAGCGTATAAATGAATTCATTTATACGCTGTATATGTACGCTTTATATCGCTGTAATTTAAATTACAGCAATTATTTTGACGATATCAGCATGTCTATATTGTCTTATCCGGTCTTATCAAGTAACTATTGATAGTATGGTCTGCAAGATCCAGTGAGGGACGGGATAAAACATGACTCGATTTGAACATAGTTAAAACGTTAATTTCATGCTAGCACACATCTGGGTCGTTACATTGATTAAATTACTTTTTTTCCCTCATCAACATCCACTGCGCTTACTTACACATTAATAGATTTGGAACCCTGTTCACCATCTCCCGAATAAACAAAACTAAATTATTTTTACCATATTTGTTAGACCATATTAATTGAATACTGATTGGACACCACGGGCCAATCAACCATTCAATATTGACATGTACTTGAAAAAAAAAATGCGTTTTCAATTAAATGCTTATTTACACTTAGTTATAATTCTTCTGCGCATTAGGATGCCGACAAATAACACATTCTACACTTTGGGGGAAATACATACTTAACGATTGGGATATTGACAACTGCCCCAGCAGCAGCTCCAGAATAAACAAACTACTATATCATAATTAACTGAATTATTAGCTAGTTAATTGCTGATTGATTGGACACCATGGGGTAATTAACAAGGCCATTAACAAATAAATATTGACATGGACATGTAAAAATATGTTTTCGATGAAGGACAAAGTCAACAAATTTATTCTATACTTTTTGGGAAATGTGACCAAATGAACAACATGAACGAACGAAACTAAACAATTTGGTTCCTAATTAAAAGTGGACAGCTGTTCAATGAACATGGAGTTGGCGTTGAAGCAGGCAATCATACGACTCTCAAATCGTATAAAAAGAGCACCTGATGATGAAGTTGAGATACAGTTTGACGAGCTTCATCGACAGCCCATCAGCCAGTAATAACTCTCCCAGTCTTCTCTTCTTCAACATTCAAAATGCGTTTCCAAATTCAGGTAATGAAAGAAAATGTGATCCAATTGATTTTTTGTATACTTGAAAATGTACCGTATTAATTGATTGCCATTCAATTGTAATCGGGAGTCTGAATCTATTTGTAATAATGTAACGCACGCAAAAAACAGATGCTATTGGTCGCCGCTATCTGCGCTGTTCTCTTCCACGGTGCCTATTCAGCCCCGAGTCCCAGCAATGTCGACGACGTTCTACGAAGCGCTAGTGATGACGAGGATACCGATGAAAATCCATTATTGATACTTGCCGCAAAAATTTTGGTTAAAGTGAGTATTTTATGTCAATTTATTTATTTATAGAGTATAAAGGAGGGCCTAATGTTATCAAAATTTCAAAATACATTTAAAATACAAATTGACTGTCTATATTATGTGTCATGTTGTATAATGTTTAATTATATTTTACGGCTGATTGGATATTATAGCAAGTCGGATGCGCAGTTGCCAAGAGACACGCTGCAAGTTGCGGAGTCCGAGAGCTACCCATCCCCCTAGAGGCCCTAGAACGTTTACCTGCTGATGCTGTAGAAGATGAACTTGATCAAAGTATAGCCGACATTTTAAGGGTAATAATACAGCTGCCTGCTGCCTACCACGCTCATAAATGCCTTTATTTGGATTTCATTGATAAAATGTCTGTTTTCTATTTTTAAAGAGATTCGGATGTAGAGCCGCAAGATTCATTAGCAGATTTTGCTAAACAAAAGTGGACACCTATACGACTTTAAACCACGTCTTCCCTGCAGTTAGGACTTTTCATAATATGAAATAAAATTATATTGGTGTTGGTTTATTTCAATTCAAATTTCTCTTCTTTTGATTTCAAATGCCTTTCAAATGGGATATTATTCGTGTATAGGCCTACCGTATACGCATCAAGGCGAGCATTCAAATGAAAGAATATAATAAACATTTTGGGAAGAAAGAAAATTCCTATTTGATTTCATTTCTCAGTAATGGACAGAATTAAACTGACAGACAACAGACAACGCCCTCAAAAAGGGTTGGCGTTTTTTGTTTTTTGTCTTTAATAAATGAAAAAGGATATATTAAGGTTAAGTAAGAAAAACAAAAACAATATTTGGTTCAAGAGAAGAAAAAAGAAAACGCGCATCCCTATATATCTGACCATCCCCCACCCCCCCCCCCCCTTATTACTGACGTTTCTAGCTTCTATACCTAGGATTAGGAGGTTTTAGGAAAACATTTTGAAAAAAAAAACTTTTGAGTTGTTCTAGGCTACATTGTTGTATAATTTCAGGATCGATTGAGGCTATAGGCTATATGCTCTAATTCGAAATAAAAATCTATTCGACAAATTAAATTAGCGAGGCCGAAAAGATTCGTACTCGATTTCTTTTCATTATTTCCGTATACTGGGTTGGAAACCGAACTTGTCCTCAATTTCACACTGCCCCTTTCCCCCCCACAATCATTAGGACACAGAAGAGTGATTTGATAGCCTTGCAAGCGAAATAAGAAGGTCTTTTACTGTAAAGATAACAGGGTCTATCCATTTCCTGCCTAGTGGACGTATAAATGTGCTAACGTCACTGTAAGGTGTCAATATTCTCACCTCAACAGTTGAAGCAACTAGTAGAACTCACTTATAGTCAACATGCGTCTTTCAAGTTCTATTATGGTAAACATTTGTCCCTTTTAAATTGTTTAAAGGCTAATACAAATACAAATTTTAATTTTAAATGATTTTATATAGTTTCTAGTCGGAGCAGTTACTGTCCTATTGACGTTTAATGGAGCTGAATCGTTTACGCTGGGACGCAATGTCAGCACCATTTCTTTAGACTTGGATGATCACGTCGATTCCAGCAACGAGACAAACGGTAGAGACGGCCATCTGGACAGTTTGGAGCTCATCCGAAATAATGAGACTTCCATCGAAGATGTTCTTGATATCCATCAGCATCACAATTCACTAGAAATAAACAACAACAGGCGATTCATCAAACAGGATTTCAAGTTGGCGCTCCTCAATCAAACGACGAACGCAAGTCTCGTCCTAGTGGTGACTGATGACGACGACAATTTGTCGCTGGAAGACATCGCATTCATCGACGAACAACAGAAATCCCAAGCCAATGACACGATTGTCCATCATCAGCAGTTGCATCTGCTCATCGACACTTTGAAGGTGAAAAGCGACTTGGTCAAGCGCAACGCCCCAACTGATCCCTTTGTTATCCAACAGCAAGACGGACTATCAAGTCACGGTGTTCAACCAGTCCAGCAGCGATTTGACGATCACTCTTTGGAAGATCAGCAGCATTTCGTTCTCAGTCACGAAGACATTTTGTTGTTGTCGCTTTTGGAACAGCAGCCGATTGTCGGAGTCTTTGACCATTCATTGTCCGACGATTTGTATCTCGTCAAGGAATATCTGGGCGACTATTATTTTTGGGAAATGGACGATGAACTGTCGAGAGCATATCTGATGCGATGGGTCACGGTGGAAGATATCACGAAATTATTCGGCTCCAATATTATGGATACAAGACCTAAGAAATTAACTGCCGATCATTTTGCCCAATTCGCACCTGTGCTACCGATGACGGACGATGAGATTCACGCCCTTAGCCCTGTTGCACTTTAAATCCTGTCACCGCTGTATTATCCGGTCGCGTGAGAGGACGCTATATAATCCTATCCAATGTAATGTATTTTTAATATTGGCTTCTGATCCGTCGTATAATTATATATTATTGTTTATCGAATATACATCTTTCTCTCTTAAAACACTCTTTTGTTTCTCGATTTCATGCTCCCTTGAAAACTGTTGTTTGCCAGCTCAATGTGTATGTTACAAAAATAGGTGATGATACTGTCTATTTGCGCTTTTGTTATTTATGGGTTTGATGTATGGGAAATGTACTGCTAAAGAAATTTATTATGTGTTACTATGTAATACAGTTGCAGTTATCGACTAATCGCGGTATTTTCCCTGACCAGCGCGTTATTCAGACCCGTGTCTAGCCGTACGACGGCGGAATCGGACACTATGTCGCCAATAAGAAAAATCAATCGACCTTTCATAATTGACTTGTCTTATATTCTCGTGACAAGGGGAGTTGATTACAATCCCAATTGTTCCCACGTTCGGAAATCGTTGACTTCTCAGAGTCGTACCTCACCCACTACGCTGTCAATAACTGTCACGAACGTGTGCGTGCCAGGTCAGACACCACCTGCCATAACCTTCCCTTTTTAGTTTTACCATAATAAAATAAAAAAATAATTCCAGATTTACTAAATAAGATAATATTATCTGATAAATGAAATAAAAAATTTACAAGGGAATTTTAATTGGCACCTCATCCTGGTTGTGTGCGTCGCTTTGTAACATTAGCAGTTATCCGCAAATCGCGATATTTTCCCTGAATGGAAGATGGAAAAGACCGAGTCCGGGAATAAGAGAAGTCAAAATGGAATTTGGGGAATGTTATGTGTCCAGCAGCCGTACGGCGATGGGATCGGACACTACAACGCACCGTGTCAGTGGCAAACCACGCTAGCACTCATCGTATATGCTGCAACATCAGGAGGTGACAAAAGAAAAGCTAATAGGAACATTCGTACACCTGTGTCGGCGTGTCGCCTTAAATTCGTAACTAATTATCTTCTGACATGTAAAACAGCAATAACAGTTTGGACTACTCTGCATGGTAGCTCGGATAAAATCTGCAATCTCATTACGCGCTGAAATGAATAATCCAGCGCTTGTATCAACATTACGGCGCTTTTCAAATCAACAAGAATGATATGAGTTTATGAAATTCCATTTTCACACATCTGGTATTAAAATAAACAGCGCTTAATTTCCCTCACCAAAATCTACTGCGCTTATTTACACTTAATTATATTTTATCAGCGTATTAGGATGTCGACAAATATATTATTAGGTTCCCAGTTCGTTTGATCATACATACTTATCGATTGGAATATTCAACTGCCCAGCAGCAGCTCCAAAATAAACAAACGATATCATCATTGACTTATTTATTAGCTAGTTAATTGCTGATTGGACACCATGGGGTAATTAACAAGGCCATTAACAAATAAATATTGACATGGACATGTAAAAATATGTTTTCAATTAAGGACAAAGTCAACACATTTATTCTGCACTTTTTGGGAAATGTGACCAAGTGAACAACATGAACGAAAGAAACTAAACAATTTGTTCCTAATTAAAAGTGGACAGCTGTTAAATGAACATTCATTTGACATTGAAACAGGCAATCATACGACTCTCAAATCGTATAAAAAGAGCACCTGATGATGAAGGTGAGATACAGTTTGACGAGCTTCATCGACAGCCCATCAGCCAGTAATAACTCTCCCAGTCTTCTCTACTTCAACTATTAACTTTCAAAATGCGTTTCCAAATTCAGGTAATGACAGATAATGTGATCCAATTGATTTTTTGTAAACTTGAAAATGTACCGTATTAATTGAATGTCATTGAATTGTAATCGTGTCTTAATCCACGTATTTGTAATGTAACACACGCAAAAAAACAGATGCTATTGGTCGCCGCTATGTGCGCCGTTCTCTTTCACGGAGCCTTTTCATCCCCGAGTCCCAGCAGCAATTTCCACGACGAAGATTTAATGCTGCGAAGCGATAACGCTGACGAGGAATCTGATCAAAATCCAATTTTGATATTGATCGCAAAACTTTTTGTTAAAGTGAGTACGCGTATTTTATTGTATGTCAATTCATTTCAATATTTCATAGAGTATAGAGGAGGACCCTAATCTTAAAACAACTTGCAAATATTTAATACAATTTTTGCTATCTATTTCATTTGACATATGTTGTATTTAATATTTCATACAGTATATTACGACTCATTTGATATTATGTAGAAAGTCGGATGCGCAGTTGCCAAGAAATACGTTACTGAAAAGTGCGGAGTCCGAGAGCTACCCATCCCCCTAGAGGCCCTAGAACGTTTACCTGCTGATGCTGTAGAAGATGAACTTGATCAAAGAGTGAGTTGATCAGACTTAACACAAAACTTAACTTACCACTGTCTCAGTGGATGTCTATACCAATACGTGTGTCAAATGATTACCTACTAATTGGATTTCCTTTAACAAATTCTGTTTTCTATTTTCAACTATTTTTATAGAAATTCAAATGTAAAGCCGCCAAATTCATTACCAGATTTTGCAAATAATAAGGACGTCTACGACTTTGAACCACTTCTTCCACCTTCCCCACAGTTAGG
This sequence comes from Daphnia galeata, assembly GCA_030770115.1. Lineage (NCBI taxonomy): Eukaryota > Metazoa > Arthropoda > Branchiopoda > Diplostraca > Daphniidae > Daphnia > Daphnia galeata. The sequence goes on along the minus strand of CM061116.1, from coordinate 16,847,108 downwards.
ACTTGAAGGGCATTGGCGCTTGAATTGATTCTTTTCATTTGAATGCCAGCACGGGATATTATTCGTACGATGATCTAATGATTGTTATAAAATAATATTTCTTTGATATTTTCATAGTGAGCATTAAAATGAAAGAATAAAAATAAAAAAGAATTTTGGAGGAAAGAAAATAAATGTCTACGATTTATTCACAGTAATGGGCCAACAGGATTATTTTTATTCGTAATGAAACCACTTTTAAGATATTGAAGGATTGTTAAATCGTAAACGATCAAATCGTGTTATAAATTTTCAACAAGAAACATACTAGGATAAGCGGCGGGGTGAACGGAAATCATTGTTTAGAATTAATTGTATTGTAATAAACAAAAATCAAACAAAAGAACATCAGACAATAAACGGGCGAAATAAAATGATTTCATTTAACCGCCGCCGTGTTTAAATTTCTGAAAATGATGTTTAATTCTTAGGGGAGATTCCGTTGACGAAGACGTTGAGTGCGCCCTTCCACGAGTCCATGTCATCGGATGAGACGCCATTGGAACCCAAAGAGTCCATTAGAAGACGGCCAAAGTCCTATATAAATAAGACAACAAGACAACAAGACAACAGAGTTAGTCAGTTAATATAAAGGTATAAACGGATGGGGCGCATCTCACCTCCCAAGGTCCACGGGGAATGCTGCGGGCGGCGTGAGTGTAGCGCATGTAGTTGATGTTGCCCAAAAGTTGAAGTTTGTCGTCCATGGCCGAGATGATGGTGTCCAAACGGTCGGCGACCAGGGCGACTTGTTTGTTGTACTCGGCGTCACCACTCAAAGATGCAACGGGGACGCTGGCGAACTTGGGGAAAAATTTCTGGACGCGGGGAGTCTCCTTGAAGAGCCTGTTGGCATAGTATATAATTACAATTAGATTCATAAAAAATTCATATAGATTCTATGAAAGGATTACTAGACACTTACTTGATGAAGATGTCAGAGACGATGGCGTTGCGGTTGCCTCGGATGTTCTCCCAGGTCCTCTGGACGTCGCGAATTTGGTGGCCAGACAATTTGGTCTGGGGATCAACCAAATCTTCCGAGTTCCTATATCAAGTGAATTACAATAATATTACATTGAAAGGGTTTTGTCGTAGCACACAAAAGGAATAGTTACTTGAGGGTCTTGGAGATTCCGGCAACCAAAGCGGCGATTCCGTTCTTCCAGGCCTGTTTGGCCTCAGCGTTGAAGCTGCTGCCCAATTCCTCAGCGAGGACTTCCTCGAGGACGGCACCGAATTGCTGTACGCATTTCAGACGAAATTGTAATGAAATAATGCCCTTAGAATTCAAATAAACATAGACAAATCAAACCTCAAACATGATGGGAGTGGCGCCACGGGGCTTGTGGGCACCTCCAAGAGCGTTGAGTTGACTGGCCATCAGCTCGGTGCTGGACAGGGACTGAATGACGACGTTCAACCCAGCCAAAATGGTGTAGGCCTGGGCCAAGAAGTTGCCGTTGCCCATCAGCTCGTTCTGGGGAACGCTGGGGAACTTGCTGAACATCTTCTGATATTCAGGGTGAGCGCTGATGAAGCGGAAAAGGATCTTGGGAGGGACATCACCGTCTCTGCGGGCCTGATCCCAAGTTTTACGGATGACGCTGCGGTCGTGGGAGCTCAAAAGTCCAGCATCGCTTTCATCATCAGCGGAGACGGTGGTGACGGTAGTGGTGACGGTGGTCGTGGTAGTTCCAGGCTGTATAAATATTTATTCGAATTAACATCAATTTGTATTATGTGGTTTAATGAATTAAAATTCAGTTACCGCATAAGAGCAAGCGCTGGCGAAGGCGATGATGGCGAAGAGAAGAGCAAGCTTGAAAGCCATTGTTGTTGCGAGAGGAGAGTTTAGCTCTGGGAATATCAGTCAGCTAAGTGATACTTTTCTCTGTGATTTCATATTCCTTTTATAGTAGCAGATTATTGGCTCGAAAGAGATGGAGGACGACAGTATAGCCATGGCTAACGTGATGAAAAACATGTGCTGTAAGCCGATACTTTGACTGAAACTTTGACGTTTGATCTTTAGTCTACTAATAATATCGGGTCATCCTGTCAACTATATATTTGCATTCCCATATGTCGGGACAAGTCGGAAACTACGTGACGTTCCGCACGTAATGTTTTCCCAGTCCGGCTGCTGTTAGCCTTATTTTTTGTGTGATGAGATTGTCATCTAGAGGGTTCTATTTTTTTTTTTTTTTTTTTTTTCACATCCTGTGGTTCCAGTCTCTATTTACATCGATGTACATAAACATTTGACTTATTATTTACACACGTGTAGGGTCAGCATATAAAAAAAAGGCCATGCAGTGCCGCAGTTGATATTTGAATTTTCAAATCCACAAGGATGATGTGTTTAACAATAAAGCGCAAGACTTGTCTTCTACCAAAGTTCATAAGTCGTATTTCAACTATCTTGCTGATATTCCCTTCTTTCCATATTAAAATTTGTTCTTTCCGAAAAAAATATGTTTTCGATGAAGGACAAAGTCAACATATTCTACACTTTTTGGGATGTGTGTTAGCCTGTGGGACCAAGTGAACAACATGAACGAACGAAACTAAACAATTTGGTTCCTAATTAAAATGGACAGCTGTTAAATGAACATTAATTTGACATTGAAACAGGCAATCATACGACTCTCAAATCGTATAAAAAGAGCACCTGATGATGAAGGTGAGATACAGTTTGACGAGCTTCATCGACAGCCCATCAGCCAGTAATAACTCTCCCAGTCTTCTCTTCTTCAACTATAAAAATTCAAAATGCGTTTCCAAATTCAGGTAATGAAAGAAAATGTGATCCAATTGATTTTTTGTAAACTTGAAAATGTACCGTATTAATTGAATGTCATTGAATTGTAATCGTGTCTTAATCTACGTATTTGTAATAATGTAACGCACGCAAAAAACAGATGCTATTGGTCGCCGCTATCTGCGCTGTTCTCTTCCACGGTGCCTATTCAGCCCCGAGTCCCAGCAATGTCGACGACGTTCTACGAAGCGCTAGTGATGACGAGGATACCGATGAAAATCCATTATTGATACTTGCCGCAAAAATTTTGGTTAAAGTGAGTATTTTATGTCAATTTATTTATTTATAGAGTATAAAGGAGGGCCTAATGTTATCAAAATTTCAAAATACATTTAAATTGACTGTCTATATTATGTGTCATGTTGTATAATGTTTAATTATATTTTACGGCTGATTGGATATTATAGCAAGTCGGATGCGCAGTTGCCAAGAGACACGCTGCAAGTTGCGGAGTCCGAGAGCTACCCATCCCCCTAGAGGCCCTAGAACGTTTACCTGCTGATGCTGTAGAAGATGAACTTGATCAAAGTATAGCCGACATTTTAAGGGTAATAATACAGCTGCCTGCTGCCTACCACGCTCATAAATGCCTTTATTTGGATTTCATTGATAAAAATGTCTGTTTTCTATTTTTAAAGAGATTCGGATGTAGAGCCGCAAGATTCATTAGCAGATTTTGCTAAACAAAAGTGGACACCTATACGACTTTAAACCACGTCTTCCCTGCAGTTAGGACTTTTCATAATATGAAATAAAATTATATTGGTGTTGGTTTATTTCAATTCACTCTTCTTTTGATTTCAAATGCCTTTCAAATGGGATATTATTCGTGTATAGGCCTACCGTATACGCATCAAGGCGAGCATTCAAATGAAAGAATATAATAAACATTTTGGGAAGAAAGAAAATTCCTATTTGATTTCATTTCTCAGTAATGGACAGAATTAAACTGACAGACAACAGACAACGCCCTCAAAAAGGGTTGGCGTTTTTTGTTTTTTGTCTTTAATAAATGAAAAAGGATATATTAAGGTTAAGTAAGAAAAACAAAAACAATATTTGGTTCAAGAGAAGAAAAAAGAAAACGCGCATCCCTATATATCTGACCATCCCCCACCCCCCCCCCCCCCCCTTATTACTGACGTTTCTAGCTTCTATACCTAGGATTAGGAGGTTTTAGGAAAACATTTTGAAAAAAAAAACTTTTGAGTTGTTCTAGGCTACATTGTTGTATAATTTCAGGATCGATTGAGGCTATAGGCTATATGCTCTAATTCGAAATAAAAATCTATTCGACAAATTAAATTAGCGAGGCCGAAAAGATTAGTACTCGATTTCTTTTCATTATTTCCGTATGGGTTGGAAACCGAACTTGTCCTCAATTTCACACTGCTCCTTTCCCCCCCCCCACAATCATTAGGACACAGAAGAGTGATTTGATAACCTTGCAAGCCAAATAAGAAGGTCTTTTGCTGGAATACAGATGTATAGGGTGTATTAATCATTTAATCAATCATTTCCTGTATAGCGCTGAAAATCATATAAATAAGCTACCATTACTGTAAGGTGTGTCACAATAGTCTCACCTTAACAGTTGAAGCAACTAGTACAGTATACTCACTCAACATGCGTCTATCAAGTTCTATCACGGTAAACATTTTTCATTTCTATATTATTTCATACAAATGCAAATTCTAATTTTAAAATTTAAATGATTTTATATAGTTTCTAGTCGGAGCAGTTACTGTCCTGTTAACGTTTAATGGAGCTGATTCGTTCACCCTGGGACGTAATGTCAGCACCATTTCTTTAGACTTGGATGATCACGTCGATTCCAGCAACGAGACAAACGGTAGAGACGGCCATCTGGACAGTTTGGAGCTCATCCGAAATAATGAGACTTCCATCGAAGATGTTCTTGATATCCATCAGCATCACAATTCACTAGAAATAAACAACAACAGGCGATTCATCAAACAGGATTTCAAGTTGGCGCTCCTCAATCAAACGACGAACGCAAGTCTCGTCCTAGTGGTGACTGATGACGACGACAATTTGTCGCTGGAAGACATCGCATTCATCGACGAACAACAGAAATCCCAAGCCAATGACACGATTGTCCATCATCAGCAGTTGCATCTGCTCATCGACACTTTGAAGGTGAAAAGCGACTTGGTCAAGCGCAACGCCCCAACTGATTTTTCATCACGTTAGCCATGGCTATACTGTCGTCCTCCATCTCAGCGAGCCAATAATCTGCTACTATAAAAGGAATATGAAATCACAGAGAAAAGTATCACTTAGCTGACTGATATTCCCAGAGCTAAACTCTCCTCTCGCAACTCGTCAATGGCTTTCAAGCTTGCTCTTCTCTTCGCCATCATCGCCTTCGCCAGCGCTTGCTCTTATGCGGTAACTGAATTTTAATTCATTAAACCACATAATACAAATTGATGTTAATTCGATCATATTTATACAGCCTGGAACTACCACGACCCATGACGTCACCACTACCGTCACCACCGTCTCCGCTGATGATTGAAAGCGATGCTGGACTTTTGAGCTCCCACGACCGCAGCGTCATCCGTAAAACTTGGGATCAGGCCCGCAGAGACGGTGATGTCCCTCCCAAGATCCTTTTCCGCTTCATCAGCGCTCACCCTGAATATCAGAAGATGTTCAGCAAGTTCCCCAGCGTTCCCCAGAACGAGCTGATGGGCAACGGAAAAATCTTGGCCCAGGCTCCTACACCATTTTGGCTGGGTTGAACGTCGTCATTCAGTCCCTGTCCAGCACCGAGCTGATGGCCAGTCAACTCAACGCTCTTGGAGGTGCCCACAAGCCCCGTGGCGCCACTCCCATCATGTTTGAGGTTTGATTTGTCTATGTTTATTTGAATTCTAAGGGCATTATTTCATTACAATTTCGTCTGAAATGCGTACAGCAATTCGGTGCCGTCCTCGAGGAAGTCCCTCGCTGAGGAATTGGGCAGCAGCTTCAACGCTGAGGCCAAACAGGCCTGGAAGAACGGAATCGCCGCTTTGGTTGCCGGAATCTCCAAGACCCTCACCCAAACTATTCCATTTGTGTGCTACGACAAAACCCTTTCAATGTAATATTATTGTAATTCACTTGATATAGGAACTCGGAAGATTTGGTTGATCCCCAGACCAAATTGTCTGGCCACCAAATTCGCGACGTCCAGAGGACCTGGGAGAACATCCGAGGCAACCGCAACGCCATCGTCTCTGACATCTTCATCAAGTAAGTGTCTAGTAATCCTTTCATAGAATCTATATGAATTTTTTATGAATCTAATTGTAATTATATACTATGCCAACAGGCTCTTCAAGGAGACTCCCCGCGTCCAGAAATTTTTCCCCAAGTTCGCCAGCGTCCCCGTTGCATCTTTGAGTGGTGACGCCGAGTACAACAAACAAGTCGCCCTGGTCGCCGACCGTTTGGACACCATCATCTCGGCCATGGACGACAAACTTCAATTGGGCAACATCAACTACATGCGCTACACTCACGCCGCCCGCAGCATTCCCCGTGGACCTTGGGAGGTGAGATGCGCCCCATCCGTTTATACCTTTATATTAACTGACTAACTCTGTTGTCTTGTTGTCTTGTTGTCTTATTTATATAGGACTTTGGCCGTCTTCTAATGGACTCTTTGGGTTCCAATGGCGTCTCATCCGATGACATGGACTCGTGGAAAGGGCGCACTCAACGTCTTCGTCAACGGAATCTCCCCTAAGAATTAAACATCATTTTCAGAAATTTAAACACGGCGGCGGTTAAATGAAATCATTTTATTTCGCCCGTTTATTGTCTGATGTTCTTTTGTTTGATTTTTGTTTATTACAATACAATTAATTCTAAACAATGATTTCCGTTCTCCCGCCGCTTATCCTAGTATGTTTCTTGTTGAAAATTTATAACACGATTTGATCGTTTACGATTTAACAATCCTTCAATATCTTAAAAGTGGTTTCATTACGAATAAAAATAATCCTGTTGGCCCATTACTGTGAATAAATCGTAGACATTTATTTTCTTTCCTCCAAAATTCGCTTTTACGCTTATTCTTTCATTTTAATGCTCACTATGAAAATATCAAAGAAATATTATTTTATAACAATCATTAGATCATCGTACGAATAATATCCCGTGCTGGCATTCAAATGAAAAGAATCAATTCAAGCGCCAATGCCCTTCAAGTCCTAACTGTGGGGAAGGTGAAGAAGAAGTGGTTCAAAGTCGTAGACGTCCTTATTATTTGCAAAATCTGGTAATGAATTTGGCGGCTTTACATTTGAATTTCTATAAAAATAGTTGAAAATAGAAAACAGAATTTGTTAAAGGAAATCCAATTAGTAGGTAATCATTTGACACACGTATTGGTATAGACATCCACTGAGACAGTGGTAAGTTAAGTTTTGTGTTAAGTCTGATCAACTCACTCTTTGATCAAGTTCATCTTCTACAGCATCAGCAGGTAAACGTTCTAGGCCTCTAGGGGGATGGGTAGCTCTCGGACTCCGCACTTTTCAGTAACGTATTTCTTGGCACTGCGCATCCGACTTTCTACATAATATCAAATGAGTCGTAATATACTGTATGAAATATTAAATACAACATATGTCAAATGAAATAGATAGCAAAAATTGTATTAAATATTTGCAAGTTGTTTTAAGATTAGGGTCCTCCTCTATACTCTATGAAATATGAAATGAATTGACATACAATAAAATACGCGTACTCACTTTAACAAAAAGTTTTGCGATCAATATCAAAATTGGATTTTGATCAGATTCCTCGTCAGCGTTATCGCTTCGCAGCATTAAATCTTCGTCGTGGAAATTGCTGCTGGGACTCGGGGATGAAAAGGCTCCGTGAAAGAGAACGGCGCACATAGCGGCGACCAATAGCATCTGTTTTTTGCGTGTGTTACATTACAAATACGTGGATTAAGACACGATTACAATTCAATGACATTCAATTAATACGGTACATTTTCAAGTTTACAAAAAATCAATTGGATCACATTATCTGTCATTACCTGAATTTGGAAACGCATTTTGAAAGTTAATAGTTGAAGTAGAGAAGACTGGGAGAGTTATTTACTGGCTGATGGGCTGTCGATGAAGCTCGTCAAACTGTATCTCACCTTCATCATCAGGTGCTCTTTTTATACGATTTGAGAGTCGTATGATTGCCTGTTTCAATGTCAAATGAATGTTCATTTAACAGCTGTCCACTTTTAATTAGGAACAAATTGTTTAGTTTCTTTCGTTCATGTTGTTCACTTGGTCACATTTCCCAAAAAGTGCAGAATAAATGTGTTGACTTTGTCCTTAATTGAAAACATATTTTTACATGTCCATGTCAATATTTATTTGTTAATGGCCTTGTTAATTACCCCATGGTGTCCAATCAGCAATTAACTAGCTAATAAATAAGTCAATGATGATATCGTTTGTTTATTTTGGAGCTGCTGCTGGGCAGTTGAATATTCCAATCGATAAGTATGTATGATCAAACGAACTGGGAACCTAATAATATATTTGTCGACATCCTAATACGCTGATAAAATATAATTAAGTGTAAATAAGCGCAGTAGATTTTGGTGAGGGAAATTAAGCGCTGTTTATTTTAATACCAGATGTGTGAAAATGGAATTTCATAAACTCATATCATTCTTGTTGATTTGAAAAGCGCCGTAATGTTGATACAAGCGCTGGATTATTCATTTCAGCGCGTAATGAGATTGCAGATTTTATCCGAGCTACCATGCAGAGTAGTCCAAACTGTTATTGCTGTTTTACATGTCAGAAGATAATTAGTTACGAATTTAAGGCGACACGCCGACACAGGTGTACGAATGTTCCTATTAGCTTTTCTTTTGTCACCTCCTGATGTTGCAGCATATACGATGAGTGCTAGCGTGGTTTGCCACTGACACGGTGCGTTGTAGTGTCCGATCCCATCGCCGTACGGCTGCTGGACACATAACATTCCCCAAATTCCATTTTGACTTCTCTTATTCCCGGACTCGGTCTTTTCCATCTTCCATTCAGGGAAAATATCGCGATTTGCGGATAAACTGCTAATGTTACAAAGCGACGCACACAACCAGGATGAGGTGCCAATTAAAATTCCCTTGTAAATTTTTTATTTCATTTATCAGATAATATTATCTTATTTAGTAAATCTGGAATTATTTTTTATTTTTTATTATGGTAAAACTAAAAAGGGAAGGTTATGGCAGGTGGTGTCTGACCTGGCACGCACACGTTCGTGACAGTTATTGACAGCGTAGTGGGTGAGGTACGACTCTGAGAAGTCAACGATTTCCGAACGTGGGAACAATTGGGATTGTAATCAACTCCCCTTGTCACGAGAATATAAGACAAGTCAATTATGAAAGGTCGATTGATTTCTTATTGGCGACATAGTGTCCGATTCCGCCGTCGTACGGCTAGACACGGGTCTGAATAACGCGCTGGTCAGGGAAAATACCGCGATTAGTCGATAACTGCAACTGTATTACATAGTAACACATAATAAATTTCTTTAGCAGTACATTTCCCATACATCAAACCCATAAATAACAAAAGCGCAAATAGACAGTATCATCACCTATTTTTGTAACATACACATTGAGCTGGCAAACAACAGTTTTCAAGGGAGCATGAAATCGAGAAACAAAAGAGTGTTTTAAGAGAGAAAGATGTATATTCGATAAACACATAAAATATAATTATACGACGGATCAGAAGCCAATATTAAAAATACATTACATTGGATAGGATTATATAGCGTCCTCTCACGCGACCGGATAATACAGCGGTGACAGGATTTAAAGTGCAACAGGGCTAAGGGCGTGAATCTCATCGTCCGTCATCGGTAGCACAGGTGCGAATTGGGCAAAATGATCGGCAGTTAATTTCTTAGGTCTTGTATCCATAATATTGGAGCCGAATAATTTCGTGATATCTTCCACCGTGACCCATCGCATCAGATATGCTCTCGACAGTTCATCGTCCATTTCCCAAAAATAATAGTCGCCCAGATATTCCTTGACGAGATACAAATCGTCGGACAATGAATGGTCAAAGACTCCGACAATCGGCTGCTGTTCCAAAAGCGACAACAACAAAATGTCTTCGTGACTGAGAACGAAATGCTGCTGATCTTCCAAAGAGTGATCGTCAAATCGCTGCTGGACTGGTTGAACACCGTGACTTGATAGTCCGTCTTGCTGTTGGATAACAAAGGGATCAGTTGGGGCGTTGCGCTTGACCAAGTCGCTTTTCACCTTCAAAGTGTCGATGAGCAGATGCAACTGCTGATGATGGACAATCGTGTCATTGGCTTGGGATTTCTGTTGTTCGTCGATGAATGCGATGTCTTCCAGCGACAAATTGTCGTCGTCATCAGTCACCACTAGGACGAGACTTGCGTTCGTCGTTTGATTGAGGAGCGCCAACTTGAAATCCTGTTTGATGAATCGCCTGTTGTTGTTTATTTCTAGTGAATTGTGATGCTGATGGATATCAAGAACATCTTCGATGGAAGTCTCATTATTTCGGATGAGCTCCAAACTGTCCAGATGGCCGTCTCTACCGTTTGTCTCGTTGCTGGAATCGACGTGATCATCCAAGTCTAAAGAAATGGTGCTGACATTGCGTCCCAGCGTAAACGATTCAGCTCCATTAAACGTCAATAGGACAGTAACTGCTCCGACTAGAAACTATATAAAATCATTTAAAATTAAAATTTGTATTTGTATTAGCCTTTAAACAATTTAAAAGGGACAAATGTTTACCATAATAGAACTTGAAAGACGCATGTTGACTATAAGTGAGTTCTACTAGTTGCTTCAACTGTTGAGGTGAGAATATTGACACCTTACAGTGACGTTAGCACATTTATACGTCCACTAGGCAGGAAATGGATAGACCCTGTTATCTTTACAGTAAAAGACCTTCTTATTTCGCTTGCAAGGCTATCAAATCACTCTTCTGTGTCCTAATGATTGTGGGGGGGAAAGGGGCAGTGTGAAATTGAGGACAAGTTCGGTTTCCAACCCAGTATACGGAAATAATGAAAAGAAATCGAGTACGAATCTTTTCGGCCTCGCTAATTTAATTTGTCGAATAGATTTTTATTTCGAATTAGAGCATATAGCCTATAGCCTCAATCGATCCTGAAATTATACAACAATGTAGCCTAGAACAACTCAAAAGTTTTTTTTTTCAAAATGTTTTCCTAAAACCTCCTAATCCTAGGTATAGAAGCTAGAAACGTCAGTAATAAGGGGGGGGGGGGGGTGGGGGATGGTCAGATATATAGGGATGCGCGTTTTCTTTTTTCTTCTCTTGAACCAAATATTGTTTTTGTTTTTCTTACTTAACCTTAATATATCCTTTTTCATTTATTAAAGACAAAAAACAAAAAACGCCAACCCTTTTGAGGGCGTTGTCTGTTGTCTGTCAGTTTAATTCTGTCCATTACTGAGAAATGAAAATCAAATAGGAATTTTCTTTCTTCCCAAAATGTTTATTATATTCTTTCATTTGAATGCTCGCCTTGATGCGTATACGGTAGGCCTATACACGAATAATATCCCATTTGAAAGGCATTTGAAATCAAAAGAAGAGAAATTTGAATTGAAATAAACCAACACCAATATAATTTTATTTCATATTATGAAAAGTCCTAACTGCAGGGAAGACGTGGTTTAAAGTCGTATAGGTGTCCACTTTTGTTTAGCAAAATCTGCTAATGAATCTTGCGGCTCTACATCCGAATCTCTTTAAAAATAGAAAACAGACATTTTTATCAATGAAATCCAAATAAAGGCATTTATGAGCGTGGTAGGCAGCAGGCAGCTGTATTATTACCCTTAAAATGTCGGCTATACTTTGATCAAGTTCATCTTCTACAGCATCAGCAGGTAAACGTTCTAGGGCCTCTAGGGGATGGGTAGCTCTCGGACTCCGCAACTTGCAGCGTGTCTCTTGGCAACTGCGCATCCGACTTGCTATAATATCCAATCAGCCGTAAAATATAATTAAAACATTATACAACATGACACATAATATAGACAGTCAATTTGTATTTTAAATGTATTTTGAAATTTTGATAACATTAGGCCCTCCTTTATACTCTATAAATAAATAAATTGACATAAAATACTCACTTTAACCAAAATTTTGCGGCAAGTATCAATAATGGATTTTCATCGGTATCCTCGTCATCACTAGCGCTTCGTAGAACGTCGTCGACATTGCTGGGACTCGGGGCTGAATAGGCACCGTGGAAGAGAACAGCGCAGATAGCGGCGACCAATAGCATCTGTTTTTTGCGTGCGTTACATTATTACAAATAGATTCAGACTCCCGATTACAATTGAATGGCAATCAATTAATACGGTACATTTTCAAGTATACAAAAAATCAATTGGATCACATTTTCTTTCATTACCTGAATTTGGAAACGCATTTTGAATGTTGAAGAAGAGAAGACTGGGAGAGTTATTACTGGCTGATGGGCTGTCGATGAAGCTCGTCAAACTGTATCTCAACTTCATCATCAGGTGCTCTTTTTATACGATTTGAGAGTCGTATGATTGCCTGCTTCAACGCCAACTCCATGTTCATTGAACAGCTGTCCACTTTTAATTAGGAACCAAATTGTTTAGTTTCGTTCGTTCATGTTGTTCATTTGGTCACATTTCCCAAAAAGTATAGAATAAATTTGTTGACTTTGTCCTTCATCGAAAACATATTTTTACATGTCCATGTCAATATTTATTTGTTAATGGCCTTGTTAATTACCCCATGGTGTCCAATCAATCAGCAATTAACTAGCTAATAATTCAGTTAATTATGATATAGTAGTTTGTTTATTCTGGAGCTGCTGCTGGGGCAGTTGTCAATATCCCAATCGTTAAGTATGTATTTCCCCCAAAGTGTGTAGAATGTGTTATTTGTCGGCATCCTAATGCGCAGAAGAATTATAACTAAGTGTAAATAAGCATTTAATTGAAAACGCATTTTTTTTTTCAAGTACATGTCAATATTGAATGGTTGATTGGCCCGTGGTGTCCAATCAGTATTCAATTAATATGGTCTAACAAATATGGTAAAAATAATTTAGTTTTGTTTATTCGGGAGATGGTGAACAGGGTTCCAAATCTATTAATGTGTAAGTAAGCGCAGTGGATGTTGATGAGGGAAAAAAAGTAATTTAATCAATGTAACGACCCAGATGTGTGCTAGCATGAAATTAACGTTTTAACTATGTTCAAATCGAGTCATGTTTTATCCCGTCCCTCACTGGATCTTGCAGACCATACTATCAATAGTTACTTGATAAGACCGGATAAGACAATATAGACATGCTGATATCGTCAAAATAATTGCTGTAATTTAAATTACAGCGATATAAAGCGTACATATACAGCGTATAAATGAATTCATTTATACGCTATATGTGCATTATCTGCCCGTATCTACCATTCATAGTGTAAAAGAAAACAACAGATTTACTTCAGGACTAAAGCTGCTCTGCTAAATATAGTTATAACTAGGCAAATCTATTAACCGAATTCTAAGACATTTTTAAAATTTTCTTTGTCAAATACGGGTAAACGCAAAATTGATACAAGACAGAAAACAAATTATGGAAAAGATTTTTATTTCGTGAAAAATTCGTTTTTTTTGGAATTTACGGGATGAATATAACGGGTTTAGTATTTGAATTGTCATCGATTTGTTATTAAAAAGTTCAACAACTAATCAAATATTTCGTGAGAGCCTCTGCCGTATCGATAGTCACCGAATCCTCCTCGTATCCTTGGTCAATAAGTCCTCCGTATCCATAGTCCATATACTGTAACCGTAGTTGTCGTAGTCACCGTAGCCAGCGTACTGGTTACCTGTTTTCAAATAGTTGATGTCACGAAATGTGATCAACAGTATAAGCTGTTGTCCGCTTACCGAAGCGACCACCGTCCAGGAGGCCAGCAAGGAGACCAGTCACCGAGTTGACGACGTTGACGAAGATTCGATTGAGCAGCGCTGGCGAATGTCAAAATGCTGGGCAACAGGACGCAAAAAAAAAAACAGACTCTGTGATTTATCGTAAAAGGAATTAAATAAATCGTAAAAGTCAAATTGTTATTTATAAGTAACAGCAACTAAACAGGATAGCTGGACGACTCATGTTGAGTTGCAATCGAAGGCGTTTTATATACTGTTTATAACACTCGTACCAAATCACCAAAGTCAAGACACAGTCTCAGCAGTCAGCAATCACAAGGTTAATTGAACAACAGAGAGATCCAAATCATTTCAGGAAATCCAATTTCAATTAGTGATTGAAAGTTAAAACAGGAAATGTGATGATGTGGAAATCTGTGTTAAACAAAGAAAAAAGCATCAGCAGAGATGATTATCAATCATGTTAGATAGCAGCGCTTAAATATAACGCAGGATTATTGTCCGATTAACTTATTACAGTTCCGCAGAATTTTACTACCCACCAATTTTTTTGTTGTCTTTCTCAGCAGGTTGGACTCACAGAACTCTCTAGTCCAAGTCTCACATAGTTATTTATTTCATTTACATGCAAAGTCACTTATGAGCATTTCATATAAATTCAATCAGTACCATATACGTAATACAATCTTGGTATTATCATGTAAAATTTACCAGTCCATAGGTGCTTACAAGTTACAAGCTTTTAAGTTTGAACCAAACCACAAAGTCGACCATTCCTTTTTGTCGTAACAAAAACTGACAATTTTGAATTAAACAATTTTTTTGGGGGGGTTTCAAATTTTCAAGGTTCTGAATCCGTTTTATAACCAATACCTTCAAACAAAACTGTTGAGATCTAGTTGCATTTGGAAAGAAAATGACTCACTCAGCCTTGTCTGCCAATAGATATTTCTTAAATATCGACTCCACCCTCTTACTACACCCTACTACACCGGGCGTTCTCAGTTCTCTTTATGCTAGTCCACCTCTGCTTATGTTCTTTGCTAGGCTTTTAAAAAAAACAGACTGGCTAAGATATAGAACATATTACAGCCGTTAGTTAAAGCAGGTCTAGTCGATGAATCGCGCTGGATCGTGAATACTTGGAATTTAAACAAATTTAAGTCGTCAAATGTCTCCGAAGTAGTACGTAAGTGCTAAAAACAACTTTTTTTTACCGCTCGGCTCGGTAATCATTTATATTCAGTGCTGTCATCTGTTGTACGTCAAGCGATCCGTTTTGTTCATTCTAACTCTGTCCAACTCTTTCCCGTGCCTAAGCCAGGGCTAAAAACCCATACAGTAAGCACAATAAATTAAACTTAAATACAAAAGAAAATAGACGAAAAGATCAGCCTTGTCTGCCAATGACATGATAATCCCCCTCCCTACTACACCCAATGAGTCAACTACACCCAGCTACTACACCGTTGCAGGGTTCTCTCGCGCTACTCCGCCTTTATTATTTTATTGTTGAAGTAGAAGAAGATGACATAAGACTATCGTTATCCACGAGTCGAGTCGTCACCGGAGAGTAATAGAGGTAGAGTCACATCCTTTAACAGCTGTAATTATTGTTTGTCTCGTTGGTTGCGATTGGTGGGTCTGCACTAAATTGTCGGCCATTCTTTATTTTATTTTGTAAGGGAAACGGGGCGTTGTTTCGTTTCATTTTTGTTCATTTTTTTTTTCCTTCGTTGAACAAAACAACCGCAAACCTTTCGAGAAAGACATTGATGTCGGCTTCTTTTGATGGATTTCCATTTGTTGTATATTATTTTACTCTTGAAGCTCAAACGTAGTTAAAGTAATGCATTTAAAGAAGAGCTTTGCTGTTTGATCACAAGGTATTGTCAGCACTTTGCTCCGCGTATGATGAATTGTATTTCTCGCAATGGGCAAACCCAATTTGTTTTTTTTCTTTTTCGATTTCGATTTCAATTTTGAGACAATGTCGTCATCGAGGAAAATCCGGTGTAACTCATCCAGCAGTCCAGCCTTTTGGCCATCACGTGTTATTGTCAGTACACACTCAAACACAGAGCGCACCTTATATAGGGGAGACCGGGGCTAAATGGAACACGGGGTGAAGTGAAACAGTCGAGTTTTGATATGAAAAAACTCGTTTAAAAAATACAAATCGTTGATGGTATATGGGAAACCGGTTTTTCTTTCATGGGGGTAAATTTTATTACGATAGTTGAAATAGTTTTCAAGTTATCATTAAAAAAGTGATTTGACTGGAAAAATTTTTTGAGAATACTGTTTTATTTTTTAAGTTTTAACGCAGGGTTTTTGAAGTAAAATTAAAGTAAGATAGCCATTTGAAAGATTATTCTTTTTTCTATTTTATGACGTTTAAAAAAAAAGATTGCTCACTTGTACACCGAGAAAAAGTTATTTTAATGAAACAACCTTTTGCGGGGTGAAATGGAACAAATTTCGGGGGGTGAAACGGAACACGTTGTAGCATGGTTGTAGCATCAGTAGGAGGAGCTTAGTGAGAAAAACCAGAATTCAGTCCAAAAATTGAACACAAAATAGTCCCACTTTAAAACTATAATTACTCAAGAATAATTAACTTGTTTTACGCAAAACATGGTAATATTCTTGAAGATAAAGAAATTTCCTATTTTACTACAGTTATTTTAATAAATTATATTCAGCCGTTGCTGAGAAAAATCGCGTTCCATTTTACCCGGGGTCTGTTCCATTTCACCCCGTCTTTTTTCGATCGAGTGGAGTTCGGCTGAAAAAAACCTTAGTTATATTTCTTTCATATCTCGTTTATTTTTGAACAAAAACATACAAAAAAAAAATCAGTGGGTAGCCAAGATGTTGCTTAATAATACAAAAAAAAAAAAAAATCTTAAAATGTATCTATTTTGTCATAAATCTTAAGAAGTAAGGCAGACATGAAAAAATGTTCCATTTAGCCCCGGTCTCCCCTACTGTTGAATGTTGTTTTCCTTTCTTCTGTTTATTTATGGCTTGTGGTACTGGTACTACTTTTTTAGTGTTGATTTTACTCGATAGGCAGCAGAACAAGAAGAAGAAAAAAAGAAGAAGAACGGATTTGTTTTCTCCTCCCAACTCATAATGGTCTATTTTTTTGTTTTTTTACTACGTTGTCGGCCATTTCTTTTTTATCGCAAGTGGGAAGGGTTAAAAATATTGCCTTGGATTAAATCGTTTCTCTTTTTTGTAAGGTTCCCCGCTCCCCATTTAAAAAAACCAACGAAAACAAAACAAAATTCTCAGATGTTTAGGATATTTAACTCACCCAGACCCAGCCTTGTTTACCAATGGGCTTATTTTCTGCCTATTGACTCACACTCTAACACTCCATTGTTGGTAATCTCTTTTACGCTACTCCACCCTTTGCTCGTTGCTTTCTGAAAAAATATAAACCAACTGAAACTAAACATTTTCATTATAATTTGCTGTTGGGATTCACCGTGAAAAAATAAATCTATTGTCACACTTGTATGAGGTGACAAAGTGTATTTGAGCCATTTGTATGTGACAGGGCAAATGAATTTAAGCTTTGAATTTCCACAACGGCGTGTTGTTGTTCACGAAATAATGTTTGGCAAAATCGAGAAGGTAGTTGTCATCTTTGTGTTGAGCTCCAGGTCCTTTGCTGCTGTGATGTTGGTCGATTCTTTCGCCAGCTGCTGCGATGGCATCCTCTAGTTCGTAATGCCATTTCAGTTCCATGAAGAAGACGAAAATCTCGAAAAATTCGCCAAAGTGAGTCGGAAACAAATTTCTCAATTTGAATTCATCATCAGCTCGACCTCCATATCGATTGATTGTCTGTTCATCAATCAAATGAGTTTCTAAATCACCTGAAATGATATATAAGAAATTGCTCCGAGAGCTAGATGGTATATTGTTAAGTCATTCGAATAATCGGATTGTCTTACCTTCAACTATTATCGTCGTATCATCGTCTTCGGGTGAAATGGATAGTGACACTGCCGAGCTATTGAACACCGTCAACAGCAAAGAATAAACCACCATAGATATAATAAATAACTTCATATTTAGCATCGTGTATAATGATGTTTGTAAATGGATTTTGTTTTCAGTAAAATGAGTAGACGGTGGGCAACAGCAGCAAAAATGCGTTCATCGGCATAGCTCGAGGAAGACGGAGAGAGTTGCTCCATGTTTCCTGTACTTATTTATATAGGGGCGCGCGTGAATATGGGCCAAATTCCGTTCATCGTAGCTTCTTTAGTCGTTTTTTCTCACTGTGTCAAGGTTTGATCGTTGTTGGGCACGTATTCGGACGGTAGGTATAGTATTTACCTTAGTATTTACCGTACGTCCGTCATTGTATCCGCACCTGTTGAAATCTTTCTATAGCTGCTACAGTACTCTGCCATGTCCACTCACCTAATCAAACATGTAAAAAAGAGAACTACTGCCGCCGAAAATAAACTTGAATGATGGACAAAACCGAAAAAGGCTGTTTGAGTGAGGGCGGCCTAAAGTCTATTTCTTTCTCAGAATACGGATTGAATCAAAATAACAATCGAGTGCCCCTAATTCAACTTCTTCTTTATAGCTGGTGACAGCAGTGCACCACTCCTCGTCTATATTATTTGAATTCGTGATGCAATTAGAAAAAAAAAAACACGACGTCACATTTGCTCAAACTGCTGTTGATGGTGGGTAATTCCAAACGTGGAGACGAGCCGAAAAAAAAAAGACAACGTCACTTTCGACTCGCATGTACAAAAAAACGGACTCCGACGGACTATAGCAATGTGTGAATATTGAATAGTCAGCATCCACGGCAGCTTTAAAAACGGTCGGAAAGACGATACATGTTGTCATTTCTTCAAACAGCTTTGCATCCAGTAAGACACATCACTGTTGTCTGCTGTCTATTTCAAATGATGCTGATCAGAATAATATTGACATCATTGATGGCAATTTTTTTCTTTTTATCCGCAACTGTTGATACACAGCCCGTCATATTATGCCATGGAATACTTGCATGCGACGACGACAAGGATATCTCGAGAAATGAAGATCCTTCATCTACTAAAAACAATATTGGAGGTAAGACTACTTTAATATCAATTAAAAAAATTAAATGGTAATAAAGTGAATCATTTTGCTGGATTTCTGTAGGGACGGCCCGTTTAATTCAAGCTGATGGCCATAAAAATGAAAAAATTTTGTACCTGTCCGAAGTCAAACCTAAAGATTTGGTTCCGAGTAGCTTCACCGAATTGTTTCAGATATTTACCTTCTCGTTTAAGGCGAAATGGCACAAGGAAATTCTTCGTTCTATCGGAGAAGTCGCCACTGATGGAAAACGTCGGCGATAATTTATCAAGTTATAGTATTTATCGATTAGACACTAAAAAAAGAATTGAATTGTGATATACACTAACAGTAAATGAGCTGCAATTTGTAATACGGTATACCCTTCATTTTTGTTTAAAATATAACCATTTTTGATGGCGTGTGTTTCAGTTTCAGTTTAGACAGTTATTATGTCATAGATTTACAAAAAGACACTATAAGAAAAATATAGATATTTTATTTGTGACTGGTTCAGATTTCTGGTTCAGAATGAACTCAAGGAATTCGTGATAACAATTTTCTTTCCCAACTATAAAATTATTGTTTTTCATTCAAGCACCTATATTATAGTATATTATAAATGCATTCATATCGTGTGCGATTAAGATTCATCCATTAGTCGATGGAAAACGTCATTATTCAATGGCGTAGACGTCCTTATTATTTGCAAAATCTGGTAATGAATTTGGCGGCTTTACATTTTAATTTCTATGAAAATAGAAAATAAAAGAAAATGTTAAAGGAAAATCCAATTAGATAATCATTTGACACACGTAGGTATATATAGACATCCACTGAGAGACAGTGGTATGTTTAGTCTTGTTTTAAGTCTGATCATCAACTCACACTTTGATCAAGTTCATCATCATCTTCAGCATCAGCAGGTGAACGTTCTTGGGGAGCTGCTGTTGTGGGCTGTGGGACTCCGCACTTTTTCGTAGCGTATTTCATGGCAGCTTTGCATCCGACTTTCTACATAATATCCAATGGGTCGTAATATATATGATGAAACATTATACAACATGCATGTCAAATGAAATAGACAGCAGCAAATTTTTATTAAATATTTAGAAGTTGTGTTAACATTAATAGGGCCCTCCTTTATACTCTATGAAATATTGAAATGAATTGACATAAAATATACGCGTACTCACTTTGATAAATTTTTTTGCGAGATATATCAAAATTGGATTTTGATCAGATTCCTCGTTATCGTCGTTATCGCTTCGCAGCATTAAATCGTCGTCGTCGAAATTGCTGGGACTCGGGGCTGAAAAGGCTCCGTGAAAGAGAACGGCGCACATAGCGGCGACCAATAGCATCTGTTTTTTGCGTGCGTTACATTATTACAAATAGATTCAGACTCCCGATTACAATTGAATGGCAATCAATTAATACGGTACATTTTCAAGTTTACAAAAAATCAATTGGATCACATTTTCTTTCATTACCTGAATTTGGAAACGCATTTTGAATTTTTATAGTTGAAGAAGAGAAGACTGGGAGAGTTATTACTGGCTGATGGGCTGTCGATGAAGCTCGTCAAACTGTATCTCACCTTCATCATCAGGTGCTCTTTTTATACGATTTGAGAGTCGTATGATTGCCTGTTTCAATGTCAAATTAATGTTCATTTAACAGCTGTCCATTTTTAATTAGGAACCAAATTGTTTAGTTTCGTTCGTTCATGTTGTTCACTTGGTCCCACAGGCTAACACACATCCCAAAAAGTGTAGAATATGTTGACTTTGTCCTTCATCGAAAACATATTTTTTTCGACTACATGTCAATATTGAATGGTTAATTGCCCCGTGGTGTTCAATCAGCAATTAACTAGCAAATAATTCAGTTAGTAATGATGATATAGTTTGTTTATTTTGGAGCTGCTGCTGGGGCAGTTGTCAATATCCCAATCGATTAGTATGGCGTTAGTATGTATGATCAAACGAACTGGGAACCTAATAATATATTGTCGACATCCTAATCGGCTGGTAAATTATAACTAAGTGTAAATAAGCGCAGTAGATTCTGGTGAGGGAAATTAAGCACTGTTTATTTTAATACCAGATGTGTGAAAATGGAATTACGTGCAGTACCTACCAACACGAGACTTGTGCGTTTTCCACCTCGGCCTCACAGGATCATACAGACCATGCTGTTAATGACTTAATTATAAATATGCATATTCTTAAAATTATATAGTTCTATTTACAGCTTTTATTTATTATATTTGTCAGTCAATTAGAGTAAAAGAAGCCAAGTTTTATAAGAAAATAAATTTCCAGAAATGTTTATCTCGATCTTTTATTTTATTTGCTGCTAACGGTTGCTAACTTCAGCAAGGGACGTATTTCCTCATGAACTTTTCGGTGAACTTTGAACAAAGTTGGTTACCATAAACCAGTTAAAACCAAATCAATTTTATATTACAGTTAAAATAAATTCTGCTGTCGATCTCTATATGCAGCACGTGCCCTTATTTATTTTATGGACTTTAAGAGGAACTTACTTAATAATCGCTACTGGCTAATTATGACAATGTCACTATTTCAAATGTAGTGACTTACTTGTCAACAAAACCAGCGCATCTCGTGCAGATATCCTAATATGGAAAGAAGGGAATATCAGCAAGATAGTTGAAATACGACTTATGAACTTTGGTAGAAGACAAGTCTTGCGCTTTATTGTTAAACACATCATCCTTGTGGATTTGAAAATTCAAATATCAACTGCGGCACTGCATGGCCTTTTTTTTATATGCTGACCCTACACGTGTGTAAATAATAAGTCAAATGTTTATGTACATCGATGTTAATAGAGACTGGAACCACAGGATGTGAAAAAAAAAAAAAAAAAAAAATAGAAACCCTCTAGATGACAATCTCATCACAAAAAAATAAGGCTAACAGCAGCCGGACTGGGAAAACATTACGTGCGGAACGTCACGTAGTTTCCGACTTGTCCCGACATATGGGAATGCAAATATATAGTTGACAGGATGACCCGATATTATTAGTAGACTAAAGATCAAACGTCAAAGTTTCAGTCAAAGTATCGGCTACAGCACATGTTTTTCATCACGTTAGCCATGGCTATACTGTCGTCCTCCATCTCTTTCGAGCCAATAATCTGCTACTATAAAAGGAATATGAAATCACAGAGAAAAGTATCACTTAGCTGACTGATATTCCCAGAGCTAAACTCTCCTCTCGCGCAACAACAATGGCTTTCAAGCTTGCTCTTCTCTTCGCCATCATCGCCTTCGCCAGCGCTTGCTCTTATGCGGTAACTGAATTTTAATTCATTAAACCACATAATACAAATTGATGTTAATTCGAATAAATATTTATACAGCCTGGAACTACCACGACCACCGTCACCACTACCGTCACCACCGTCTCCGCTGATGATGAAAGCGATGCTGGACTTTTGAGCTCCCACGACCGCAGCGTCATCCGTAAAACTTGGGATCAGGCCCGCAGAGACGGTGATGTCCCTCCCAAGATCCTTTCCGCTTCATCAGCGCTCACCCTGAATATCAGAAGATGTTCAGCAAGTTCCCCAGCGTTCCCCAGAACGAGCTGATGGGCAACGGCAACTTCTTGGCCCAGGCCTACACCATTTTGGCTGGGGGTTGAACGTCGTCATTCAGTCCCTGTCCAGCACCGAGCTGATGGCCAGTCAACTCAACGCTCTTGGAGGTGCCCACAAGCCCCGTGGCGCCACTCCCATCATGTTTGAGGTTTGATTTGTCTATGTTTATTTGAATTCTAAGGGCATTATTTCATTACAATTTCGTCTGAAATGCGTACAGCAATTCGGTGCCGTCCTCGAGGAAGTCCTCGCTGAGGAATTGGGCAGCAGCTTCAACGCTGAGGCCAAACAGGCCTGGAAGAACGGAATCGCCGCTTTGGTTGCCGGAATCTCCAAGACCCTCAAGTAACTATTCCTTTTGTGTGCTACGACAAAACCCTTTCAATGTAATATTATTGTAATTCACTTGATATAGGAACTCGGAAGATTTGGTTGATCCCCAGACCAAATTGTCTGGCCACCAAATTCGCGACGTCCAGAGGACCTGGGAGAACATCCGAGGCAACCGCAACGCCATCGTCTCTGACATCTTCATCAAGTAAGTGTCTAGTAATCCTTTCATAGAATCTATATGAATTTTTTATGAATCTAATTGTAATTATATACTATGCCAACAGGCTCTTCAAGGAGACTCCCCGCGTCCAGAAATTTTCCCCAAGTTCGCCAGCGTCCCCGTTGCATCTTTGAGTGGTGACGCCGAGTACAACAAACAAGTCGCCCTGGTCGCCGACCGTTTGGACACCATCATCTCGGCCATGGACGATTTAAAACTTCAACTTTTGGGCAACATCAACTACTTGCGCACACTCCGCCGCCCGCAGCATTGCCGTGGACCTTGGGAACTGGATGCGACAATCCGTTTATACCTTTATATTAACTGACTAACTCTGTTGTCTTGTTGTCTTGTTGTCTTATTTATAAGGACTATACGTCTAATGGACTCTTTGGGTTCCAATGTCTCATCTGATGAATGGACACGTGGAAGGGCGCACTCAACGTCTTCGTCAACGGAATCTCCCCTAAGGTTTAAACATCATTTTCAGAAATTTAAACACGGCGACGGTTAAATGAAATCATTTTATTTTTTTATTTAAATGTTCTATGGAGCGACGTCCTTCTTTTATTATCACTAGACAATTTTATTTCTTATAAATTGGGTTCCGCACCGTCGTTTCAACTCCCGCAATTGTGTGGCAAGTAACTGTTGACTTGCTTTCTAGATGGCGTCCAGTCCAACGTTTTCACCTTTTTTAAAAAAATGAAATTGAAATTCCGCTTTTTTTTCTCGCATTCCGCTATCGTGTTCAACATACAATTAATCAAAACCAAACAAAATTTTCTTTTTAATTGTTTTAAAGTAATAGACTCGTAATATTAATTATCAAGCGCTTTTAGGAATTTTGGAGAAATCTAATTAATTGTGAGCCATATCCTTCTTATAAAGTATCCCATTTAAAATTATAAATCTCGTCCCAAGAGCTCAGAATAATTCCAGCGCTTCATTACGTCTTCATATCTCCAATTCTACAATGTATGAAAGGTGTGCTGTCTATTACGACATGCTATATAGCCAGCGGCTTATTAGATGGAAACTTGCTGATGGCAAACGAGTTGATCGTGACTTTCGCTTTTCAATCAGAACAAAGTCTTCCCCGTTACCGCCAATAACAAACGGGGAATTTGTTAAAGGAAATCCAATTAGTAGGTAATCATTTGACACACGTATTGGTATAGACATTTCCACTGAGACAGTGGTAAGTTAAGTTTTGTGTTAAGTCTGATCAACTGGTCTTTGATCAAGTTCATCTTCTACAGCATGAGCAGGTAAATTCTAGGGCCTCTAGGGGGATGGGTAGCTCTCGGACTCCGCAGTTTTCAGTAACGTATTTCTTGGCAAACTGCGCATCCGACTTTCTACATAATATCAAATGAGTCGTAATATACTGTATGAAATATTAAATACAACATATGTCAAATGAAAAATGTCAAAAATTGTATTAAATATTTGCAAGTTGTTGTAAGATTAGGGTCCTCCTCTATACTGAATGAAATATTAAATGAATTGACATACAATAAAATACGCGTACTCACTTTAACAAAAAGTTTTGCGACAATATCAAAATTGGATTTTGATCAGATTCCTCGTCAGCGTTATCGCACGCAGCATTAAATCTTGTCGTGGAAATTATGCTGGGACTCGGGGTGAAAAGGCTCGTGAAAGAGAACGGCGCACATAGCGGAACCAATAGGAGATTTTTTTGCGTGTGAATTACAATTTCGTGGATTAAGATCACGATTACAACAATGACATTCAATTAATACGGTACATTTTCAAGTTTACAAAAAATCAATTGGATCACATTATCTGTCATTACCTGAATTTGGAAACGCATTTTGAAAGTTAATAGTTGCGTAGAGAAGACTGGGAGAGTTATTACTGGCATCGCAGTCGATGAATCGTCAAACTTTATCTCTCTTCATCATCAGGTGCTCTTTTTATACGACTTAGAGAGTCTATGTTGATTGTTTCAATGTCAAATGAATGTTCATTAAACAGCTGTCCATCTTTTAATTAGGAACAAACGTTTAGTTCTTTCGTCATGTTGTTCACTTATCACATTTCCCGAAAGTGCAGAATAAATGTTTGACTTTGTCCTTAATTGAAAACATATTTTTACATGTCCATGTCAACAATAAAATATTTTTTAGAATAGAAAAATATAAATTTGCAAAATTCCAATATTCGATTGGAATGACACACCAATCAGACTCGGCAGTATAAAAATGTTTTAACCAGCCACAATAACCGAAAATTTGGGGTTTTTTTGTTTTTTATTCATATTGCCGTGAAAATTGTGGGTCAATTGCCCCGCCCTGTTCAAGGCATCACGATTGTCCCGAAGCCAATAACTTGTTGCCCTTAGTACATTAATAAATAATAAATCCGAGATTCCTATAACACGCAATATTTATGGGCAGCATGAAGAGAGCTATATACATATTTACTATTATATTAGTGCGTATACTATATGAGTCAAGCGAAACTGTGCCACCAAATCATCCAGCATTTAGTGTTTGTCTGTGTACAGCCTTGACTTCCTCCGTTTTTTTTTTTTATAAAGGCCATTTTCCAACATTTTTTCCAAAGGCGGGGTCTTTGAATGAAATTACCATTGAAAAAAGGAAAACTGAAATGTTTAATATTTTTGAAGAGTCCTCGATTTCAAATAATGCCGCCATTATAAAGATGAAGGTTCCGTCAAACAATTGAATAACAAGAGCAAAAATCATTTGACAAAAGATGTTGCTGCAAAATGATTTCAAATCACTCGGTCGTTCGTCTCCTTGAAAAAGGTGAAAATATTTGACTATATATTACATCATCATCATCATTTTAATAGTGATAATATATCCAGGCCTTTTCAGGGCCCTCTCGTGGCTGTGCACGCTCTTTTATAATATTTGAAAGAAGAATAGAGAGAAAAAATGCAGCTCAGCAATTCTTATTA
The DNA here is from genome assembly GCA_030770115.1 of Daphnia galeata. Taxonomy (NCBI): domain Eukaryota; kingdom Metazoa; phylum Arthropoda; class Branchiopoda; order Diplostraca; family Daphniidae; genus Daphnia; species Daphnia galeata. Next base: position 16,820,982 of record CM061116.1, on the reverse strand, counting down.
TTGCGGTCTAACCGCAAATAATAAAAAAGGCACAGCGGCAAATGCAGAGAGAGAGAGAGAGAGAGCGAATCCATGTCATGTCTCCCGCGCCGCCGACGAACTGTTGATATTCACGACGTTTCCAGCCCCTTTGCTGTCTGTCTATAAAAGAATTTTGCCCTGTGGATATATATGGCAGCAGGCAGCAGCAGAAGCAAATCTATTCAGATTGTCTATACTGCGATGATGATGACGATGTGGTCAATTACACTCAATTATTCGAGTCAATTGGCGTTTTGAACAGTCGGCGCGTTTTCTCGTCGCCTTTTCGTTTTTTTTTCGGGGAATAAAAATTTTGTTTCAGCAGATAACAACAACATCATCACGCGCAAGCCGGGAGAAGAAAACGTTTTTTGCTCCGTGCTGCTGCGTGTTTTGATTGTAGCGTCGTATATCCCACGGTATTAAAGATGGAAAGAGAGAGGAAGTGCGATGATATTTGAATTTAAAATCCATTTTGATGGCTTACCCCTATATCGTTCGATACATGTTACGTCACAAAATCACGGTAACCTTGTTTTGTTTGTCTCCAATGACTATTCTAATGGATATGCGGTCTTTTCTCTCTTTCCGGGGTTTAATTGTATTGGGGTATAATCTATCGAATTTATTTGTACCCAGTGCACTTTTTGTTTTATTGGTGTCTATTTTTAGAATGGGACATTTTTTTTAAATTTCCACAAATTTGTGGGTCCCATTACATGGCTTGTATTATTTAGCTATTTAAATAATTTAAAATTTAAAATAATAATATGACGTCCTGTTATTGTACCCGTACATAAGAATTCGTGCCGTCTATTAACATTTTTCCCCAAAAAAAAAATATTTAATTGAATAAACGTGTTTGAACGTATATAATGAAAATGAAAAAGAGAGCGATAGAAAGAGAACGTAAATAACCGTGTTACTAATATTTGTTGTATCTAATGGAATGTGTGAGTGCTGGAGCAGATAAAAATTTCAATTCAAATCGATCAGAAGCGGAGCAGCAAAATGACAAGACAAACTTTCCCTCTTTAACTCTATAACTATATCTAACCAATTACTAGACTATAAGAAATATAGTACACACACAAACAAATAACAGATCGCCATACACACAACCAGTTGGATATATGCGAACAACAAAATAAATCACCAAACATCAAACGATTTTAAATTCCATTCAAAATTTTATTTGCGGCACAGTATGGGACCACGGCAGCCAACCAATTTGATATTTTTGGGTTTTGGTTTTTTTTTGCATGGCCCTCGAGCGCAGCAGCAGAAATATTACAATAAACTATTATTATTATTATTAGCATAAACCTTGCTGTAGCAAAGAGACTCGATTCGATGCATCATGTTGCCTATATTCGGCTGCTCCTGCGGACTGATGTAACAAAAAATGACCCAGTTATCCGAATGAACTTGATAAATACAACAACAAAAAATGGGGAACCCGTTTTTCGAATTTTTTTTGTCGAATCAATTTTCTACATCACATAACGTTTTTAAATATTCCCGCTCGCGTATATAAATGGAAATCATATATTTTTTTTTTTTAATATTCTGTTTTGGCTATGTAAAAAAATGCACATAGGCCTACTGTCGAGTCACTATTTTTGTTTTTTCATTATTTACGCACGCGGGAGGAGTGACTGGCCAAACGACCTACACTAGTACACTCCCTATAAATAATATTTGTGACAAAAAAAACAACGAAAAATGTTTTAAAAACATGTTTGGTTAATCTTTATGTAAACATAAGTCGTATTGTTGTTGTTTCTATACGTCCGTGTAATAATAATTGATGATGAAGGTCTCGCAGCTCAATCTATGGGACCCACCACCGTGAGTTGCGGTTTTCCTTGTTGTCTATATAATACATTCAAATTTGTTTCATTGAAAATTCAAAATATAGATAAACAAATAGTTAGATGAAAATTGAGATGAAGTAATATGACCATCAAATAATATCTACAAGTTGACATTGAAATTATTAATCCAATAACTGTTTTTTTTTTTTTTGAAATAAAAAATGCTTATCCGGTTATAAAACTCCTTGAGCGATTAGCCAAGTGAGGCCAATCCATATCCAAAACCGTATGGAGATCTATTCTAGCTAATACGTATCAATCATCAAGTCTCTCTCCCGGCAGTAACGTTATTTATTACTATTAAAATTTAAAATTTTTAATTGAAATAAAAAAAAAGAGATCAAGGTATACAATACCGGGCGGTAAATTTGAATTCATTTTCGACTATATATAAATGCAAACAGGACCACAAGTAATCTACAATTAAAAATTTCCAATAGAATTAGAAAATAATCAAATCAAAAAACGCAAAGAATGCACAGCAGCGCAATCTATTTTTTTTGCGGATAAATTCAATAACTCATTTGAGAGAATCAGGGTTTTTTATGGAGCCGCGGCGGGGAAATGACGCAAAAATACAATCGAACGTATAGGGTAGTAGTACATTATACCGAGCATTATACACGAGAGCGTGTGCTGCTTGTTATTTAACGACGGCGACGTCGTCTTGACGGGGGCAACTGCGTGCAACCAACAGCAAATGAAATGAGAAATAGAGAAATAGAGAAAGGATATAATATAATAAATATAGGCTCGCTACTGCTGTGTGTATACGTATAGTACAACCAAGGACATGAAATGCACGCCGAGTTTCTGCGGCGGCCACATCCATCCACCCCATTTCGCTCCCTCCAGCAGCAGCTCCTTATGCCGACCGAGTGGCAGTCACGTGAATTTATAAAAACGTACGCGTTACAAGTGAAATGCAATCAATTGTTCACTGCTTGCCGAATTCAACGGGACTCGACGGGACTCGTCCAGTATATATCGCAACTGAGAAAAAGTGTCTTCGTCTAGAACTGTATTACGTTATTGTGGACTTGTATAATAATCGAAGAATATTATGGTAAAGTATTTAAATATTATTTAGTTGAAGCGTCCCAGATTATTCGATAGTTTCACGGACTATTATTATTTTTTGTTGCGCAATTTTTCGCTATTTCTTCTTCTTTTTTATTTATACATACAGACATCACAAATGTTGAACAACAAATGGATTGTATTGGGATTGGGACTTGTTTTCCTGATCGCTGCTCATCAAGCGAAACCCGTGTCCCGTCCGTCGCCTGGATTCTCTTATTTCAGCCGCAGTAACAAATTGCTGTACAATCACGAAATGGTGCCCACAACGGCCAAACCTTTATTCTATGGTAACATTCCAGTAGCTGATGGTAGGAATAGTAAATCAATCGCTGGTCGTCCATTCGTCGTGGCTAATAAAGCTCAACCGAATAATAAGGGACCGTATGGAATGACATTTTTCAAATCCAGCAAACCGAAATCATCAGCCAATAATAATTCGACTGTTATCTCACCACCTGTAGCTAAAGCACCTGCAACGGACAACATTAACAATAGAAAAATCAATCATCATTTGAATAAAGGATCGCATCAGCATCCTCATCACAGCATCGATCAGCATTTAAAGAAATCAGAGCCAACAACCAAAACAAATAATTCAACTTTAATAACCAAGAAATCGACAATAATCAGCAACAAAAATGAAACATTGGAAGAAATTGAAAAATCAGGAGAAGAAGATTCTTCAGAGGAATCTTCCGAAGAATCCTCAGAAGGATCGGGTTCATCGTCTTCATCATCAGAGGAATCGTCCGAGGAATCATCTGAAGAATCATCCGAAGAAGAATCGTCTGGTGATTCATCATTTAGAAGGTGAAGAAGAAGAAGATTTACCTAATAATAATAAAAATAAAAATAATAAAAGTCACGCCATCTGGGACGTTGATGGTCGATTCGGCCGATGTTTTCCCTGAAATGCAACGTCCTCCACAAGAAATACGGGATCACCACAAAAGGAACTCAACTTTTATTCATTTCTGGCAATCAACAAGCGGCCTGAACAAATTCAAACTCACGACAACAAAACCACTTCCATCATCAGCAGTGGTAAAGGTATTTCTGTGACTAACAAATCATCTAAAAAAACGAATAAATCTTCCATCAGCAGCAGCAGTCCCGTAACGGTGTCGTCAGCAGCAACTGAATCGTCGATCACGAAAACGACTACAATGAAATCTTCTGTTTTGAATAATAAAACCACCACCAGAACCAATAATAAAGGAGTCGGTGGTATGACGGCCGGAACTCGACGCACCGATTGGTCCGCCATTTCCAAAGTGACGAAAAACCTTAACACCACCGTCTATCATTTCAACTGACGTCAACTAAACCATCACGAAATATAAACAATCCTCATTTATTCTTCAGTGGAATCAACAAATCGGCAGCGGGAACTTCTGGCAGACCATCAACAACTTCATTGACGCCGAGTGGAACTCAATTGGTCAATTGGGGCGACGATTTCTATCCATCTCTTCTATCATCATCGAATTCAACCAGTTGCTGTTGAGAATCGACCAAATAATTCATTGCGATTCTTTCGTTCGTCATCGGCGGCGGCCCGCACTGCCCGAAAAACGGGTTAGAGAGCACAAGGTCGACTTTCACCCATCAGCAGCAGCAGCAGTACCTACGTATTATAATATACTATACCTTCAACCTATTTGATATATCATAAATGTAGGACAACATATTTTTTTTTTTGCCTTTTTTTCGTGTATTATATTACGCCGTTATTTTCACCAAATTTATTGTATATGATATTTATTTTTCTTATTTATATTAAGTAAACTGTGCTGCAGGTATATAATTAATCATCGTCGTCCCCGAATTCTTGTATATCCGAATATAACGTCCCCGAAAAAAAGTCTCTCCAACTGGTCGGCAATTTTTTGTAAAACAGGGAGAGGTCGATGACAAAAAAATTTGAAAATAATAATAAACGCGATGGATACAATTTCGAAAAATGTTTATTTGTTCATTTTATTCACAAAAGTAAAAAAAAAACAAAACACAATTTGGGTTGTTGACTTTCGCTCGGCGTCGAGGACAAGTCAGCAGCAGCAATTTTGTATAATTTTGTATACGTGTGTGGATTGCGCAATCGTGCGATACATTCAAACCGATAATCGATTCCAATTTTTACGTAATAACATTTCGTTTTGTTTTCCAATAATCATTTCAAATGAATTTGATCGCCGTAAATCAAAAATGGATAGTGAAAAAAAGGACGATATGTGAATTTTAAACATTGGTCGAGTTCATTATTTATTCATTTATTCATTCGATTACGTGAAGAATGCGCACCTTCTGATATAATCACGGAAGAAACACACAAAAAAGTGGATTGACGGGAAAGTCTGAAAATGTGAATACAATTTTTCATCGTTCACTTTGAAAATGTTTTTTTTTTTAAAATATGGCCAGACAAATATCAAGACCTTGATCCTTAATTGTAACATACCTGCCTTTGCTGTTGTTGAGGAGAGTATTTAGTGTTGGGCTGGGTTCCTCATTCGCCACGCCCTTCGTTTTTTCTGGGTTTTTTTTCCTAAATCAAAAATTTTATTTAGAATCTCAGTCATAACAGCAAAATGTTTTTTTCTTTTAAAAAAAAAGAAGAAATGACATTGAAAGGAGACAATGGAAATGATGAATTGTGCCACCACCACCACCGACACTTTTCTTCTTTTCTTTAAAAAAAATATAAGGCGGGAATATTTTGTGATGACCATGACATTGGAGCTGTTGTATAATAAACTAAAAGGCAATTCAGCTCTTCGAGAGAGAGTCACGTCATCGTCATTTTTTTATAATAATAATAATAATAATCAAAAAATAAAAATCTGGACAAGATGCGCATTCACAGTCTATTAAACAGCGTGACGCACACCGCGCGATGCAGCCCCAGGAAGTGTAAAAAAAATACTCGAAATCATTTGCTTTTCGTCTCATAAAGAGACGGGCGTGGTCCGGTCCCCCTTTTTGTTATTAGTTTCATCAAAATGAATCCAATTTTTCCCACCAAAAACATTTTCCTTTTTTTAAAAAAGAATTTTGACGTTTTCCAATTTTCTTGCGTGTTCCGTTGATTGGCAGGTCATTCAAGAATTATCTAAACAGCGCATATCTCATAGAAATAGAAAAAAGACTTGTGTCAATCCAACGAAATATCGAAAGTTATGGTGCCATGTGTGCTGCTGGAAGAAGAAGGACCGTGATCTTTTGATTACGTCGTTTCAATGGCGACAAAGAAACTTGAAGATAAGAGACACACATTTTTGAGAGCAGCAGGTTAAGGGCGAATTCCACCTTCTAAAAAAGGAAATCGCGCCATTCAAATTCATTTTTAAAGAAAAAACCGATTCTAATGAATAAAAACAAATTTCCGGGAGGACAGAACTCTCTATTCAACTGGTTTTTTTTTTTTTATTTGGCTGTTTATATTCAGGGATATATTCGTCATTGAACGCGTCTATAGAGAGAGAGAGAGACAAGACAAGACACAGAGAAAAAGGGACGCAGCCTCGAGTGCTGGTTTTTCTATATGCAAAAACGAATGACGACAATACCAGGCAATATAACCAAGGTAGTATAACAGGTGCAATGTCGATTCTTTGTTGGTTTTTTTTGTTGTTGCCCTATATATACTATACACATTTTCTAGAAAAATGGATGGAGCAAGTGCAACAGCTCGAAAGAAGAGAGAAAGGTTTGAGACTATATCTACAAGGACGATGGTTTTTGGTTAAGGCTGGCTGGCCATACTCCTATACTATACTATACAGTATACACCCCCCCCCTGTATAGCCCTGTAATATCAGCAAATGACGGACAGACATTATTCCAGGTATAATAACAACAAAAAAAAACAACAACAAGACTCTTATATAAAAAGTCTTGGTTTCACTTGAAAACGAGATCAATCGTTGTTTAGTTGTGGTTGACTTCGGGACGTCGTTGTCAGTCCACTACCAGAAGTGTCTTAAACGGTCCTAGTGTCATCAACATGGTACTATAAAAATACATTGTCGTATATATTCATTATTCATTCATTTATTCATCATTATATATTTAATTTATAATCAATTTACATTCATTATATTGAATTTCAGTTGCTCATCACACAAGTGTTGTTGGGTTGTCTGGTTGTGTTGACAGAAGTAGCGGAAGCCGTTCCGGTTTTACAGCTTAACAGGACGAGTGTTATTGTCGATCCAATTCCGGTGGGTGGATCGTCTTCATTAGCGGATGAGAAAACGGGACCGTACCGTTTGACGTTCTTCAAGTCGGCGATTGGTAATAAAGACGACACGACTAATGAAAATAACAAAACCGTCGAAGTGTTGATGAATAAATCAAATGAAGAAATCAATCAAACGGTCCATGCTGATGAGTCGTCGATAGAAGAAGTAAATGATCCTATTGAAATGAAATTCACTGGTGGTGATTGGTCAAAAAAATTGACAAAAATCATCGACAAAGAATTGTCATCAGGAATCGATTCTTCTTCTTCTTCTTCTTCTTCTTCGGAAGAGGATTCATCATCATCGTCATCGTCATCTGAAGAAGATTCAAGTGAAAACGGTTCCGGTGATTCGTCCGAAGAAGAAGAAGAAGAGGAAGAAGGATCGGAAGAAGAGGAGGAAGGTGAACAGGAAGAGGAATCGAAAGAAGAAGAAAAAGAAGAGGAGGAAGGAGGATCAGAAGAAGAGGAAGAAGAAGAGGAAGAGGGAAAAGAAATAGAAAAAGTTTTCAACGTCGATATCAAGAAAACATCGGCTGTAATAACTCCAGCTGGAACACAATTGATGAACTCGTCGAATGATGACGCATTTTTCCATGAAATGCAACGTCATCACAAGCAATTCGGATTGACTACCAAAGGAACTCAACTTTTATTCACGACTGGATTGATTCCATCACCATTCTACTCTCATTTTATTCAAGATAATTCAATTATTCCATCATCATCATCAAATCCATCGACGACACCGTCCAGCAACAACATCAAGACGTTGTACAGCGACTGGTTGAAATCCTTACCGGAAATGAAGAAACTCTATTACCCATCATCGCATCCGCATTTCATCTCATCATCCATCGTCAAGCCAATTAAAAAAAACAAAGCGGATGATGTGATGAATAAATCGAGCGGAAATCAATTGACGCCAGGCGGAACTCGATTGGTTAACGACGACGACGACCACCACCATTGGTTGTCCTTATACAGAAACGGTGACGTGATACATCGTCAACCATCGCTGCTGGATGACGACAGCGTCCAGCGATTTTTTCCGCTCGACTGCCGCGTTCCGCACATTATCACCACCACCACAATGAACGATCTTCTCTCTCTCTCTTATAACGGAATTCATGGCTAACGGGCAAGGTCGTTTTTATTCGTCTCTCTCTTAATAATAATCGACCGCAAAAACAAGACTTCCTACTTGTGTTGTACTACTACTACACCCTTTATATTTCGCTTGTATAATGGCTTTTTTTTTTATACCCACTTTATTATTCAATGTAACATATTTCTTTCTTTCTTTCTTTCTTTCTCTGAAATTTTTTTTTGTCTGTCATTCTTTTTGATTGGAAGGAAAAAAGATTATTGTATAAAATAACAAATTTCTGGTGATGTCAAAGCAGCAAATACAAAAAAAAGCGAGTTCATTCTTTAGATAAAGGCCAATTATTTTGCTGTTTATTATTATGGGAAAAATGTCGCCTTTTCTGCATATGTTGCGGATGAATTGGAAATTGTTTGCATTGCGACGTTAGATGCAACACCGTTCAATTGACAATGTCAAAATTGCTGGTCGATTATCGCCCGTCACTTTTCATTATTAACACTCGTCTAGTTGTCTCAATTCTAAACGTAATCATAGCAGAAACATTTTCAATGTCAACCATTTTCTTGAAAAAAAATAAATAACCTTCGTCGATATTTTTTCCTATCTACTAGAAATCGTCTTTGATGTTTTGTTTTTTTCTTTCCTGGTTTGACGTCGATACCGCGTATTACATAAGTTTCGTTAATATAACAAAATGTTCGACGTGGCAAACAAACATTAAACCGGTTGACTACTACTGCAGTTATTTATTCTTAAAATGGTCATATTCTCTGAAAAAATGTAGTAAAATATTTCATCAATACATGAAAATGTGTGTCGAGTTACATGACCACTGTAACAATAGAATCGAGTTTGATTTGACTTTAAATTTTATTAAATAAAAAAAAAGTACCGTTCATTTTTATGAATTTTTTAAAATTGGCCAATCGATTTCTTCGTTATTCAACCGCCTTCAAGGATAAGCAAAGCGAAAATTTCAAACAACAATTTCCTTCGATTGTTTTTTAATGATGTATCGATTGTTAAATAAATTGTATAGTGCTCGGCCGCTGGTTGCGAATAGCGTCTTCTATTTTGAGAGAAAAACGATTCGAATGAACGTCATTTCTGAGAATATGCGTTCCCTTTTATTATATATTTTTAATAGTGTCGCACATTTTTTGTTTGTTTGTTTTCTCCTCCACCGTCATGGCATATGCATATTAAATCCTTTTTTATTATAAATATTAAATATGGCGTCCATAAAAAATGTGAGGGCGAGCACATCATCATCAGCAGCAGAGAGAGAGGTGCGCAGCAAACAGCTCTGAAAAAGAAAAAAAAACGATATAACCGTCACAGGACATTTAAAATATAAATACTATACAATAACTATTTAAAAGAAAACGAGATCAAGGACCATGTGTGTCAAAAAGAATGTCGACCCGCGTCTTTTTTTTTTTCTTCATTTATAATATACACTTTGGCCAGCACGACGACGATCTGATTATTTTTATTCTAAAAATCAGATCGTCATAAAAATGATATGGGTCAAATAATAATAAATAAACGCGGAGCCTCTAATAATAATTTAAACACTTGAATATTTCATGTATGTTTGACCTTACTATTCTTTTTCTATATATGGCTTTATTTATAGTTAATAACGCGCTTTGATAGAGCTGCAATACCCCGTTCTTTGGATTGCGAGATGAATTTTTTCACTGAATTATTTCATAAGGTCCTTCTTGTTTGTTGTTGAATTTCGGCCAACTTCCGTTTTCCCATAGATTATTCAGTCGTCGCGTCGCTGCAAATACTTTCCAAATCCTTGAAAGATAATATTCTGACGCAAAAACAAAAACTAAATAGTGTTTTTGTTTTTATTTCATATAGCACGCGGGTAATCTGAACATTTAGTTTTTTTTTTTTAAAAAAAAAGGAAAAGATTCTGACGGTCATGAGAATAAAAAAACCGGTCGCATTTTTCGCCTGTCTAATCACTAGAAAAAAAAAGAATCATGTGTCACATATCAGACTGTTCATAAATATACCGGTATATGGCCGGCATTGTTTCAAGTCAATTCCCAATTTTCTTTTAAATATACATTTAAAAATATCATTTTGATGATGATGTAATAAAACGACCTTTTTTTTTTGTCAATTTAAAATTCAGTCGAATTTTGTAAAAATTTGCGTAAATGAATTTTAATTTAATTAATTGCATATCGGCAATAGAGTAGATGGTGCATGGCGACTCTTCAGACAGTTCAACAACAAAAATATGAGGGACTTTTATTTATTTTTCAAGGATTTCGAAAGTGTCAACACTTTTTTTTTTTGTCTAAATTTCGGTTTGATATTATTATTCTTTTATTTTTTGCCGATTGCCACTAAAGGTTTATATACGGAAGGGTTCTGGTCGACAGAATGATTCATTCGAGCGAACGCGACTCAAAGGTTCACATCACATCACCAAACACACAAAAGCAGTTCCACCACCATCACTATACATCATCATCACCTGAATATTATTACAGTTTACCATTAATATGGCTCGTTATTTTCTTTTTGTGGTTAGTTTTAATTTATTTCGCCTGTTTTTTTTTAAATTTAAAATTTTCCGTCTGGTTTTATTTTTTAAAAAAAGGTGTTGATTGGAGTCTCATCGATTCTATGGATGATGTTGGATGCCAAAGCTCTGCCGGCCAGCAAACGTCGTCCGTCTTCTTCATCATTCAATGGCAGTTTGATGCGTTCCTTATTGTTAAGTTCCATCCAGGATAAAGATCATCAGATGATGCCGGCCATGATGATGATGCCATCGTTCGTTTACTATCACGTCGTGTCGCCCTATTACAACAACAACAACCATCCATTTCATCCAATGGACAGCAGCAGCAGCAAATGGTCGACATTCGCCAGCATCGATTCCTCCGAGGAAGAAGAAGAAGAAACTGAAGAAGAAGAATCTAAAACCATTGAAGAAATAACAACAAGTGAAACTGAGGAAGAATCATCTACGACATCAACCAATACTAAAGAAGAAGAAGAAAGTGCCATCACAGAAGAGACGAAAATTGTCGATGAAGAAATTGAAATCATCACAACGGAAACGCCAATCACCACCGACGATGATGCGGCAGAGAATTCAACAATCGAATCTCAACCGGCCGAATCCACCACTATCATCCTAGAGGATATTAGTAATCAATTCAAAGCGAGGAAAACGTTTGGAAGACCCACGTCCACAACGTACGTTTGCATATTAGGCAAATGTCAACACACAATGGAAGCCAAACAGAAATTAGAACAACAAATCGAAGCTGAATTATGGGCGAAATTGTAATCATCAAAACAATTCATATTTATTTATTGCTTATAACGTATAAAAAAAACTAACATTTCTTAAAAAAATGTATATCACTCTAATTTATTTATTTAAAAAAGTTCCGCTTTATTGATCTATTTCTAAAAATAAATTTAACAATATGACTCTATTATTACATGGCATTTCTTCGTGTTTTTGTTTTGTCTTTAGTTGTGTTTGTTTTAGCCAAACAATTATTCAGAGTGGTAGTGGTTGCGATGGCCTGGCCTTCAACGTTCAACAATTCGATTATTAATTTATTATTAAGTCGGCAGACCTTTTTTTTTTATTGCCTAATCTAATTTGACCATCACGTTTCGTGCAAAAATCTTCCCCCTCTTATTTTTTATTATTTAATTATCTTTCTTTAGAGTCGATGCGCTAATTGCGTCACGAATTTCACGACAAAACGAAGGTAATTTAAAAAAACAACACGAGTTTGTAACTCCTACGGTGAGATGGCGCTGACCGTCGTCAACATTCCAATCGTTCAAAAAACTGCAAAAAATGGTCGAAAAATGTCCACAATTTGCATAGACAAGAGACGCGAACGAATTTAGAGTGGCACCACCCATGACGTTTTTTTTTTGTTTTTCAAACCTCGTGGAAATTCATTTAGCCGTGCATTCTTTCATTTCAACCGTAACACTTGTCACGAATTCTTAGAAATGAAAAAAAGGCCAGGATCGGGTATGGCTTCCATCGTTTCCTGTCTAATATTCCCGCCAGCGTGGACATTCAGCCATCAGCTGCAGGTATAATACATTTTTTGCGTTGAAACACCCTTGAAAGTTCTAGATATAATGATTTCAGTAATTATAACGCCTCTCGCAGTTTTCGTACAATATGTTGGACAGCTCAGATCTCATTATTATTATACAATGCATTGTACGTCATCAGCTTGATTCCCTTTCTCTGATAGGCACATATATATATATATTCTGAGCTTGTTAAATATTCATGTTGAACCCTGGCCTTGATTTGTCGTTTAACATAAACCCAACGATTGGAATTCAGAAATTTGCCAAAACAAAAAAAAAGGCAGCAAGGTCATGTAGCACAATCAAAAAGAAATGTTGCCAGCCATTTATTTAAAAAAAAAAAGAAAACAAAAACAAAAAGGGAATGGCTTTAGGCTGTGGACGACAGAGTTGATTTGAAAAGTTGTCCACCACTTCCACCAAGTTGAGAGATGAATAAGCTTTGCTGCATCAGAAATTTTGAATGGATCTTTGTATAGCCTGGCATGACAATGATTCGCGCGTCAACTTGCTTGCTGGTCCTCTTCTTCTCAACTTTGGCTAGCATCAATTGTGAAAGACATGTCACCTATATCTAGTCTTTTGGCTAACCAATGTATTCCAACTTTATATGTCTATTTCAGGTCTGCTGGCTCAATAACTCTACAAATGACGACACACAACCACATAGACTCACTCGTTGTGGAGCAGCAGCAGCTAAAAGGTAGGACAAATATTGCTCCTTGTGTTATGTTTTCCACACATGTTTCTATATATACTATGATAGTAGAGGCCAGTAGCAGCAGCAGCTGCACATCTTTCTACATAGAGTCTGTGAACATTGTATCCATCAGTTGCCTTTTCTCTCTTGTCTCTATATGCACGAAACAGCTCAGTGGAGTATAAAGCATCAAATCAAAACTTATTGAGCCTGCTGCTGCTGCTGCTAGTCGTGAATCTTTGAATAAGTTTGTGCTGCTAGCTCCATATGTCTTCTAGGACCCCTGGCTTATGAAATATAGACAAGAGAAGAATCTGCTCTATATGCTCTATACTAACACTAGTAGTCTACTACATCATATATTGCCCGCACATATGCGCTGCACATCCAGCTAGCCATATGTACTACGTCTATAATAAAAAAAAGAAACAAACAAAATATCAAGAAGACGAGCACATCCGACTTTATATATATATCTGGCTCGTAAAGAATAAAAAAGGGAAAACCTCCACCACCAAATAAACAAACAAACAAAAAAAAACAAGAGCAATTCTTGTTGCTAAATAAGTATCAGCGAGCCGGAGAGAATAATAATCATAACACTCTTGCTTCTTATTCTTCTTTTATTCTTTTATTTTCTATATATATATGCCAACACACGGCTGTACTGTGGTATTATTATAAAAGAAAAGAAAGTTTCGAGTGGAGAGTGTATTAAGAACTTTATATTCTTCGGCGCATGTTTTTTTTGTTTTTATTTGTTTAGGCCTGTGCACCACCGTAAAACCTTCTCTTGTTTTGTGTGCGTCTTTAATATATATATAGACAAATAAAGGGAGAGGAGGGAAGATTTTCTCATTAAGACACTGGGGGGGGGGGGCAATAGTTTTGGCTGTGCACGAAATGCTTCGGCATCAATTAGGACGTTGCTTTTGTTGTTTCTTAAGTATTCCTTTTAGCTATTTCCCTTCATCCACAGGATCGCATATCATTTCTTTCTCTCTCTATAGAAGATAATGTGATTTTTCCATTTTTTGTTTTTTGTTCATTGTCTAATGGACTGTAGAAAGAAATCCTGATGCACATTCGATGGGGATCTAATCAGAGAAAAAATTCTTAAAAATTGGTCGATTCCGCATCGTTAAGTTTTTTTAAAAGATGAACAGTTCGTGTGAAATCAAGTGTCTTTAATTTTTTTTAAATTTTTTGTTTTGTCTTTTCTTTTTTTAACTGTCGACTCCTGATGCTGCTGCTAGTGGGATTTACTATTGGATTGTCAATCGATTAGACTTTTGAGTGAACATATGGAAGGCATCGATGCGTATCCATTGCTGGAGAGAATTTCTCGGAGAAACGGACCAGCTGCTCTCAGGATCAGGATCTCCTTTTTCTCTTTCTCTTTTTTTTTTTTTGGAATGTATACAAGTGACGTCAAGAGCATCGTCGTCGTCCAACGTCCCTAGTGTGTGTCCCCTGGTTGGTGTTATAACTCTCGTTTCCATTTCACAGTTGACCGAATGGTCTCAGCTGATAATGGGCCAGCCCAGCTAAACAATACTTGACGACTTTTTCATTTTTTTTCGGTTGTTGTTGTTGGTTTTCCCCTTTGAAAAACAAAAACAAATTATGGGCAATAAATTGCAACTCTTTTGAATTGCAATTGGCTCAAATCCACACATAACGTGACGCCAAACTCGGGAGTTGTATAGATGATCAAAGGCAAAAGACAGACACACACACAGACATTGAAGCGTGAAATCAATCGTGAGGAGGGAGTTGTTACAACATTTCTAATAACGACGAAGAAGAAAAGTTTGATTGTTGCTTCTTCTTCTTCTTCTTCTCTTGGTGTTGGCAGTTGTCTCAACATTGGATGGATGAAAATTCACATCTGCGGACGATATGACAGCACACACACACAAATAGTTGAGATTCTCTCTCTCACTGTATAAACTCTTGATGAAAAAGTTGCCCATCTCATCGCCCTCGTCGTCTGTTTCATCAGCGCAATTCAACGAAAGACGCGGGTGTAATGTTTCCCGCTCCTTCCCACCCTAACTGCTCCTCTTCTACTTCCACCCCGTATTTACACGTAAAGAACCAGCGGACAGACGAAGCGAGTTCAGTCGATTTCAGTCGTCTAAGCGACGCAGTTCAAACCGGTCGCTTCTTTCTTTTTCTCCAAGTCTATTATTATTACGTGCAGCTCTTCTTCTTCTTCTTCTTCTTCTTTTGATTGTTGTTGTGGTGTTTGTGTGTCACGGTGGAAATCGACATGGATCGTGACGTTTATCCGATTTGAAATTTTCATTATTTTCCACAAAAAACAAAAAAAAACAATTCAACTTTCTGTTTTTCAAAATGAATCAGTGGTCGACTGGATGTCAACTCTTGCGTCTAGTCTTCATCATATTAGGTCAGTTGTTGTTGCTCATTTCTTCCTTCTATACTCCTACGTATTTAACTCGGATGGGTTTGTTTAACCGTGACGACGTTATATAACGCTAATCATAAATGGGAAGAAAAGTGGGGCACAACACGGTTGCATTCAGAAAACGGTTTCTACCGGGACAGGGGGGATATTGGATCCAACGGTGATTGACCGGAAGTTACATGTCACGACAGGACCAACTGAAAATCCAATTCCAACGGGAAATGGAAAATAGACATACTGAAATATAGAAAGGGGGAAATGCAATGCCGTGATGTGTGTCGCTGTGAGACCCTAACCCGCCGGTAGGATTGGACGTTTCCATCATCCGATTTTTTCACATTTTTTTTTTTGGGGGGGGGGGGAAAATGTTTGAATTTTCCAGAGATTGAACGGACATTTGTGCGGGTCTTTGGTTTAAAACAAATGTCCAGTAATCCTCTTGGATCGATGATCGTTTCCGGATTGTATAACCGACAGAATGAGTGAGTGGGGGAACTAAAATCGGGGTTGGACTCATCGTGAAATATTCAAACAAACCACTTTAACGTTTTCTATCTCTATAAAGGTGTACAATTTTTTTTGTTTTCACGTATCGTAAGGAACAATCGGGTGGGGTGAAAAAAACATGTGTTGGCTCGGTGATCGATGAGCGATACACACAAAGAATCTTGGTCGACTGTTTTGCGGGGGTGTTCCTCTTTTTTGATCGATTCTCTTTGGCCACCAACTGACATCAAGTGGCGCTCTCCTCTTGTTCTTCTGCTACCAAGTCGAACAATATGATGAGAGTGGTATTACCCAAGGTAAATGTTATCGATGCTCACTCGACTTGTGTTCCTCTCCAAAAACTTTTTCTGTTTTTGTTTTGTTTCCTAACTTGATTATCTCTTCTCTGTTTGTGTAGAGAAAAGTCTTCCCCCCCCCTCTCTATACACTCCTGCTGCTACTGTAGTACCCGAGTCTCTTTATTGGATTAACATTGAATCATCCACGTTTGCACTTTTTTCCTCCTTCAAAACAATCGGCTTCCTATTTCTAACTACAATTCCGTTCTATCTATTTTTGTTTTAAGAAAAAATTTAAATCATTTGACCTAAAAATGCGAATGAGAGATCCCCTCGTTATTGACATTTTCCATTTGATCGTCGTGTGCAATTTGAAGCCATAAGAATCCAACTTGAAGAGTTGCTATTGACGACGTGGATTTGGGGGGGGGGGGCTGTTTTGTGTACCTGTACAATTCAATGCGAGAGAATAAGACATGACAGTCGTCAGATTTGTTTTATAATAAACTTTGGATTGTCGTTGTCTAGAGACAAGGTTTCTAGTTACCAATTTACCATAGATGGAAAAAAAGGAGACAAGTTTTTCTCGAGTCATTTGATCAACAAGTTTCTTTTTTTCTGGGGGGATCTTTTTGGTTTTTCGGCTTCAAAAAAGATAACTGGGAAACGCATAGTTGCCGGGTTGGCTTGTCTTTTTTTCGCTATTAGATAATAGTGTAGTACTGTACTCGTCTAGATCTGCAGCTGAACTGCAACGATTCCATTTTGGCAGACATTTTGACACCATAGTTATTTTTCTATCTCTTTTTTTTTTTTTTTTCAATAGAACGTCGTCGTTGTCATCGACAAATAGAAATCGCATCCAAGGGTCTCTAATGTATGGCCCAGTCATCTGCCCGTTCCTGACAGTTTTCTTTCTAAAAAAATTTATTTTCTTCCCGTCTTTACGTGTCGTCGATATTATCGATCCGAGGAGGGGGGTATCGAGTCAAAGAAAAAAAAAAGATATCATCGATCTCTTTATTTTTTTTAACGGGATAAAAGAGAAGAAAAATGTCGACATTAACGTTCTTATTCTCTCTTGTTTTTTTTTTTAAATAAGAAAACTAAATCAAATAAAGGGGAGGCCATCGAGAACAGAAGTTGTCCTCTCAAAAATAAAACCCCCAGTCGAATCTCTATATCCAAGTAGACAAAGTTAAACATCTATCAAGTTTATTATTATACGTAGGGCAGCAGTTCTTATAATATCATCATCCGTCATCATCATTTAATACATGATAGATGTGAAAAACCGTGGATATTTTCTTACCTATCTGCTTATCGGCTTTTTCTTCACCTGGATAAAACAGAGAGAAAAAAACTCTTACATCATTCTTTTAGTAGGACTTTGTGTGTGTGTGTCTAGTGGTGTGTTTTTCCATCAATTCGTCAAGACTCAAGAGCTCTACACGACGACGTTGCCCGGTTTCTTTCGTATCAATAAATCATGAAAAACCTAAGAGATATAAGTAGGTTTAATTAATCTTATAATAAGGCCCGGATCATATTTTTCCCGTCTAGAAATCCTCTTAAAACAACTCCATTCCCTTATATAATGTATTTGATTATTGATATATGGACGGTATGTTGTTGTCGTTGCAATAATAACATGACTGTGCTGTGTCAAATCTTTCCTGTTTATATGTGGTTAGGCCCTGGTAACGGATCCATTTTTCAAAAATCTCTTCTTTTTTTTGCACACAGCCGACGTAAAAGATAAAAATGTAATAATACAACAGCAGCCAGAAGCGAAATGTTGTTTGTTTGGGTCGCAGATGTTACGTGACAGGCACCGTCGTCGAGATATTGGAACAGTTTTTTTCTTTCAAACAAGTTGGCGTGTCCAACACAACCGGCGGATATATATATTTTTTTTTTGCTATATTGATTGATTCCCATTTATCTTTGAGTTACAACACATTTCCCTTCCGCCCGTCTATGTGAGCTGGACTCGGGAGTCTCTGGTCTGTATCTTCTAGCTGTCTCTAGTGGAGCAAAGTAATTCTATAGCAGAAGCAGATTCATGACGTATTTATGCGCGAGAGACGATATATCCACCAGCCTGCTGTTATCCATCCATCCATCCATCCGCGTGATGGATTAGGACGAACAGCAGCAGCAGCAGCTATTCCCATCAGCCGGCCTTAAAGAAAGGATAAGAGAGTAAAGAAAAAAAACAAACATATTATACAAAAAATATTAAGACGATCGTATCCATCAGAAAATGCCAGTGCCGATCTGTCACCACCACCACCAGCCAGTGCAGATTGGATCACGCGCAACATTTGCCTCTTCTTTTCATTTTCTATTTGCCATCAGCTAGTCAATAAAAAAAAAAATCAAATGAAATAACTCTGACATGTCATCAGTCAATCTGGCAGCAGGTCTCAACAAAAAAAGGAAGAACCAGCTGCTCATTTTATTCAAGGATCGATGAAGGAATTCATTTTTTTTTTAAACAGTTTTTCATCTGTGGGTTATTGACTGGGCTCTCAGTTTCAATTCATTTCTTCTCTCTATAATAATAATCTACTTCCGTCGTCAATCGGATTATTTCTAAAAATAAAAGTTGTACAACTTTTAAATTAGAATTTTTTTTTTTTTTTTGTATTGGTTGGATGTTCTTGTGTCCCCAACAACAACCAACTGTCTCTCTTTCTTTCTCTCTGTGTGCGCTCAAAAGGAAAAGGGAAAAGATGTGTACGGTTTTGCGTCGATATCCGGTTCCGGTCGATATATCCCATCCACTGCCGGCGGTATAGTAGTGGATATATAGAAGATGCCTGCGACGTGCCTGTATATATCGTTCTGGCTTCACTGATCAGTACTACTGAATTGTGAACGCTACACTACACAAAACCCAGGAGCGGACACAACGGAAAATTTCCGTTTTTTTCTCTTCTTTTCTTCTTTTTCTGAATGTCGTCGTCATTTCCGTTTGAATTGATTTTTAAAAATAAAAAGACATTTCTTGTGACTGTCGCACTGGCAAAATGTTTTTCTCTCTTCAGAGAGAGAATCGTCTATATACTATTTGTTTTTGTGTTTTCAATGTGGGATGGGTGTTGTGTTATTATTGCAGGGATTCCGCGCAGCGTCGAAATTTGAATTGGAAATTCAAACGTTTCCAATAGCATTGCCATCCGAAAATGTGTCTTTATTTATAAAGAGATATAAGAAAAAAGTAGAAAGAAGAGGTGGGATTTGTTGTTTGTTCATCCGACTTGATCCTCCCCTCCATTTCGTATGGAATCAAAAAGAAGAAGAAAAAGATCCTTTTTCTTACGCCACAAGACGACAGGAAATGAATTTCACTTGCGCAATTGCAATTCAAAATGAATTATTCTTCTTCTTGTTTCATTTAACAAAAAAAAAAAAAATGAAATGAAAATAAAACAAAAGCCAACGATGTTGATGTAAATGTTGTTCCACAGTTCAGGGAACACGATGCGGAATTTAAGGCCGTCCAAAGTTTTCGCTCTCTCTATATACGATTAAGGCTCCAAAAAAGGATTTGCTTTTTTCGTTGTTGCGCATTTTTTTTTTGCTTTACGCCGATGATCCATCATCTCATTTTAAGGGGGAAAAAAGGAGTCGATCCTTTCGTCTCTTTTTCTTTAGGGGAAAAATGATTTTCATCAAATGTCTCAGCGGTTTTTCTCTTTATTGTTTCATCAATCTTTTCTTGTCGTCCTTTTGTGTTTACTTACAACTTTTATTTTCAGCAGGGGCGGAAGAGTTATTGATTACGTCAGCTGTTTCAACAATCAAGAAATCACAAGTCAACAGCAAAATTTCCTTTTTTTTTGTTTGTGATTCGCAAAAATTCCCGAATAACAAAAAGAAAATTGAAGAAATTCAGTTACTGCGCTAATAATAACCGGGTTTGATTTGTTTCAATCATAACTACTACATATAGACATGCCATGCGTTATCCCAGACATAAGATACGACTATGTCTATAGACGGAAGACGGGCGGGAGAGACATTTGATGATGGCCCGGAAATGTGTTTGTCTCTTCCGTTTTATTCTCTTCTTTCTTCTTTAGAAAAATGACATTCTCGTCTACTCTTTCATTTTATTTTTTTTTTTTTGGTTTTTGTTTGGCGGGGAGGGGGATATTATTATGAACATCGTGAGAGATAATAGATTGAAGAAAATCATATTTTTCATGATATTATTGTGCTGCAGGCGGGG
This sequence comes from Daphnia galeata, assembly GCA_030770115.1. Classification (NCBI taxonomy): domain Eukaryota; kingdom Metazoa; phylum Arthropoda; class Branchiopoda; order Diplostraca; family Daphniidae; genus Daphnia; species Daphnia galeata. The sequence goes on along the minus strand of CM061116.1, from coordinate 16,800,378 downwards.
GACACGTGATGTGCCAAAATAAACTTTTCTTTTTCTATTTTTTTTTTTGACATGTAATGTTGTTGGGGTACGTTAGGCGGATGACGATAATCATCTCGGATGCAACAACAACCTCCCCACCACCATCACCACCACCAACAACCAAAATATATAAAAATGACACAAGAAGTGGGTGGAGTCGACCAACCACACAATCCACTTGCTGTGTATTATTTGCTTTTGTCTAAATGGACAGATCCCAAACTTGTGGTGAAATTCAATCGACACATGAAAAAAAAAAACCATATAAAAGAAGAAGATAGAGATTTAATTGTATTTGATTTGATTTGTTGTTGTTTGTTTATCCAAACGAATTAAAAAGAACCTTAACAACTTGTTATCAACATCTTGGGATAAGTAGAATTCCCTATTTTGATGTTGAATGATTTGAAATTCATCCGGCCTTCTATACAATGTACAGACGATGCCACGTTTTTGGATCAAGTCAACCGTTTCGATTATAATGAGACGAGACAGAATGTGTAGAGATGAGAAACAGACCGATGCGCCTCCAACGCTTTGGTCCTCGTTAATGATGGATCGATCCTTGAAACAAAAAAAAACAACAACGTCACATCTCTTTTTAAGGTTATTATCGTGAAAAATAGTCGATGCTGCAATGACGACGCACAAGGAAAAAATTCAAAACATTTGCAGACTTTTTCTATACACGTCAAGAAACAATAGACGCAACAAACTTTTTCACCAGAAAAAAAGTTTTCTTTTTTTTTTTTTTTTTTTTAATTTTAAATATTATTTGATGTCAATCATTGTGGGAGGAGCTTGGAAAACTTTTTCGACGTGATGATGATTCAGAAATCCCCCCGCAATTTTTTATTTATTTATTTTGGCAGGACACGGTGGATAACTTTTTTTTTTTGGATTGTGGGTGTTGCATCAATCAAATTGGTCGAATTGAATAGTATATGGCATAGATTTTGAATTATTCATGAAATGTGTGTTGGGAAGGCGGAAACAAAGTTCACCATTTTTCTTCTCTGTCGGAATGTGTGTGTGTCTCTACGTGGTAGGGATGAAGAATCATTTCAAATATGACAATCGTTCAAATCGAACGAACCCCCCAACCCGCAAAAATATGGAAATTTCCTCGTCGTCCAATAGGAAAAAATTGAATTTTCTCCTTTTCAATTGGCAATTGGCCAAAGAGTTGCCGACCTTTTACTATAGTCAATTGAGCCGACAATTGATTTTTCTGTTGTTTTTTTTTTTAAATTGAAATTCACAGGTTTCGATTGGCATCACTTGATGATTGAAGCTCACAAAGGTCGACATCACAACGCCAAAGGAGGATCAGGAGTGGCTGGCCATTGGGATGCAAATAACGTGGACAAGAGTTACAACAGCGGAGCCAACAATGAATCAACGGCTGGACATCAGAGAGCGCCACTCTTCGATTGGGAATCTGGCGCCGTTGTTGCCGCTGGAGGATCGTCCAATTCGTGGGATAACCAACAACAAAAGACGGACGAACAAGGAGAAGATGAACGTATTCAAGAAGTGACTACAACCCTTGGACAAACGGCTTTTCTTCATTGTCGAGTCCGTTACCTGGCCGACCGTCGGGTAATTTCTCTTTCTTTTCTTTTCTCTTTTTTTTTTTAAACGACGATCGATGGCGGGCAAATTTGAATAAATCGATTTTTGATTTTCAGCTGAGCAAAAAATGTGTTCGGCACATTGGGCACAGCTGAGCAAAGTGCTCATGTAGCTAGGCAATGGCGGCGGCAGTACGAAACTCAATTGAGGCTCATTCGTAAGCAGAAGCGCATTCGCCAAAGAAAGAAAATAGAAGAGAGAACTGAGGAGGAGGATCTTTATTTCTTTTCAGGGGGGGGGGGAATATACGAGCAATAATACGCACATCACTGCGGGATATACGTAGGTAGAGATGCGCTCCTGACTCAGAGTCTATAGAGTGCACTGTTGACAAAAGATAAGGCGCAGTCTCTTAGATCGGGATCCATTTTCTCGACTGTGTGTGAGGATCGAAGATGATTGCAATCAAAGAAAAATGAATTGACTTGACATTTTTAGAGATGCGAGAAAAGATCCTGCTGAGCAACACGATGGAGGAATAGTCAACTTTGTCCTATTAGCTATAAGAAGAGAAAATCTTTCTCCAGAGAAAGAAAAGGATTCTCAAACTTTTTTTTTGTTTCGTGCACACACAGGATCTTCTTCTGTCTTCATGTAATATTCGTTCGCCTGCATTTCTGATTGCCTCTGCAGGGATCAAAGTTGTGTTGTTTCTTTTCTATATTTTTTTGTGATCTTCTTCTTCTTCTTTTGCGATTGGAATCAATTTCTTTCGCTCAACCGAAAAAAAAAAGATCAGCAGAAAAGAAAAAAAACTGGGAGGGATCATTTTGAGCTGCTCCCGTGAGTTGAATCGGCTTGGCCGTTACCAATGACTACCGTTACCATCACGACCTTACCGTACTGTTATTCCCCCCAAATCTATAGACTATGGTGGCGTGTGTGTGTGTAAGACTCTAATAATAAATACACCGTAGTAGCTAGTTCTTCTATATAACTTGTTATTATCCCGAGTTTCACCTTGGCGTGTGCGTGAAACGTCGTGAAACCCTATCGAAATCTTTTCTCTTTTTCCACCTGAATAGAAGGAATGACGTCAAACTCCCCTCCTAAAAATACAACAACAATAAAAAAATGGCCTTGATTGCAGATTTTGTTACGAGATTGTGTGTGCCACTCTAAGCCACTTGGCGTCGCTGTGTATTTATATAAATCGGATTCCTTCCCGTACCTTTAATCTTTTTTCTTTTTTTGGTTTAGGTTCTTTGGATGAGGCAAAGAGATTTACACATTTTAACTTCGGGTCTGCACACGTACACAAACGATTGGAGGATTTCGGCCGTTCACGTCACCGTCCGCCAATCGCCGCATTCCGTCGCTGATGGCGTCCCACCTTCAATTAGCACCTCATCAGCGAATAGTTTCACCATTCGATCGAGAAACTCTTCGTCGTCGTCGTCGACAGCATCCGATTCAACAATTTGGGATGACGAGGAAGGCGTCTGGAGTGAATGGACTCTGGTAATTCAACTATCGTCATCATATTTTGTTGTTGAAAAGGATGACGTTGATTATTTGTTGTTGACACAGAGGATTCGCTCAACAGAGGCCAGAGATGCCGGCCTTTACGAATGTCAAGTGAGCACTGAGCCGAAAATCTCCAAGATCTACCGACTGCACGTCGTCGGTAAGCTCCTGATTCTTCTTCTTTTCTTGTCATTTCTTTTTCTTTTCTTGGGGGGAGCGAAGGGCAAGGAGACATTTTATTTGATTAAACATTCAATTTACAAGGGACAAAAAAAATAGGATTTTTTTTGTTGTTGTTACGATCCTGCAGGATTTGTGAATCTTTTGATGTTCTTCACTCGACTTTTGGTGTGTCTATTTTTATGATATTCCAGTCTCTAAACAAATAATAAAAAAAAAAACTGTCGACGACAAGGATCGATCCTGATAGACTTGGCGTGTGTCTGCCGACTTATTTCATTTTGATTTTCCAGAGTGGAATAATACACACAGAGAGTTAAATGGGGTTTGGAGGGGACGGACGTAGTAAATTGTTGTGTCTCTATGAGAAAGTGGACGCGCGTTTTCGAGTTATTACCACAACCACCAGCCCGTCGTCGTCGACCCGCCAATTTGATTCATAATAAAATATACAAGTCCCGTGACTGCGTGACTTTGAATCCAACTGGAGAATTTCGACTCTCTCTCCTTTTTTGTTGTGGGTCGTGAGTCGATACTAGAAATGATGATGGCGTGTCACATCGTTCAATAAACGGCCAACCGGCCAAGGATAGAGAGTAGGAAATATTTTGTGTGCGCGTCTGATTTTTTTTTTAACTTGATCCCATAAGATTCTACACTATTCAATAGACGTCTCGTACATAAAAACTGCAGTTTGTCGATCCTCCGGCTAGCAAAAAACAGAAGGTTCATCCGTCAACAGGATCGAACGGTTGGTTGTACAATCATTTGTCAATGTTTGGTAGATTTGTTCTTCTCGGTTAGCGGCGGCGGCAGGCGAGGGAGGCAGGCGGTTGGTGTTAATGCGATACATATCGAATCGATAAGTTATTGGTCCAAAAGAAGAAGAATCTCTTTGGCTCCTGCAACAACAACAACAGAACAAAAAAAAATCCATAGGGCTGTTCTTATATTCTTTATATTGATGACCCCAGGCGGATACAATAAAAGTTCTTATTATCCCCATTCTATCCCCCTCCCGTTATTATATATATAAAAGTATATTAAAGATTATTAAAGACGCGGCCAAGTCTTTCGTCGTCACATCAATTTCACACAACGGCAGTCAGGCCAGAGGGGGGGGGGTATTCTTCTTTCTTATTGTGGCGTCATCATTATCACCAAACACACCACATACTATGTATTCCATTATTATATTCGATTGTTGATTAACGCAGGACAATCGATCGATATATGTACCCCCCCACCGGTTCCTTACGGGTAAAGAATGCCAAGTTTTTGATTCTATATATTCTTTAATAATAATAATAATAATAATGTTATGATGAGCTCTTTTATACAGTTGAAATTGATTAGATCCTGCACCTTTTATGATCTCCTTTTTTTTTATTTGTTGTTGTTTCTTTTGTTGGGATTGGAAACAAAAACAAAACTCGGGTCATTTTTAGTGACATGGTTGATATGTATGAAGCGTCTAGATTTTTATGAGCTTTAATCATATTTCCAGAGAGAGAGAGAGAGCACCAAAGATGAGGAGGTTTATGTCTCTTTTGCCAACTGCGCTGTCCTGTTGGCCTCTCTCATTTATTAATGAAGTTGAGTTTCTTCCTACATCGTTGACTGGACCGTCTCTCTCCTTTGACTGTGGCGAATTAGTCGTTAAAAAGGCGGACGTCGCGGCGTCTTAGCAACGCACCACCACCACCCCAAAAGTAAAGAGAAACTCTTGTGTGACTCACTTGAGAACTGCTCGTGACAAATGTTTGCTCTTCTCTTAAATGCCAATTGAATTTGATTCATTTTCTTCAATTCGTGTGGTGGTTCGTGGTGACGTGTCTACCACCGACAATCCAAGAGTTGTGCGATGGGCGTGGCCGCTTTTCAGAAAGAGACACGACATGTTTTGACATTTGAAACGAACGTTTTATTGCCCTCGATTCACTGAATGGAATAAAAAAGAAGAGTAGAATTTTTTCCCTTTTTTACCTTTGACGTTTTACATGAAATTGCAGGAGTAGGAAGAGAAGCAGCAGGAGCAGCTGAACATAACATTATCGGATTTCTAGGAAATGTTGGCTTTTAAAACCAACTGACGATGTTCAGCAGTAGAAAGGGGGAAAGGAAAGGAGCACAGACAGAAAAGTCGATTCCGTCATTTCCGGCTACGAAACGAGAGAGAATAGTAAAATGTGTGGGATGTTTAATTGGATTTTCCAGGAACGTTAGATAACTTGAAGCTTTTTCTTAACTCTATTGATTTCACTCAGACAAATGAAAGTTGGACAAATTTTGTTGTCTCTTGATCATTATCCATTACGTCCATTTAAATTTAGAAAAAAAATAAAAAAAATATTTGTGTAGGTGTTGTCTAAATGATTTCATTTTTGATTCGATTAGTTTCGAAAGCTTCGATCCTGGGCAGCGTCGAATTGTTTGTGAAAAAAGGCAGCGACATCAATTTGACTTGCGTCACGGTGACGGACGAACACGAGCAACCGCCGTCTCCGCTCATGGCCGCCACGCCCGTCAACAAGACGCCGCACTACTTTACGTGGCATCACAACGGACAGGTAACATAGTAATTTATTCACTTTTTCTCATCGATCATCATCATCAGAAAAAAGGGAAAAAAATGTAATTATATTTTTTGGGCGATTGTTGTTGTTGTTGTTGTTGTTAGGTGTTGAATTATTCGGCCAGAGGAGGAATGAGCGTGACGACGGATACAATCGATGGTCAAAGTCGACTTTTGCTGGCCAGAGCCGGACCCCGTGATTCGGGCAATTACACGTGCGTGCCAGGACCGGGAGCCGCACCCGCTTCTGTCACCGTTCACGTTCTCAACGGTAATTGATGTGATACAATATCGGCGCCCGCTGTAGAAATTTTTCCTTTTTTTATTTTTTTTTTTCAAATATTGATCATCGTAACTTTGGATGAAACGCAATTGAATCCAATGGGGGGCAGTGCGTTTAAATCAAATCCAGCAGATGGCCAATTTTTCACTTCAATTTCATTTCACGAATACCTTTTTTATAAATCGATTACTAGTTGGTTCAGAGTCTTTGTTGCCGTCGTGATAATCTCTCCAATGGGTTAGACGGTATCGGTAATCAGTGAATGCGGTCGTGACGCAAGAGAAGCGCCCCATTAATGTTTACATTCATGTCTGACGGCAACCAAAAAGTCTACGAGGAGGATCCTCGTCGTTTCTTGGTGGTTGTATATTATTAGATGGAGTGCAGTAGCAAATAATTCCCGACGATCGATACAACAACGACTAGAAAAAAAAGGGGAAAAAACAAAACAATTCTATAAAACAGAGAATTCTATTGCATTATAGCGAGAGCTAAAAGAAGAAGAATCAAAAGGATTTTGTGTGTGTTTTTTGGGGCGTTTTTGCCTTTGGTGTGGCGGGAGTATGGGGAGGGAGGTCTCCTTGATGGATAACGACACCATTTGGACGTGAAACAGGCACTTTGAGAGCTCGATAGTTTACCCCCCCCCATTCGATCCGTCTTAGTGATGGTGTACAACATTTATTTTTCTCTTTTTATCGCCTCCCATTTCCATCGTTTATTTCTCTTAGACAGTTGGATCATCATACAAATGGATATTCATCATTTTATTATTTGCTTTATTCATAACCCATCCAAAAAACAAAAAAGTAATAATAATTCCGGCCGGAATTTAATTTAATTTAATTAAAAAAAAAAATTGAAATTGTGAAATTAGGTGAACAACCGGCAGCGATGCAGAGAGATAACGCTGGATGTATGGCGACCCCATGGTGGACTTCACTGCCAGGATGGACCACAAAATCGACAACTTGTATAGCCACGTCGTGCTGGACGGCACTCGTCACATTGGCCGTTTCATCCTCTTGGTTGACACGTTTGACACTCTGCCACGTCACTTGACCATTTTCACCACTTGCCACTTGAAATTCCAAAAAAGTTATTTAAAAAAGAAAAAGTTAAAAAAAAACACAAACAAAAAAAAAATAATAATAATTTTTTCAATGTCTTTCTCTTCTTTTTTCAAATTTTTCAATCAAACAGTCATCGATGGAAAATTTCTTTCTGAACAAAAAAAAAAACAACAACCAAAACTGTAATATTAATAATTTGTATTAACGTTCATTAATTACACTCCTTTTTCTCTCTTAAATTTAAACAAAACTAAATATTGAGTCCCACGTTAACCGTCTCTGCATTTCCGTTTTTCTAATTTCATTTCAAACCAATATTTCACCCCACCCACAAACCCATCCCGTATATATATATAAACAAAATCTATATATTATAAATTTTAAAAAACTTTTTCTTTTTTTTTTTAAACATTTGATCGAAAAATTTGTTTTTGACGTCTTGAAAAAGTGATGGAAAAACACCCCGAAATTTGAGAATGCGATAAAAGATTATTTCTAACCATCTTCTTCTTCTTCCTTTTCTTTAAAATTTAATTTCAAAAAAAATATATTGTCAATACCATTTGGCAGGTCTATAGAGAAAGAAAGAAAACAAGACTATTGATATGGAAATTATCTTTATTGTGTGTGATATTCAAATCGAGAACGCATTACAAAAAAAAAGGATCCGTCTATAGGCCTGGGTTATTTTTTTCCCCGTCGGTACGTGCCGATTCGCAAGAGTTGGGACGGAACTTTTTTTTTATTTCAACTTCACTTCCATGATACATTCATACGTACGTACAAACTGTACAACAACAACAACATCAAACAAAGAGCGTCGTTCCCCTTTTTCTTTTTTTTATATTATGCATCACATTCAAGTTGCTGTTTCTTTTTGGCGGAGGCGGCCAGCCTATAAGCGAAATACAAGAAGAAAGAGTCGATTTTACCTTGACTTGTTCATGAATAATTGAAAATGGCGTTGTGAAAGAAAGAAGAGAAAATCCCAAGAAAACGAAACGGAGTCTCTTTTGTCATGGCAACTGGATGGTGTACGAGACGGATGCTGGCCATTGTATGCGCTCCGAATAATTGTTGTCGGTTCTCTGTGTGCGTGTGTGGTTTATATATGGACAGGCCTTAGGTGCTATTATATAGTAGTGCGGTTGAAAGTAGAGAACGTCAGACTGGCCAGCTCCTTGTCGGATCTTCTTCTTCGTTACTGCTCGTCTGCGATAGGCTCGACTCGCTCAAGGCGGCCCGTAACAGAGCTAAACCTCCGAGCGATGAGAGTAGGACCATTAGAAGGAGAACGCCCATCCATCCCCATTGATGGGCAACCAGACCGATGATAGGACCTTCTATAACCGTCCCTACACTGCCGGCTCCGTTAACAAGTCCTGCGCGGAATCACAAAACAAAATGTCAAAGAAATCCTCGACTACTCAAACAAAACACAAAATAAACAAACGAGAGACAAGAAGAAAAAAGGTGAAATAAGAGAAACCTGTCAATGCAGCTCCGGCTCCTAGTCCGTTTCGTTCACCCAATCTGGCTGGAATAGATCCGCTGAGAAGTGAATCGGGTCCGGCATTGGTAGCCCCGGTCAATACCAGACAGATGATATTGATTGTGGCTCCCAATTGGGACGTCACGGCAAACAGGAGCAAAGACAAACTGCTCAACATGGTCAATAGACAAAGCGTGGGAAGCGATCGGCCGGAAAATAATCTGGGCGTCAAGAAACCGACGAGAGCGCTGCCCAATGCTCCGCCCACTTCGAAGGCCGTCGACATCAGTCCGGCTTGAACTTTGTCGTAGTTCAAATAATCGAGCAAGAACAACGGTAACCACATGTACATGCAATAACGGACGACTTTCAGCGTGAAAACGGCCAATGTGATCTCGAGGATCAACGGGATTGTCCACAATCCAAACCAGGATTTTATGGCCGGCTTCTTTTTACGAGATCCTGTGATGACTTGACTGCTGTCGACGGAAGACGACGGCCCAATTGGACCAGGCTGTCTTCCCATCTCTTCGGGACTGTAAACCAGCCCAAACGTTAACACGGACATCAAGATGGAAATAACAGATGGTAACAGATAAGACAATTGCCACCCGTAAACGTTCAACGTCCAGACGGCCAGTCCAGTGCCGCATATGCCGCCGACAGAGCCGGCAGTCGAGAAAATACCAAATATCGTGTCCCTATCCTTGTCAAAGTAGGATGCCAGGCATTTGGAACAGGCCGGCCAAGTGGGGGCCAGGCAAGTACCGCAGAGGAACAGCATCAGGAGTGAGAAGTGAAACGAATTTGTCAAACCAAAGAAAGCCATGGAGACTCCACCCAACAAAAGACAACTGGCCAGAGTTTTCCTTGGGCCTTGATGATCGGCTAGTGGTCCTAGAAAGACTTGCATCACTGCGTAAGGTAACAGCAAAGCAGTGTCCAGCATGCCCAATTCAAACTTTGACAAGTTCAGATCCTCTGCTATATCAGATTTGATGACACCTAGAGGTTTCTTCAACAGGTACGTCGAGCCAAAGCCAAACCATAGCACAACAAAGACTAGAATTCGATAGGATTTCTTGGACATGGACTGCAGGGGGTGGACCAATGCCCAATGACTCTCTGCCAGGATATCCATAATAACAGTTTATCCTGAAATGTATGGGGAATCATTATGAGTTTATACCGAAAATTTCATGCGAACTAGATACTCGATACTCGTTGCGACAACTGATACACAAAGCAAGCGCTTGCTAACAACATCAATTAATCAAATGCAACTTAAAACTTACCTAGTAATACTGTTGACTAGACTAGACTTGTGAATATTTTACAAAATATTTTAGAAACTATTCACATTGTTTAAATAACGTTGGAACGTTAATTGCAGACGTAAAACAAATTCACTGTTGTTTTTATTGACATTTTCTGACGGTATACAATCAGCTGTTTGTCGTCTGCATAAGAATAACAAATGCATGCGCCGTAGAGCGTCGTATCGAGTCGATTGATACCATGAGAAAAGAGTCAATCTCAGTTTCTTTTAGAAAAATCTGGGAATCTAAATTTAGCACGCGAGAAAATAAACAAACCACCGAGGTAAATATAGAGATTTTCGCTCTGCCACTTGACGATCAGCCAAGTCGATTGAATTGTGGTAGAAATCAGTTGTGTACACACTATAAAAATCTCACCATGTATTATTTAGATTTAGAAATGGTTCAAGAAATTTCCGAAAGACTTATCCTTCACTGGAATTATCGTGGATATTCCTCATTTCCAGACGAATTGTTCGTCTGTGGCAATCATGTTTGTGAGCTGTATCTGAAATACAACAACATTACACGTCTGGTCAGTATTTATTCACATGCAGCCAAATTATTTACCGTTTTTTTGATCAACTTTTCTCATATCATTCTCACACAGCCAGATTGGATTGATACCATGACAAATTTGACAAACATCTACCTTCAAGCCAATTATTTGACAGAATTACCTGAAGCTATTCAGTTTCTAACCAGTTTGAAGACTCTGGATGTCAGCCAAAACTACTTGTCCGAAATCCCATCATCGATAGGGAAACTTGGTAAACTGAAGAGTATCATCCTGACTCACAACAAACTTACTTGTCTGCCTGACTCACTGGGAAACCTTTCACACCTCACATCACTTCTTCTGAGTGGCAACAGATTGACACGTCTGCCAGATTCGTTGCACCGGTGTCTCCATTTGGAGGAAATCCACCTTGATTTGAACAATTTTACTAGTTTGCCAAGTTTCTTGACACGCCTTCCGCGGCTTCACCGATTATCCGTCTGCTCTAATCAACTTACACATCTACTTCACCTACCGTTCGCCAGTATCGAGCGTTTCCTCTGCGATAACAATCCCAACCTAACTTATCTACCTTATCCACTGGCTTGTCAGATGAATCGTCCTCCAGCGATGCCACTGGCTACCCGCAACGTTCTGCACATTTCTTGTCATGGATGTTTCCAGCCATCCAGCAGCAGCACAAACCGGAAAATTCCAGCCAACGTTCTCGTCAAAGACTCGTCAGATGAAACGTCTGTAGCTCTTCGTTTCCTGCCAGATATCGACCTTGGGTCGGCGACGGCGGCAACGCCACCCAGTTTGGTTGAACTCACTTTACGGTCCATTTCTTCGCGGATCTTTAATGAGCCGTTAGACACGAGTTTCGACCGGAAGAACAATGTCCATCGCTTTGAATTGAAATACCACCTCATCTACGACCGGCAGATTGAAGAATTTTGTCTACCGTCGACTCTAATTCAACTTTTGCGGGACGGTCCAGTCGCCATCTGCTTTGCATGTCGAACGTTCATCTTCCGTGGACCGGCTTATCCGGTTTTTCTGTCTAAAATCATCATTGAAAACGAACGTGCCAACGTCCAGAATCTCCAGTCAGTGGTCTCCTCTTTGCTATTCTGCTCGGCTTCCTGTTTCCGGACGACTATTACCGCAGCTGCCAGCTCAAATGCTGAACCTGCTGCTGCTGTAGCAGCTGCTGGGCTTCAAGACCGACTCGATTGGGAATGCATCACACATCTCACGACAAGTACCAATTAGTTGGTGGTAAGATATCTTTGTAAAAATGTTTTCTCCCTTCTTTCTCTCTCTCTCTGTCTCTATTTGTTAGTTCTTGTATTTTTCCCTTTTTTTTTTTTTACTACGTCGTCGCTCCCGAGTGGGTTACGAGTGTGTGTACATTCACTTGAGTGATGAAATCCCGGGTATTTCTTTTTTTTTTCTATCACACACAAAAAGAAATGAAAGAAGGATGGCATCGGCTGCTGGTCCCTATAGACAGACATATATTGCGTCATTCGCCTAGTACAACTATAGAGAATGATGTGAAACAGTTCGTCGTTGTTTACTTCCTCGTCCCGGCAAAAAAAAACACACGTACCACCCCGACTTTATAGTTTACCAGTTTCTCTCTGCTCGACTTTATTTGTGAAGTTTTTGCCTAGTAAAATCTAATTGGTATATTGTTGGTGCTACGGTATATATACGGGAGAAAATGAAGTTGGATATCACACTTGTATCATCAGCTTGGCACAGGAGAACCAGCAGCCCAGCTCAGAAAAGAGAAAGTTTGAAATTGAATTGCGTCAGGTGCGCGCGCGCAGTCGATCGATAACAAACGACTGCAACACATCCGAAACGTGTCTCCGCTAATTTGCTTTGAAACACAATAAATAACGATTTGGTGTGCTTGCGTGCTGTGTAGCCGCCGACTATGGGGAGCTGCATTACTATTACGGGGTTGATTTTTTTAAATCTTATTCTTTTTCTCTTTTATAAAAAACCGGAAATTAGTGGTAGATTCCCTTGCGTCCGGCGTTTTTATGACCCGTTATAAATCATTTTTAAGACCCGCTCACAAGTTCCGTGTCAATGTCAACAACATCGGTTCGCGTTGTTTTTCGGCCAATGTTTGATTGCCGACTTTTCAGACATGTTGGAAATGATCAATGAAATAGCCCAGCCAAAGTTGTACTACGTAGGTCTTTTACGATATAAATGGCCCCCCCCCCCCAAAAAAAAAAAGAAGGTCCCCGTCCATTTTCGCTATAAATAAGCAACGTAATCACACGGTAATAGAAAAAAAGAAAGTAAATATCTATATATATCGATAATGGCATATATTGTATTTACTCGACTTGTGTGCGCCTCTGTAAATATCTTCATATACTGTTTAGGTTGTGTTGAGCAGTTGGTCCTGATTGAACTCTTGTGATGTACGGCGACGGCGGCGTATTGCTGGCCGCTAGTAATTTCTTCCACGTCGATGACAATGTCTTGTCGTGGAGGGCTTCATCTTTCTTAGCCCTCTTTTCCGTGCAATCTTTTTGAACATACAATGCTCTACGTAATGGCCTAGAAGCGCAGTGGCTTGTACTTTTTTTGCAGCTCGTCGTGGATCGATCTGACTAGCTCTCATGTTTGGTCCCGTTGCTGCTGCTGCTGCTGCTCTCTAATAGTTATTGCCAGAAAGTGATTTAAGTGACTTACACAATAGAGAAAAGAGCCTGCAGATCCCTTGTAAGTGCAATAACATCAAAATTGAATAGACCTATGATCCCATCTTTGACTTATCTTTTTTGATTCGCTTATAAATGTTCTTCTATCGAAATAATTCGCATCAAGTGTATCGCCCATAATGTTTACATATACAATATAGTACAGTAACAAACTTATTCCGTTCACTACCGCATGTATTATTTATTAACCTACTTTTGATTGAAATTCCTTAATTCCTTTGAATATTCATCATCCGTTTGGCTCTTGGACGGCCTTGCATAAATTCATTTGGTTTCAAGGAGGTTTCACGTGACCTATTTAATAGAAAATTCTTGCAGGAGGAATTTCGACTTGATGATGACGTCTGTCAGCCGAGCTGTAACTTTAGACACTGCCGGATAAAATAATAACAGACTTGTAACGTGATTCATCAATTTTTCAGGGTCGAATTCGACCGCGTCACTTGATTTTGTAGACGTATAATACAAGACCATTCATTCGGAAGCGACATTGTACTGGTAACATCTAAATAAATTAAACATAAAGTATATATTTCATCTGGTGGAGAATTTCATCATTTATTTTCACTATTATTTACCAGGGCGAAATCCTCAGAGACGAAAGTGGACAAGAAAACTTTCAACTACTTTTCTGTACTACGCCCTGGTCACAATTTGAACTCATCCGCGATTCTTCTCCAAAGATCACGTAAATGCCCGTTTTCACTGACAACTGCAACGCATTAAAATGCAACAAAAAATAAACAACAGTTTCTAAATGTATTCATATTTTTTAATCTTTTCAGAAACAGAAAATACATCGCAAGAGCTGGTAGGAAACTTTCCTTGCGGGAAACAACGCGCAAATAAAGTTCGCCATGTTGTATACTACTATACGGGTATTAAGTATTAGTCTCACATTAATTATGTACTTTTCTTCTTCAATCTCTCTTGGCGCTACTAATTTATTCATATTGTTTAGTTCTTAGACGCTTATACCAATATGCCATCTGTATATGCGACTGCCAAGGAACCTTATTACTTACGGGACTCTTCATTTTCTCTACATGTATCGATTGGTCCGTCGTGGATCGTCAGAGAGCTACAAAGAAGATCTGAGAGGCAAAATCAACTAATCAAGACAAGGTCAGTCTCCATTTTACGTTGTCGACGATGTCTTTTTGGGGCGAATTTACTTACCGTTTAAAGCTTATAAGAATAATATCGGTTTACTGCATTATTTAGAATGCCCTACGAGTTTCTCAAGAGGTATTAGGTGATTTGCGTCACAACTCGTCCCTACTAAGACGAGATTAATCATGAATAATAGTTGCAGAATTATTAAAGAATTCAAATAAAAACTAATCCCATTGTTTTTGCTATAGCTCTGCCGCCCCTTCTATAAGAATAGAACATTAGTTCCATTTTCTTAAGTGAAATAAGTAGAGAAAACGCAAATACTAAACCGAGTCTTTTATTAATTTTGCACAAGTCCTTTAATGTTAGATCTTACTCATTTTGGTCAGATGAGCGTCGTCCTTTCTCGGGTAAATTAAAATAGAAAAACCCGTTATGGTTGCCATGCCATTTGTTTTTAAAGCCATCTAACCAGACATTCAGGCTAACCGAGCTATTAGCTTAGTTGCTATACGCCGTACATCGATCTAGAATGTTGCAAGTTATTCATAGTTGCATGTCTCTTAATAGGCTGGGACTTGACTCCACTATACCGTGATATCACGACATGAAACCCGGATAATAAATATCCTACTCTTCTTTCAATTCCCTCTGTTTTTTTGGGGCTTTTCTTACCTTGTCTGAGCTCATAAACTAATACTCATAGAGACAATTATAATCAAATTTATTTTTCGATACTGACATATCATGAAATTTTATTCTGATGTAAACAATTGCTGATAATGAAAATGAATTAAAGATTAAATATGAATCACCATAAAGAAAAAATGGTGCCTATCCAGTGTAGAGAAATTGAATTGAGGTAAAGATCCGTTGTACACATTCCTCACGACTTCACAAGATGGGAAAAGTTGGTCATCATCGTCAAAGGTGATGTTATTGTTTGTGTATTAGGTTGTTGAAAATAAAGCTCATTTGTTTGATTATTCATTAAAAATGTTGAAGTAGTTGTCTAAAGAAATTGCATGTTTCGCTACCGCGTTGTTGTAAACTTGTAAGTAATTCAGTTCAAATAGTTTTGGGCGGGGAAGAAGGGGAGAAACATTCGGTAACTATGGAAACAAAGCAGACGGAATTTCGTATAATGGTAAATAACAACTCGTCTGCAAGACGTTTTTTCTCTCGTGAGTCAACTACTGAATCAGACTGCAATAAAAATATACATTTTTTTCCAAATTCTGCCGAAAGCATGAATTGTGTAATATATTAAATTTATCAAATAGAGCACACAAGTTTAAGGTATATGATCCTTCATTTCCGATTGGACAGTGGGTGTTCAGTTAAAAATATGCAAGTTACGTTATCATTTAAAATATCTTTCTCCAACACGTCATTTAGATGGATTTAAATAACCAGCTGAAAGAAAGTGAAGAGTCTCCTTTAAAATATCATCTTAGTTTAAAAGAAGAGTTAATTGATCAAGCTTATGTTTTAGCTTCAAATGATGCAGATGAAGTTGATCCTTGTAAGTCAAGAATTTCCTTTCTTAATATCTCCTAAAATACTCATAACACTTTGAATTTGTTGGACAGTGACAATTTATTTCAACAAATACCTTGGCGGAGGAAGTTTTAACTCTCTTTATGTGGGTAAATTCAAAGAGAAATTGGTTGCAGTGAAGGAAATAAGTTTAACACCAATTGAAAGAGAAATAATCCAACAGAAAATGCAGATATATATGAGATTAGAACATGAAAACGTAGTAAAACTATGGGATGTCTCCTTCTCCCATGAGATAGATACGTAAGACAAACTGATTATTTTAAAAATTTCCCTTTTTTATAGAATTTTTTTCCCAATTCTTGTGACAGGTACTTAATACTAGACCTTTGCGCAGCAGATATGGAAGATTTTTGTGAACAAAAATACACAGGACCTATGCCCTCTGACGACGAAGTTTTTCTTCAGACTGTCAGTGGAGTTGAATATATCCATTCTCAAAACCTGTTACATCGTGACATCAAGCCAACGAATGTGCTCGTATCATCCAGCAGCCCTGTTCATATCAAAGTCTCTGAAGGGACTTGGCAACCAAAAAAAATTTCTGATGTTTTCAAACTGAGTGAATGCAAACCTTTGCCTTATTGGATGGCAACTGAATCATTGGAACAACTGCAGTTAGGTTGTGAACCGGATGAAACAATTGCTACCGACATATTTTCAACGGGCTGTGTTTTGTTTTACTTTATGACCCGTGGTACGCATCCTTTTGGGAACAGCCCAATTTGGTCATCTGTGAATATTGTGGAACATAATCCCGTGGAGCTCATTAAACTGATTAAGAAAAGTAAGTAATTTAAATTTATTCTACAACACCTTTGTGTGCTAAAAATTAAAGAAAACAAAGCTATAAGTACCAACACATCATTTCTAATTTATAATCAATAACAATGATTTGTTTGATTTTTTATCGCAGATTTGAAAGACTGTGATCGTGTTCTCTATGGTTTGATTGAAGAGATGATTGAGAGGAAGGAAAACAGAATTGGATTGTCGGAAGTAAAAAAACAATTAACTGATATGTTATTATCTGCTAAATTAACTTGCGATTCATCCGAACCCGACAAGGTACTTTTTTTTTACTTTATAGTTATAGTGCTCACATTTAGATAATAGATTTATGTTAATCTTCATAGATTACAGAGGTAGAGAACGTCGTTGGCCAACAAGACTTGCAGTAATCAATTTCTTTCGTCTCATCATATCAAGAACTGCAAGAGCAAAATCCAAGGTCGTCGTTCAACAGTTCACACTTTCGTCTCATACTTGTTCTCTCATACATGTTTTCTCAAGGTAAGAACTTCCTCGAGTCTTTTGTCGGTAACTTTTTCCTTTAGTTTCTGTGCCAATCGTACATAGATTTCGGATCGACGAATCAGACAAGTTTTTCCAATCTGAAAAAACCTTTTTGAGATACTTTTTCAATATAACTCTATTGACTGCGTTTTGCTTACATTCGTCGTTGAGGCACATTGCTATAATCACAAAAAAACATATTTAATGTTTATCTATGATTCCACTATACCCATGGATTCTCGTCTCCACTAAAACTCTCGTAATGGGTCTATTCGATGTGAGCATTCATCTTTCTTTGTTTAGAAAAAACCTTATTATTGATAAGGTCTTAGTTATATTTGACAGGGATTTTTTGTTTAAATTGTTCTGACATGGCATAACAGTAAGGGAGAGTCAAGTACCACGTTCTAAATGGTAGCACTAAGCGTTATCGCATGAAAGGCTCTTGATGATCAATTAGTCAAAGTTGGGTACACTTCTATCTGAATAAGACATCCACGACTTAATACCCTGTTCTTTTCACTTAAAGACTGAACGCTGTTCCAATACGCGCCTACAATCCCAACTTTTTTGCGGCTGAATGACCGAGTCTTTCATAACGAAAATCATGTTTGTTAGCTCTTCCAGCCTCTGTCGTAAACGACTACGGTAGTAAATACGAAATGGATCATTTGTAATAGAATGTCCGAAATGGTTGAATGCGGAATTCGTCGTAGCCGCTTTTGTTGGAGTTAAGAATAGCAAACGGAGATGGTGTTCGTCATATTGAGAACATACAGAAATGCGCTTATCAAGCGGTAAAACAGATGAATCCTCCCACTCTTCACTTTGTTGAATTCTTCTAGTGTGTGTAGTTTCGTGAGAAATAGCCCGATGCGAACTCGTACAAGTGATAGATTCTTGAGCACTTGAGGACACGATAACTTACGAGATCTGCTTGGATTTTCATCGTGTAAGTGTCGACGTGTTATGCAGGATTTTTTTAAAATTTCTGTTCAATATTAAACTTAGCACCAAAATAAATGCAAAATAAATGTGAAGTTAAAGATAAATCATTTAGCATGAAGTTTAATGTTCTATTTTGTTTTTTGAGTTTTTCCAGATTGGATTTATGCAAGTGGGACACTTACTTTGCGTGAGTCCGAGTCGGAAAGGAAATTGCATCATTGGTGTCATTCAAATGAATATGGTTAGTCTTCATTGGCGATTTAATGCTTTTAAGTAGAGTTAGTATTTATGTAATGCAGCAGAGCTTCAGGCTTGCCTACTAGTTTTAATTATGGTTTACCAACTAAATTAGAGGTATCCCTCTTGAAGTCTTGGATTCCACCGGAAGAGATTGCTAATGTAGATTTAACTTCGTGCCAATATAGTTTTAGTTAGGTAACGTTCTTATAAAATACTCGTATCGTCTTCCCAATCTAGCTAGTTGTTTTTCACCAAAAAATCCTTTTAGGGCATAAGGGTAACCAGTAGATGTTCTTTGAATTCAGTTTTTTTTATTTCTTGGTTTAAAAAATTACAGGCGAATGATTTCTTATTCTCACCAACAACTTCGTAAATTAATTCTTGGGTTAGTTCTAGGGAAAACGAAGAAAGCTTTTTGATCTGTATACTTTCTAGAAGCCATAGTATCCATATTCTTTAATCTAACTAGTCCGGAAGCTCTTCGTTTCCGTTAGCTCAGATATTTTCGAGGATATTTTGTCTCTTTCACCTTCCACGATATCCTGTGTGCCCGGGACAAACACTTACTGTCAGTCGTCACCAATCAGCGTCCAGTCTTCAGGCCTTCAGGGTCTAGTTCAAAAATTTTGTTAAACGATTTTTAAAAATAGCTGATTCGTGTACTATCACAGTAGTAATTTACTCTTGACTCATGTAGATTTTGTTAAATTTGATTGTCTTTTTCTTAGTTTTCTTTTCCGATGACTGATGACTAATAGAATTTCGAGAGAGAAGATTAGAGAAAGAATTTAATGGCATTAACTTCTCTTTTAAAGCAATCATCAGTTTCAGTTTATATAACATAGAAATGAAGGAAGTTTGAGGAGGCGAAACTCACGTTTGTAGTGAAGCCGATGCGAAAAAGGCCTTTGGATATAGAATTCGTTTCGTTTTCTACCACTAGATGCGGAAGAGTAGGCGGTTATTAGGTAACCATCGTTACCGGCCTGGAGCTGGCGGACTCTGACTTAGACTTCTGTACCCATTTGACTGGAATCCTTGGTAGTCGCCATTCTCGCTGATATTTCCATTGTTAATTATTAGTTCTTGGTGCCTTAATTTGGCATTTTTGCACATTGAAATAGCTTTCTGTTTTAATTGTGTCCTTTCCCATTATAATTGTGCAACATGACAATGAGTCATCAGTTCAGTAATTCACTGTCTTATTTCTTCTGTCCGGCAAGTTTAGCACGTGGCGATTTGTAACAAGAAACTGCCTACAATGTGCCTGGATTATGTGCCTCAGCCCTCTTCAAGAGAAGAGTTGTATGGATTCAGTGAACATTTCAATATTGTCAATGGTATACTTTTTGTGCATCATTTGTTCATCATTACCAAAGCTGATGGAGATCCTCAGTCGTGTCAGCAAGTAAGCCAAATGTTTGATTGTTTCCCCGATTTCCTGATACTAACAATGTTTGTATTTTAGCCCTGATTTGCCATTTGAATGTGCATGGGCACTCACCAGCATTGTACTAGGAACACCAAAGCTGTTGTGTGTGGTGGAGTCATTTCTTTGTCGGACTCATGGCCGAGCAAGCTGTTTGGACAATGTTGCTGATCATTTTCACTAATGCTGGACTTGTGGCTGAGCAAGCTGTCTGGACTGCTGTGTTGCCGAGCATTCTAGCTTAGCTTTCAATCGGTTTTGCTATCACCCAGCTACAATAGGTAACCCTTTTTTTTATAGAGGCAACAGGCAACTAGTTTTAAGAGTAAACTTTCCAAAATGGGTTTTTAAATCTAAATTTTGTTCAATGATGAAATCTCTTGCTAAATCTTGATCAAATAAGTTAGCTTGTTTTTTTTCCATTGATTCAATTAAGTTTTCTAAAACGGGTGTCTGTTCCATTGTTCGTTGATGTACTAGAAGAAAAACTTTTGTATTGACATTGATTTTAATGCTCTATGTATGTGTCATTTACATTTGTGTCTAATTGATTTCATTCTCTCTTTACAGGTCTTCAAATCCAGATCAAGCTGTTTGTCAGCAGGTTGTCCCCTTAGCACTAAGTAACATCTTACATCAATATGCTGCCTACTTGCAAACAACAGTTGTGCGAAGACTGATGCTTACTTGCAAACAACACTTGAGACCTAGTGCTGCCTACTTGGAAAAACACGTGTGAGAACACTGCTACCCGCTGCTGACTTCTTGGAAACAACACTTGTGAACATTGTTGCCTACTAGCAAACAAGTAATTGCTGATTGATATTAATTTTGTATGTATATATTGTATTGTATATATTGCATAAGTCTAAAAAAATAAATAGTTTATGTCTTGAAACATAATTTATATTATTTATATATGTTTAATAATTATCAACCACAACAAACAACGTAATTATATATATTTCACTAGTTATTCTATGGACCCCCCACAGGGGGGGCCCTGTTGCTTTCTCGACCGCGATAATAACAGGTTATTATTTGTTTGGTGCAGAAAGCTGTTTGATCTAGCAGTTATCGATTGCATCACTCCTATGAGATCATTTAGGATCAGGTTGCGCAATCGTGTACTGCATTGGAAGTCAACTAAGACAGGGAGGATAGACCCTGCCATAATTGACTTCCAGCAGACCAGGGAGATTACCTGGCCCAAGAAAAGGGGACAAGAGTGACGAAGGGCAAAGTTTTTTCGAGAGAGATAGTCATACCTAAGATTCCTGCTTAGCCCCATGACCCTCCAAAAGATGTCTTTGAATCATGTGGCTTGCAAGTCCCCGTTCGACCAGTACTCTAACAACCACAAGCTGCTGATCACAGTGGAAGAATGACCAACCACGGGCACATGTATGCAAGGGGAAACGGGGCCACGGAAAAAGGGAGCCCAGATATGCACTTCAATTTAAATTTTAAAAAATAACATGTAAATCTAGTCGATCTTCTTCTGTTCAATAGTGTCAGCTCTTCTCCTCACTGGATCCAGTTCAGGCATCTCTCCCCGTTTCAATCTCCGACGGAAAGTTCTGTAGATCAAAAAGGTTAAAACACTGATTAGTGAACATGTAGATTATTGCAATAATATACGCAGTTAATTTACCTTTTCATTTTTAATGGCTTGAAAGTAGAAGAGCGGCACATTTGCGGTCGTTGATTTATCGCAGTCGGGCGCCAAGCAACCAAACACGCACCAAAATGTGTTGTTGTTGTTGTTAATCACCTAGAAAGTCCATGACGTAACGTCGGGTTGAGCGGAGCGATAACGTCGAATGGTGTGCGAGCGGCCATTGAAGTTTAATTATCGGAGAAAATGGACCGAGATTTCAGGACGCTTTGATGAATAACGCCAAGCTACTTGTCTTTATTACAGTCTCTCTCCTGAAAATATTCAAAATATAGAATCATGAGTACGTGAAAGTTTAGTTAATAGTCAAGTACTGAAGGACGAGAGAACAAAATCACTACCATTTTCTGAAAATAAAGACAACAATAGCGACTTTAGCGAGTGACATTAGAGTTCTCCACATAAAAAAATTCACATTCGGTTTCAAAATTGGCTTAATAATTCAATAACGATTAAGCTGGCGCTAAAAAGAATTTTATTTTCGGGAACCTCGTCAAAAATAGGGTCGATTTCACAAGTCAGTAAAAAAAAAATTGGCAAATCCAATCGAAGTTTTCCGCGAACTAAGTGTGGTTCAGGAAAATTTGCGAATTCGGCCAAAACACGGATTTCGTTAAATACACAAAATCAGCTTGAAATTGGACGACGATAAATAAATTGTTATTTGTTTTGGGTCACAGCTCAACAAATTAAGAGCTATCGCATACTTCCGGTAAATTTGCAAAAGATAAACAAATGAGCTTGTTAATGAAACAGTTTTAAGACATTCAAACTAAGTTAAGAAAAGTATGTAGTCCACGTTTCGTGAATATCTATAGAGGACTGGATGTCTATCGGATGGGAGAACTGTGTGAAATGGCGGTAGATAAAATATTAGAAACCGAAACGTAAGTTAGAAATTATCAATCCTTGATCTAAAACAACATTTCAAATGGCGAAGATAGCACATAATCAACACGAAACATAAATTTCGAAAAGGAATGTTCTATTCTTTCAAAGAACCAAAAGCTACAACGCAGAAAGAAAAACTATAGAGAACTCGCTCAATTCAGTAGCCTGAAGTAAACCAGAAAACCTGTTTGTTTGTTATCTACTGCAGAGAAAAGTGTCAGGAATTATTCAAAACGCAATGCAATATTAACGACATTCATCAGAGATTTTAAAAGAAACTGATCTTTCTGACAGTAGTCGTTGTTTCAACAAAGTTTCTGACCCTCATCACCATCTTGGCAATAATTCTGACATTTTAGGCATTCACTGTATACTTCTCCTTCTCTTGAAGAGACCCCATAGACGTCGATAGAAGAAATATCAGACGGGGTGAATAAAAAGCGTTTGATCCCGTTTAAACAGTATGGCCTTTACTTGAAAACTCAATTGGTAAAATGGGGGGAAACTTTATAGTGTCATAGTAACCATAACTTGAAAATCCTGTCTCTACTGATGGGATGTATTTCATCGAGACTCCCAACTCAAAATGAGTCAAGGGTGTCATTGATCATAATAGACTCGTAAATTGATTAGCTAATTCTTTAAAAAATGAATAAATATAAAACATACCTTTGATATTCCATTGGCTGGGAATTGGAATGAAAGTCTACATTTATTTCAACAGGAGTTTGAAACAATGTGAGATCAACTGTTTTTGCTTCTAACAGGAGTCACAGGACAAGCTAGAATTACAAAACCATGTTTAGTAAAAAATTAAAATCAGTAAAACAATCAAACATTTGGCTTACTTGCTGACATGACAGAAGAACTCTACCATCTTTGGTACAGCATTGATGAGGATGCCCATGGGTGGATTGCGTTCTCTACTGAGGATTTTACAGGCATCACAGGTTGCAGTGGTTCCTTACTCCCAATGTTGATACCTGATATTTAAAAAATTACTAGGGGTGATGAAAAGCACTTCAAATACTTTACAAATACTCACACCATTGGCAAAATCCTATGTAGCCACGTCAGCTGCAGTCTTAAAATTATGTTCTAGAAGAGATGAATTTCGTCATAACAGCTTGAAACTAAGACCTAAATAAGAAAAATATAATTTATATAATTGCTAGATAAGTGATACACGAATTTAGTTTATTATTTTTAAAAGAAAAGGAAATTACTCGTCAGATTGCAGCTATCAATACAATCTGGAAAGCTTACTGAAAACCAGCAATCACACACAAGACTTCCCAATCCCCATGTACTGAAAAGACTTCATGAAAACACACAAAACTTCCCTTAAATTCAAGTTATCGAACAAATATAACTTTCAACAACGCACTAATCTTTAACGTGACGAGTGACGACAGGCAGTCTGCCATTCTGAAACAGACTTGATTTCACAGAGGAGTACACAATTCGCCTACTAGGTGCCGCTGATGGATGCGGGTGGGCGGATTTTTCAAATTAATGAAAGATAAATGCAAAAATTTACCAAGTAATCCTGATACTCTCATAGCCTAGTGGCTAGCGTGTACGGAGTATCAATCTCGATCTGGGTGATGTCCCTTGACGATCTACAATCTCAATGAGCCGTGGGATCACCTTGCCGCGGGACCTTCTTACTTCAACCGTTGTTCGCCGTCGCAGTTCAACGTTGGAGTATTAGTGCCTGTATTAATTGAATTAGTCCAGGATTGGGATAACCTGCTTTACGGGAAAGCATAACACTAATAAATAATAATAATAGCATATAGTATTGAGGAGATAAAGTCCAGACGAGACATTTTTTTAGTTGATTCAAATCTCTGCTTGCGCAAAACTTTTTTCAATGCATATTTAATTTGTTTCGAGTTTTTTCTGTTAATATTTAGATGTTATTTAGATTTGGAATGTAAACAAAGTGTTACATAAGAGTAGCTGGATTTGCTTCTACAGCATTATGGTAAAATCTTTTGACTCCTCTAATGTTAAACTTTGCTATTCAATTGGCTGGGAATTGGAAAGAGAGACTATATTTATTTCAACAGCAGTTTGAAACAATGTGAGATCAACTGTTTGTGTTTAAAACAGGACAATATTGAAAACAAAAGATTGCCGTTGTTTGCAATAATTTTTTCAATTTTCTACTCTATCGACTTGTGGAAATGAATTTATTTTACAAATAATAACAAAACCATGGCAACGAATTCTCTTCCTCAAAATTGAATAAAGAATAATAAGGAAAAATGAAATTTACTTCGTTTTACTACCAAATTTATAGGCTCTTCCGCTTTATTGAAGAAGGCGTGCGGTCACAAAAGATTTTAACTCTGGTTGATACGCAAACCACGAAGCATTTCTCCAGGGGATTTGTGTGTTTGAAAAATGCTCTTCATGTGGGAGGAAACGGTAAAAAGGCGGGATAATAACGACCGTATATAGTAACCACGCACTCTCCACCCATAGTTTATATTGTTCCGCGTGACGCTTGATTGCGTTTCTGATGCGCTGCACAAAGCCAAATCGACGCAGACAATGTCAGTTGCACAGAACAGGTATAGAGAATAGATTCAAGCAAAGTTTACGGTTGAGCATTAGGAGCTCATACAAACTTCTATAACCGGATCATCCTGAATAATGGATCTCTTTTTGATAAAAGAAATTTGCTTCCGTTTTTACGACTCGGTTTGGTATTACTTTGATAATTCAGGAATCGCACCACCAACTGAGACGGCAAAAATTTATAAGATGTGGAATGAATAAGGAACGCATTAATGGGAAGACGGTTGCGTGCTAAAAAGTTTTTGCGTGCAGATACTGCCGTGCCGAGTGTATTACTTCCAGTATCTTGCCACCGTACACCTTTATTAGATTTTGCAAGCGAATAGAACTTAATTTTCGTTTTGTAAGTCGATACATTCTTTTCTTATGTTGTTGAAAGCAAATCCTGAGAGTAAATTGCGCATATTTTTCAACTAATTTTGAATACATACCCGTGTTCTCCGTCTAACGATCTGTGTTCTATATTTACAACTTTTGATTTTTACTTTGAAATCGATTCGCTGTGAGTATTAAACGCAATCTTCTATTTCTTCTACCTCTTCCACTTCAGGAGTGTTATCACTTTCTGTTCCTTTCTTATCAATTCGTTTGATTAGCGAATCTTTTTCATCAGGGTCTGATATCAACCGGTATTGAATCGGTTCATAATCAGGTACTGTCGGAGAGATATCGATTATTGGAAAATTCTCATCGGGAATGCCTGTTATTTCCTCCAAATTTAATTCTTCGATGTTTTCTTCTATTAGTTCGTCTTCTTCGTTGTATTTTCTAATTATTGGCTTCCTGAAATGAAAATGATGATGTCATTGTATTGAGCTGTAAAACTTTTGTTTAATTACTTGGGTTCAACTTCGGCGATAAGAGTTTTCATTTTATGATCGAGCCAATCCGATAGACTCAAGTAATCGACGTAAGTGGGAAACCACAAAATGAGACAATCTTTTTTATCGATTTGAACGGCTGATCTGGTGGTGATTTCCAGATTTCGTTCTGCAAATGCTTCCATTAATTTATCGATTATTAATGGATAAGATCCTTGCAATGTCAATCCGTCAAGTTCCCACCAGTTTTCTGGGGCAGCGGTCAATAAAATATCTAAATTTTAAAAATTCAAGTATTAAATATTAAGAAATGGTACAAAATGGATTCAACTCGCTTTTCTTAGTTTCCGATTCAGGTCTGACAACTGGCAAATCAATACTGTCCCATGAAATCTATTTTTTTAAAATGATCAAACAGAGTATACCAAATGTTTAACTATTTTAAAATACTGTAACCCGTTGACGAGTTCCTTCCATAACTTCCTTCTCTATTTTCAACTCCTCGAATAAAGTTTTGCGGATGAGTGGAGCGTTTGCGCCTCTGATCAACACAACCGGTTCACCACCCTTTTGATTATTCCAAAATGACCAGTATTTTCATACCATTTGAATGACATTTTGTGTAAATTCAACTTACGGCTAGAAAAAGCCAAGTCGGTTCACTTCTGCCTCTAAACTTGGCGAGTTGGCTAATAGAATCCGCTTTTGCCTGAGGAGATAATATAAGTTTTCAACTGCACGCAATCGAGTAATAAATGAAGATAAACTTACCACGGCGCAATGAAGGAAATCGTCCCCTAATAGAAGTTTAATCTCCTTCAACTGACTGGCCATGGCCGTGCACGGGCCACACCATGCCGAGAAGACATCTACCACTGTTATTATTGCGAGACAAAATATTTTTTAATGTTTTGATTGATTGCTACAAACCACTGAACCAGTACATTTTTAAAAAAGGTTTGAATTTTAATAATTTACCGACAAGTCCCTGAAGTTTGGCGAGGTCCTCCCATTTCTCATCAGATGTGACTTCAATTTGCCAAATCAAATGGTCCACTTTCCTCTCCCACTCTGCCATCTTCTTAGGAACGAATGCACTCATATCGGCCATGATGAATAAATATTATGTAATACATCAATTGAACGTCACAATACGACTGAACGACAAAACATGATTTCCTTACGGTTTTTATACGATTTCTTGTAGGTTTGTAATAGACAAGTTGGAAATAAAAGTAATCGGGTCCTAGGGTACGGTCCGTCCTTCTAACATGCGCTGTATCACGATATTTAAGTTTGATATAGAAATCACGAAATTCATTCATCTGAATTTGTGTTGAAATTTTTTAGTTTTAAATTTCAAATGAACATTTTTATGTAGAACGCCGCATTTATTCCCGTTTCTCTCACGCACTCGAGTCGTTTCTTCTGCTTCACTTTGACGGCTGATTGCATTTCTGATACTCGACAGAGAGAAAAATGTCAACAAAATGCTGGAGAATCGTATAAACAGTTTGACCCGTCACGGAAAAAATCGTCAACTTTCCAATTGAGTTTTTGTTTTGTTTTTTGAAAGACAAAAGAAAACGGATGATGATGATCGCGTGTTTCGACTAACGACACTCACTTGCTAAACACAATTATAAAACTTTTTTTCCCCTTTGGATGCGCCATTTAACGACTGTGTAATCGATAGCGCATCACAAATATTTTTCAAAAAAGAAAAAAATCACTGAAAAAATGTGATTTACATAAACCTAGCACCGATAATAACCAAATAAATAAATATTGGGTTACTAGCTGAGCAAATACGACCGTGAAAAAATGTTATGTTGATACAACTGGCCGTGTCTGGATTTATCGATTCATCTTTGACACCCGAGTGTAACATAGTCGGTACACACAATAATTCCGTTATTGTTTGTACAGCAGGACAGAGTAATAAAAGAAACGCAATATTGTAAACAAACGCGCTCTTACCTCAACCGGTGACGTCACGAATCAACAAAGAGTCAATAAATTAAGTTCAAAATTTCTATTTCATTCCTTGTAAGAGTATTTGTAAAACGTAAATATTTAGAAAAAAAAGAAGTTAAAATTGGCCGAATAAAGATGCCATATTCGATGACTAGAGAGGGAAGAATATTTTAAATATATTAAAAGTTTCTTTTTTTTTGTCGATTTTTTGGGGATTCGCAAAATTTGTTCACAACGATTGGAATGGTAAAATAGTTGGCAAACGAATTCAAGGCTGCGAGAGATTTTGTTACTGTCTTAATTGATTTTTTAATAAAATGTGTCTTCACATTCTAGAATTAGAACGTGAGGATTTCCTACCAGACGGTGATATGGGTGCGGGAGAATAAGAAGGATCGTGACCGTTGAGTGCTTTGTCGATCGAAGAATGGGGCAACTGGTAGTTAAACTCGGCTTTGGCAAGCCGCAAACACTCTTCTAAGGTCGATATAAAAGTGTCGCAAGTGGCCGTTAGCAAGTGCGTTGATTCGTCCAGTTTCTGTAATAAAAAGTTATTTGTGAGACATATTTTAAATTACAGTCATTTGGATTGACTTTTACTTCAACATCTGGAGGTGCTTGTGTAGCTGCATCTTTCACTGAATGAACTTGCTGCATTAATAAATCACAGTAGAGCCTCAATTCACTTCGTTTAGATTTCAAACTGTCTCTTTCTTCGGGAATTGAAATATATACTAGGAAAAGAAAGAAATGAGTTGGCGACAAATCATATATGTGGATAGTTTGATTACCTTGTTCACTGATAGTTTCTTTTGTTGTGAGGCCTTCACATGCTTTGGCACTGCCAAGTGCTACCAGCCACTGCTGCCTTTCTTGTGAAGTGGAAGCCCTAAGGTAGAAATGCTGTTCACCAGGAACCGTGACATCGAGACGAAGTGGATCTGCTTGGCTCACTGAAGATAAAACAAAAATTAGTCAATGATCTGGACAGAAAAGTTATTGTTGCTCACCTGAGATTTCACAAGCAGTGATTTTCAGCGAGCCTTTGCAACCCTGATTCACTTCTTCTTGAGATTTGTAGTACACCAAGACTCCATCGTCCAGCACAAACCAGCGTGGTTGCCAGCCTACAATCAATAAAAAGCATGAAATGACACACATATCCAGCAACTAACACATCCAAGCAAGTGTTGATGTCACAGTCACACGACAAAGAGTAACAAAGGCTTCCAAAATTCGGCCGAAAGGCGAGTGGAAGCCATGGCAACACAATAATGCGAGAGTTTCAGGCGTTGTAAAGCAAAGTAATATAGTCTGTAAAAGTATACAAACCTGTCCAATAATTTGTCCATTTCCACAGCACCCCCTCCATGTCAGACTTCAATTTCAACGTTGAATCTTTGCTGATGTGGCGTTATATATGAACTTGCCTAGATGTATACTTTTCGTATAAGTGACACGTACTGAAAATTGGCCCCCAGCAATGTTGTTTTTTTTTTTGTTTACGTCGGCAGCTATATGGCCTGGCCGTTGCCTTGTTTTCAAATGCACCTTTGTTTTCCTCCTCGTTTTGCATCAAGGACACATAATTTATGTTCAAGATAACATCAAAGACAAGGAAAGATATGACTGGATTAATAATGCTCAATGAAAATTGCTATCAAATTTCCTTTTTTTCCCCAAAAATCGATTATTAGGCAGAACGATACGAGATGGCGCTGACGAGTTATTTCAAATTGAATAACACAAAACTAAACAAATTTCAATCGAAAAATTGAAGGACAAAAATCATCAAATATAGCCGTATTTTAATAATAATAACAAACAGTCAAAAGATTAAATACATCACACGAATGACGGTGGCGTTTAGCAGTTTTGTTATGCAATTACCGACGGATCGATGTGAGAACGATTACTTAAAGGAAGCCGGAATAAAAGAGGTTGGTACGATTGTCGCAAAGGCTAAATCGTTGGAGCGCGTTACCAACAGCAACGAATCAACATATCTTCGTCCGTTAGCTACCAGATCAACCAAACCCTTTTTTTAAGACTCTACAAAAAACGGGAGAAACGTTTTTCACGCTAAAAAAGGTACTCACACAATTCCTTATTTGTCGTTTGATTAATCGCAGTCTCTCATTCAAGGCTCGAGCCATTTCTCTTCGTTTTTCGCACAACTCGTTATTTAACCATCAAAAAAAGGTAATAAAACAAAATTTATAGCTCCTCCCCAAGTATATGCATTCGTGTTATAGTGTCACCTTTAGAGAAATCATTGCAGGTGTAATAAGACGCATTGCATAGCTAATTACTTTCAGAGTGAACTACCAAGGTATGTACGTATAGCTGTGCTGTGATAGTAGTTCGTGTCAGCGACTGCGCTGATTTTCTTTGTAACCTCACACTTGTTCTGGCCACCACTGAGAGTTATCATACACACAGGCTGCTATACTATACAACTGTATAAATATAAAAAGTGAGAGAAATGAGACGCTCAGTCTACTACCGAGTGATCCCATAGCCACTGCTGGCTGTCTTATATAGTCAAATGTCTTTGTGAAATATTTAAATTTAAAAATTGTTGCTTTAATTTACTAATCACTATGGCGGGTGCTTTATTAGCAAGGAAAATGGCAGCTGGTAAAAAGAGAGTGGATCATGTAGCCTGGCAAATTGAAGTTACAAACAATGAAGAATGGGAAGAACTCACTAAACTTCAAGGACTTGTTGGTAAATTATTAAAATATTTGTTATTAATTTAAATAATTTTACCATCCGGAATAAAATATCAACAGTGGTGGATGTTTACTCGGAGTGGTGCGGCCCTTGCACGGCCATGGCCAGCCATTTGAAAGAGATTAAATTACAATTAGGGGACGATTTCCTTCATTGCGCCCTGGTAAGTTCATCATCATTATTACTCGATTGCGTGCAGCATATACAGCAGCTGAAAATATACGTAATTAACTCGGACTTTATTAAGGCTAAAGCGGATTGTATCAGTCAACTCAGCAGGTTCAGGGGTCGCAGCGAACCTACTTGGCTTTTTGTGGCTGTAAGTTGATGGCATTTTATTCAACTTTCTTTATGACATACTGGTTCATTTGTTGAAATAATAAGGCTGGGGAACCGGTGGCGCTGATCAGAGGCGCTAATGCTCCGCTCATCCGCAAAACTTTATTAGACGAACTACAAACGGAAAAAGAAGTTTTGGAAGGAACTCGCCAAAGGGCTACGGTACTTTACCTTCAATCAAATTTAAATTCAAATTTTAAAAAATGATTTATAAATTAACAGATGTCGTGGGAAAGTTTCGATCTACCCAACAGCAATCCCGAAACAGAAGAAACCAATCGTAAGTTTAATAGAATAACTATTGAAAATTGTTAAAATAATTAAAATTGTGTTTTTTTGTGTTAAAAGAAAAGACGTTGAATTAACCACTGCGCCAGATAATTGGTTGGAACTTGATGGATTGACTTTGAAAGGATCATATCGTTTGATCATCGATAAACTGATGGAAGCATTGGCGGAAAAGAATATGGAAATTTCCGCCAAATCGGCTGTCCAACTAAACAAAAGAGATTGTCTCATTTTGTGGTTCCCGTCATCTGTGGAGGATGAAACCCTGGCTGAATGGTTCGATGTTACAATTAAAAGTCTTATCGCCGAAGTCGAACCAAAGTATTTCATCAAATTAGTCCATTTTTTAACAAAAACAGTTCAATTAAATCTCTCTATTTTTAACAACAGAAAACCTGTCAAAGAAGAAGAAACAGAAGACGAATTGGCAGAGAAGATTGAAGGAATTGAATTGGAGGAAAAACCTGAACATTCTGATGAAAATCCAACAGGCACTGAAGTCACCGATGAAGAATCTGATTATCAACCGATTGAGTTCCATTTGATATCGGATCCCGACGAAAAAGAAGCGCTAATTAAACAATTGGAAAAGGAATCATCAGGAGAAGAGGAGGGAGAAGAAGAAACTGCGGCAGTTGAAGAAGCTGTTGAAGAAGAAGAGGAAAAACAACCAGAAGAAGAACCCGTTGAAAATGTGGAAGAAAATGCAGTTGAAATCGAAGAAATTGCTGAAAATACTGTCGAAACAGCCGAATCAACTTAAAAAATGTTTCGACATTTTCAGTCGTAGATTTAAAACAAAAATTCTACGTAGCCCACCCCTCTTAATATGTAACTGCTTATTGCGACGATATTCTTCGTGATTTTGTCCCGACAGGGAAACGATCCGAGAGCTTCAACTACAAAGCACCGTTTAATCACGTTCGTTACATCAATCATGAAAAAGGAATTGAGCGCACGACGGGCAGTATACGGAAGAAATTGAATTCGTGAAACACAACTGACGTGTGTAAAGAAGAGGAGAAAGTAACAGTCGTATACAAAACTTACTGTATAAACTCGCATATAAATGGCTGCCCGCTTGGAAAAGTGTATACGCTGCTGGCAAAGAAGTTGAACGAAAAAATAAACACACAACACACTCGCATCACGCGATTGCTTTTGCGGACACGCAACTCGTCTTCAATTTCATTTTCACTCGGTTTTCTTGTCTTTCTTCACAGGCCGTCTCAGTTTCAATGCCAAGGTTATAATGGCCAAATTAAGGATCAAACTAACTGAATAGTTGGCCAGCAACGGAGCGTCAAAACCGCGATCCAAAGTAGTAAAAATCCTCGCTGGGAAAGAAGAAAAAGAAATTCAAAATTTATTAGAATGGGAAAAAGTCGTTAAGCGACACTTACTGACGCACGTGTAAACGGCAATAGACCAAGTTAAAACACTGACAGATTCCGAATTTTGAGACGCGTGCATAGTTCGAAGTTGGGCCAGTTTACTCGCGGCAGATATCGGAGTGCAAAGGCTCTAATTGTTTTCAAATCGTCAATAATTCTCTAATCTATTGATGGTCTTTCAAGTATTTTTACCATCAGCGTGACTAGTAGAGCGCCAGGAAACATTCCTGTGGTCAAAGCGTACACGACGGCTGAATAAGCCCCAAATGCGGCGAACCATTTCGGACCGATTTGCTTACTGTAATGAAGTACAAGGGCCAAAAGAAGGAGATCCTGTCCGACAAGAAATGGATACTCCAAATAGGACGAAAGTGCGTAACCACTAGACACACTGTAGCACAGTCCAATAGTAAACCTACATGATATACAATGGCCTACTTAATTCTTTCCGAGTTAAACGTGACTTGAGGTATTCATCAATAGTTCTTGGAATGAAATTGAATTGAAACACTTACGAAGTTAATTCAAGTAGTGTGCCGGGTAGACTGAGTCCAGTAGTGCTTTTACTATTCACGAGACTAATTATCTGTGGCACTTTTAAAACAATACACAAAACAATTGTGGAAATGTTGGCAAAGCCAAGCGATAAGGAATACAAGTCAGTCATTTTCCGTAAGTGACGTGGAGGACGTTATTCATCGACTGATCTGATCAAAGTCCAGCAGAAGACTGACTGATTTTTAAAAAAATACTGTGATTAAGTTTCATACTACATTACATCTGGCAAGTGAATCAATCGACGGGCTGACCCATTTTTCGACTTACTTGTATTTTTATGTGAATGGCAATGCTGCATTATTCGTCTGCTATTATTCTGACACACACACTTTAAGAAACATGGCCGCATCTTTAAAAACTTTGAGCGGCCTAGCTCAAAATAAAAGTTTCTTGAGTTTTGGTATTAGATATCTTAAAACACGCGGTAATGTATATACACCAAGCAATCACATCATCCCGAAGGATAATCCTGAGGATAAAATCGTGATGGCCGAAAATGGAGACACAATCGTGTGCTGGCATCCTCAACAAAAGTAGGCATTTTCTCTAATTTAACGTTTGTAGAGACAACGGCTCTTGTCTGAGTTGCAAATCTTTCAATCATTATTCAATAACACTTTTGCCTTGACAGATTCCCTTATGAATACAGTCTTCCCATGCCAATCAAGACGACTGACGTAAACCAAGTTCTCAAGATACAAGAAGATGATACAGAAGAACTTCTTGCTTTTCAGAAGGAACAGTTTAAAAGAGAATATTTGATGAAGATGACTGCCACAACAAAACATCGTTGGTTTCCCAGGCTTGGAAAGAAATTTGCAAAGAAAACGAAGCCAGATCGCGAATTTTTGTAATGCATCGTGAAATGCGTGTAGTTAAGTAAAAAAAAAATTAAAAAAAGACAAAACAATGAGAAAGCCAAATTTTTTCACTTCGTCTCTTTGACTTTAATCGACACGACTACGCTTCGGCAGTTGGAGCTAGATAAACGATTTATGTAGGGAAAAAGAAATAATTAAATAAGAGTAGTAGATTTTATAATATAACTTTTAGAAAAATCTTACCAAGTCTGACAGACCATCATTCGATTGACCTTCTTGCTGCCGTTGATCCTGCTGGTTCATTTCCCTTCGGCTTGATTTCATATTTCTATGTTGCGGAAAAGATGGCATCAACTTTGAATCGCATGCTGCAACAAACGAATCAAAAAAATTAAAGCAAAATCAATATCAAAGGAGAAGAAACAAAACATACGTAGGGGTTGTTCTCTAAAGTAGGAGCTCTGGAGACACTCTTCAGCAGTAGCTCGTTTGGCCGGATCGTACATGAAAAGGAAATTTAACAACCGGAGACCAGCTGGGCTCAAGTAAGGGAATTTGTTCTTGAGATTGTTGTATGGTTGTGACTTGAGGGTAAAATTCTGCAAAGCAGGAAGTTGGTCCATTTCAGGCCAAATGGCAGCATGGGGAGTCCCCAAGAGTTCGATAATCATATCCAGTTGCTGAACTTCAGTTCGCCCGGGCAAAAGAGGCTTGTGGAGTAGCAATTCTCCTGCATAATTAAAAAAAAAAATGAGCCTTCAGCGAAACAGGAAACGTATTACAACGAGGTACCCAGAATGCAACCAGCTGCCCAAATATCAATTGCTGTTGTGTGAGTAGGAGAATTGAGTAAAAGTTCAGGAGCTCGGTACCACAGAGTCACGACGCGAGGAGTCATCGGTTTAATAGGTTCGCCGAATCGACGTGCCAGTCCAAAGTCGGCTAAAGAAATGAAGAAAACGGTAAGTCAAGAAAATTATACTTTCTTCTATTTATTTTACCAATCTTGACGCATCCTCGATCAGTCATTAAAAGATTGGATACTTTTAAATCACGGTGGATGTAATAGTGTTTGTGAAGGTACGCAAGTCCTTGGAATACCTAAAGCAAAGGCAAAGTTATTTTTTCTTATCTGAATATCAAAAGCCAAGAAGAAATGTCATACTTGAAGACCAATGCATTTCACTTGAGCCTCGGTAAATGGGTTTGGCATATTATCAAGTATAGAAGCCAAATCCTGCTCGCAGTATTCCATGACTAGAAAAACGCTACTCGAAATAAAACACGAATCAAGTTACAAAATTGCCTATGAAATTTATTGATTGTGTTGTACCTTTCAAGACTTCTGCCAACCACGACCTCTTTAATGGCCACAATATTTTCGTGCTGACAATTCAACAGCAACGTAATCTCACGAATGGCACTGAGTGGAAGTCCATCCTTTTCTCTTTCCATACGCATTTTCTTCAACGCGACAACCTCTCCATTACGGGTGTCTCTTGCTCTATCTAAAAGTGAAATGATGTGATCAAGATGATATTCATTTAAATGACATTTCATCAAGTTAAATTCTTACAAACGATGCCATAGGTCCCTTCACCAATACGATTCAGCTTCTCAAATTCAGAGACAGATCTGCACTTGCCCAGCTAAAAACAAACAAAATTAGTGTTAACTCAAGCTACTGAATGAATTTATGTTGAAAATCTTACTGGATAATCAATATAGCAAGATAAAATGAAAAAGCATCAGAGATGTTATAATGAAGAGGACAATTGCAATAGAACTATATATCCAACGTCACATTTCCTGTTGTATAGCTTTTATTGCTTCCAAAAAAAAGGAATGATATTTTTTACAACTACTGTCAAACAATCCGGATGTAATTCACGTTTGTAGCCCTAAATAAACATGCAAATCGAAAGAAAAAGTAGTAATACATTATCTTTTTCCGGAATCGGCATGGGCTGACCGGTAAGGAAAGATGTCAAAACCCCTTTTTTGTTAACTGGAATGCTTGGATCCTGCATGATGCTTCACGATCAATATGAATGTCTAAACAAAAATAAGAATTGTATTACATAAAAGGGATAGGGTACTACAAATCAACTCGTATATAAAATTACATTTTAAAAAATTGTGCTGCTTGAGGAAAAAAAAACACGCGACAACAATAGTCATGCACTCTGAGATTACAGTGGCGGTAAAATTCGCCGGTTGACACAGAAAGATAATTTATTTAAATTGTGGATGCAATGTATTTAGATATCCAATAAAGATAAAATGAAAATATATAAATATAATGTTAAGTATAATTACGAAAAAGTGAGAAATAAAAAGATAAAATGATTAAATCAAGGTGAGAATTGGCAACCTAATGAAATATATGTTGTATGTATTAGCTCGGTAAGACAGGCTGCTGTGTGCTGTATCGTTCGCAGGAGAGTAAGAACGCCCCAATAAAACAATCCTTTTATTTTAAATATACCTCCTGCCATTGAGGAATTATTATTCGAAGGAGCAATTCGTTCCTTCCGTAGCTGAAGTCAGTCATTTCTGTGGTATGTTACAACTCTATTTCAAGTTTGATTGGTATTTTTTTGTCGTCGGCTTTGTCCCTTTCAGGCTTTGTGTGTTTGCTTGGGTAAAAGAATGGCTAAAGAAGACACACCAGAAAAAAAACTAGAGTGGGGTTTCCATTATTTTGCAGTCCTACTGTAACTTGAATTAGCAACATCCCTTAAATATTGCATGGGTTCTTAAAACAACTTTCTCAGTAATCTTTTTTTATTGAGTGCTGTTATCTGATAATAAATTAATGAATAAGAATGTAAATTGCCCATGGAAAGTTGGAAAGTTTCCAAACCTTTTGAGATGGGCAATTTTTTTTTAAAGTTTGTGTCTTGTTTGTTTTTAAGCAGATTGATCTGGAGATCTCATTACACTATCAGCTGCTCCATGTCCACATCTGGAGCAGGTCCGTCATCCAGCAATAGAGTCCAACACCAACAGGGCTCTAATAGCAGCAGTGGTCAGACTGAGGCTAACGGGAATACAACACCCTCACCTCCTCCTCAGTCCAGCACCAACACAACAGCTGCAGCTACTCCACCTGTAAAAGAAGCCAAAGAAGCTAAACCCAACCCCAAGATGTCAAAAGCACTCAGCACATCAGCCAAAAGGTATGTTGTTACTTGTTGCAGCGCATCCTGTTATGACATTTCAATGTTAAAATTTCTCATTCTTCCTGCAGGATACAGAAAGAGTTAGCAGAAATCACACTGGATCCTCCTCCAAACTGCAGGCAAGTAGTCATAATTCAGATATTCTGAAGATGAAAACTTGACATTTTGGTTTTAACTTTTCAGTGCTGGACCTAAAGGTGATAATTTGTATGAATGGGTTTCTACTATCCTGGGTCCTCCTGGATCAGTTTATGAAGGTGGAGTCTTTTTCCTTGACATTCACTTCTCTCCAGAGTATCCATTTAAACCTCCCAAGGTAATCTGAGTTCAGTCACCTCAAAACATTCCAGCCGGTTGCTAAATATACTGGGTTCTTTTTTCTTTAACAGGTAACATTTCGGACGAGAATTTACCATTGCAACATCAACAGCCAAGGTGTAATTTGCCTGGATATCCTCAAAGACAACTGGTCGCCAGCATTGACCATCTCCAAAGTGTTGCTGTCAATTTGCTCGCTATTGACGGATTGCAACCCCGCCGATCCACTTGTCGGCAGTATCGCCACACAGTACTTGCAGAATCGAGAAGAGCACGATCGTGTTGCCCGGCTCTGGACCAAACGTTACGCCACGTGATTCTATTTGTAATTTTTTTTTCCTTATTTTTCTCATTTCTTAAAACTCCCCTTTGAAAAAAAAACTGTCGAAATCCGCCACAACTCATGGAATTCTTTACTTTTTTTTACATTAAAACAACACATCCTCATTTGATATGTTTGGTTGTTCTTAATCATTACTCCCCTCTTCCACATCTAATTATTATTTTCGGCACACCTAGAGGATTTTTCTTAAAGCTCTAGTCTGGTCCACACACTGTTTTCTTTTGACATGGAAAAACAAAAAGAAATTCCCTCCTATCCATAAATAAGACGCACATCTCGCTTGCTGTTTGGAATAAGGACTTGACGCAAAAACAAAAAAAAAAAAACAATTTTCTCATCGTCCCGTCGTAACTCCCGCCCGGATCCCCCCTCACCATTCGTGTCATAATTCGAAAATTCTTATTACTGGTTTTTTTGTCCCTCTTGGATTGCAGAGATAGAAGTAAATACACGACTTTGTTTAAAAACCTACGAATTATGAAAGATTATTAAGAAATTGATGTAAAATTTCATTTGTATTGATATATCTACAACAATCATTGTATCAATTTTTTGTAAGAAACGCGAATGAATATCTTGAGGGAAGGTTAGGGCAATACCGGGATTTTTGAACGAAAGAGAGTT
This sequence comes from Daphnia galeata, assembly GCA_030770115.1. Taxonomy (NCBI): domain Eukaryota; kingdom Metazoa; phylum Arthropoda; class Branchiopoda; order Diplostraca; family Daphniidae; genus Daphnia; species Daphnia galeata. The sequence continues at coordinate 16,761,930 of CM061116.1, read as the reverse complement.
AACAGAAAAATCACATCCCGACTGTGTTTGAAATTCACCCTTTAAGCCCATTGGACAGAGTAATAAAAAAAATGAACTTAAAAAATTCCGTATAGATAATTTTATCTCTTCACCTACTAAATGAACTTGACTTATTAATTAAGACACAACAAGAATTATAGATATATCGAAGACAGGCGGATTCCTTAAGTTTCATTTAAAAACACGCCCGTATTATGTTATTTTTAGAAATGAGCCCTTCAAGTGCGGTTCAATTAGTGCAGCATTAACTCGAATTTTTCTTTCTTAGTCGCTCCAAAAAACAAAGTATTTAAACGGAATGATAGCTGCCACGAATGGCCTTGGCCAAAAGACAAGCAAAAACAATACCAATTAACTGGATAAAAGCAATTCCAACTCCAATGCCGGCAAACACACCTGCCTTGTGTTTAACTTGTTCGGCGAGCTCAGGGACACATCCAACCGTCCAAAGTCGTTCATCAGCATCGGGACTCAAGATCATGTTAGAACCGCAACCAACTGTGTACTCCTTGCAACAGCTGTCTGGGACATTAACTCCATGGCTGAATGTGGTGTTGGCCCAGTCAGTGTAGTTCTTGACACCACAGCAGTGAACCTGTGATTATAACTGGGTTAACACAAATCCTTGTAATGGAAATGATATCAAACATTTACCTCATTCTGCATAATGTTCCAGGTCTCTGTGACTCCTTCATGTCCAGTGACATTGTACTGTTGCTGAGCCTTGTACATGTTTTCAGTCAAGGTGACATCAACATCATTTCGCAAGACATAAGCAGCAATGCCTCCAGCAAGCTCACAGATGAAAATGACCACAAGAAAAACTGAGAACTATTCAAAATATCCAACTGTTAATTAAACCATCATGTGTGCAATATAATTAACTGGGGACACTTACTGTGATCATCATGCAGTTGTTTTCTCTGACAGCACCACAACATCCAAAAAAGGCCACCAGAAAGATGACCACACCAACAATAATGAAAAGCATGGGAGCAGAGAGGAATTCATTTCCTAAGAAATCCAGATACGTAGAATAGAGTCCTTGTATGACTGCAGCCGTGATGATGAGCGTTATGCCCGAAACCTGAGATGAGAAAAATAAAAAGCAATAAAAAGATTATTAACACCGTATAATATATATATATAAGGGGTGGGTGGTAGTCGACTGCCATGAGGATCCCAGACACACAATTTACGACCGAAAAACCCTTCTGACACAATAGGGAAGAGTCATCCACGCCACAAGATTGAACACGACTCCACTACCGCAAAGGTAGTTAAAAAAGAACTCTCAAAAGCAAATATAACAAAAAGAAAGAAAACTATAACCCAAGAGACGTAGTTGAAACAAGTTTCAAAAAGAGTTCGATGTGTTGACACGGTTGCCCGTGGCAGCAAATGGAAATTTGTCGGGCCATTCGTTTTTTTTTACCAAGAAATAAGTTATCACCCCCGTTATTCGAGGAAAAATGACCCAAGTTTTATAGATTTCAAACCAGGCTCTGAACAAAAATAAGCCTCATTTTAACGTGCTACATCAGATAAAAAGTTGTAAAAAAAATTGGGCATTGCAACAATGGGGAAAAACCACGTTAACATATGGAAAACGAGAAGCACGCCATGCAAACGACGAGGGGCGTTTTTTGGGGGACAGATAACAACTCCAAAAATTGTATACTAATAATTTTTACTCACAGCAAACAGAAGATTAAAGATGAAGAGGAGATATTTGATAAATTTCATTCCAGTCTCCATTTTTGAATTGACTATACAAAACAATAAAACTTTCGACTAAAAAAAACTCAAACGACTGGAGACGTTGTGAATTCGAAGCTACAGGAAGATGTGGACCCTCAGGTTATCAGGTCGTCAGCTGAACGTAGACTGAACGGTGAAAATGTTGCTCCACTTCTATCAAGACAGAAATTCAGTGGTCAGCGCCTCTAGCGGCTAGATTACGTACACACACACACACACACGTAAAGAAAGAAAAAAAGAACTAAATAGATCCGAAGTAACAACAGCGACGTGAAAAGTACGTAAGAGGGAAATCCATATTGATTAGAAACATGGAAATGGTTTGTTGTCGTGTTCTAAATTCGCTTGTTCAGATCCGGGTATATTTCCTATTCGATCGATGTCTTGACTGTAATAAGTGGCTCAAAGCTGAATGGAGTAGGAAATTTATGCAAACTGATGGCCACCTCCACACACATACACACCAAAGGTGACTCATATTATATTTTTTAAGTCTTTTATGGTTCTCGACACGTTTTGTGTGTGCAATGCCACCTGGGTTCATCATCCGTGACGTCATGTTTATAACATCTTGCACAAAAATGTGTTCGCAAGGCAATCATTACACCACAAGTCGGCCCTGAAGTTTTTTTTTTTCCTTATTTTAAACAAGAAAAGAGAAAACTGTTCACATATTTTCTGTTGTTATTGATTTACACCTTTTATAAACGTCTGGCCATGTAACCAATCTTTCCACACAGGGCTAATAATAGCAATTACAATGTCACTATCGAAATGTTATGAGAAATATTCAATCGATAAAATCGATGTCTATAGATGTCGTCGTGATGACAAAGTGGTCAAATGAATTGTCGTTCGCGTCATCGTATGCCCGACGAACAAGGAAGTTAGGCGAAGAAATCAGTGAAGAAATCCCGGATGTTGATCCTTCCCTCGTTACAATCGCTGATTCACCAAAAAATCCCTTATTCTATTGCTGATGCGTGTATAAGTGAATCATCTTGGTTTTTATAGCGTCATCATAGAAATCCCATCAGATAATGGCACTCGATCCTGCACGATTATCGATCCCTTATCCAACTTTCACTTAAAAAAGAAGCAAGTAATAAAATAAACATCTGGAATCATTTCCACCCGTTAAGTGGAAATTCCGTCCCCCAAGTTTACTACTACTACAGCGAAATCACCTTAAAAGAGTAGTACATGAGCAGCTCAGAAGTTAACGATTTTTGACTTAAAAAAAGGAATGAAAGTCCCTCGCTCTCTTGTTTGTAAAACAAAAGTGGACTTTCGGACGCGACGTTGGATGTGTTTAGAATCCCTATACACACTTAATAGGGTCGAGGAGACGAGCGTGCTGGGCCGAAAGAGAGTGACAGCTAGAGCTGCTTCATGAGAAGGCGGTACACGCTTCTTGATTGCCTAATGGCCACCCACATTTGTTTTTTTCATTTTATTTTAAGATTACCAGCTCTTCAAGTATTTTTACACGACCCCTCGAGAGAGAGAGAAAACAAACATAAAAGTAGCTTACCTTTCATCATCGCCAACGTCTTTTAAGTTTTCTCTTTGCTATAATTAATTCATTCGTCTTGAGTAATAAAAAGAATTTAAAACAATTTCTCTGATTTTTTTGTTGCTCTTGTGACGAAGAGATCCTTCTTGGATGATTAACTTTGCGACTTTTGTGTGTAGGACGACGACACAATAGTTTTTTCCTCCCTCTTGATTCAGTTATACTACGTCGTCTTTTCCTTGGGATTTCTTTTCTCGTCATTATTTGATCTGACGTCAAGTTGGTTTTCCCGTCCCTGTTGACGTTTCAAATCAGCTGTTTCATCTAATAACCGCAGCTCCTGCCGTTGGCTTCAAACTAAATTCATTTAAAGATAAATCCAATCAAAAATTATATTCGTCAAAAATCTCGTACAGACAAACTACTTACGTCGTCCAGGCGAATGTCGTGTTTAAGGGTTATTGTTTAGAATTTCACCTGTTCAAAAACTAAATATATAAAACACACACGAATTATTATCGATCGAAATGAAACAAACGAAGCAGCAGTTTACGCACATTATTGTTGTTATAAACCCCACAGGCTTTGTCTCTCTCTCCTTTTTCCTCTGAAACTCGGTCACGCGTGTAATCTTTACCATCTCCCCATGGACAAACTTTCCTTCCTATCCACTTCCGCTTTTTTTCAACCGTATCCTATGGCACGAACAGCTTGGAATATTATACCAAAAAGGGATAAAAACCGTTCAACAGCCAAGCTCTTTGCATATCTTTACACACACATAATCGCGTGTCTACGAGTTATTTTGTATCCACGTTCAGTCACAAAACTTAGGAAGAGGCAACCCACACAGCAGTCATCATCTCCCCCCTCGAGGGAAGAAGAAATAGATAGAGAATCTTCAGCAATCAGCTCCGCTTTTAGTCCCTGTGATCCATTGTCAAGGCTCGTGCTGTTAGAAGAAAAAAAATCTATCGCCGCCAACTTACTTTTCTTTTTTCTCTTAACTGTCACGATTCGTTTTCCGTGCTGCTTCTATGTGTGTGTATCCAATCAGTTTGCGGACACAACAACTTGATTGCGAGACGATAGACTACTTTTAGAGTAGTAGTACTGCCCTTGGATGTGAGGGAATTGTATAGATATAGCCCTTAACTCCTCCGGTACGTATCGATTGACCGACAAGTCCGATAAGAAGATATATACACTCTCTCTCTGTGTGTGGATATATCAGATTAATTCCGCTCGATTCCGCTGATAGTATATGGAATAGGAAAGAGATCCTGTGGCCTTTCTCTAAAAATGGATAACTTGGTTATATGATAATGGCTGTATAGCATTTTTTTTAGTAGATTATATGTACTGTGTGTATTCGTTCCTGTCGAGGCTGGTATTTTTTGGAGTTCCGTTTCACGTCGCATCTGATGCAATTGCACGCACGAACTTGCACACGTCGTTCTCTTCATCACACACGTGCACGAGAAATAAGAGTCCGGTCTGGTTTCTTCTTGCCTTTCGTGTTCGTTGTCGGGAAGTTGGACCTGAAAAACGAAAATGGTAAGAGAGATGTGTGGAAATGCTGATAACGACATTGCACGCCGGAAGATGTCTCAGTTTGATTCGTTTTGCTGTGGGCGCGCACGAACGATCATCATCCAAATCAAACTATAGAATCCATGATACACATTTTCTCTCGCAAATAAGATGAGGTCGATACTATATCAAGGGGCAATAACAATTGTGTTTGCACGCAACTAATTAGCTAATAATGGCTGATGGTTTCGTGTTGAAATGAAAGTTTTATTAATAAAGTCAACGAATTTCTGAATTTTAGCTCAACATGATTTTTAAAACTGAGTTAAATCAATTTTTGTTCTCTTCCCACATGTCAATTTCGGTATCTGCCATTTCAATAACACGGATCTATAAATTCCAATGAAAGCCATTTAAATAAGTCACAATAAAATTCCAAAATGTTATTAAAGATAATGCATTCACGTACCACATTGGATTTTGCTGAGGACAAAGCCAATTTATAAGCAGGTTCCGCATTTGAAACTGCTTTCATCCAGGAAAATCCTTTATTATCATTATATTCTCCTTTGAACACAGGAATCCATGACTGAATAAGGTAAAAAAAAACCAAGAAAAATTTTGTTTCAGTAAGAAATTAATACGAAGTAATTGCCAGAAACGATTACTGGTCCTTTAGCTGAATAAAAGATGAAATGGAGTTACCTCAGTGGACCAGATGACGATGTCATCCTTGCAAGCTGACGCCAAAAATGTTCCATCGTGGGAAAACGAGAGGCGAATTATAGGAGAGGAATGATGGTGAATAATGCGAGGAGGACTTTTGGTTTCCTCAAACGGATTCCAAATGACGATCGAACCATTTTTTAATCCACTAATTATTAGATAGAAAACAGGTGACGTTAAAATTTAGTGAATAAATAATGAAATGTTACTCACCAAGCAAAATGGAAATTTTTCACTAACTTTCTGGCCACGTTGATTTGATCACTTTTTTCCTTATAAGGACGCTTCGTCAAATATTGCCACGTGGAATCAATTTCTGATGAGTGAATAACTTTATAACTGTCCAAAGACCATAACTAAAAAAATGGTAACAACATTATAAATTTGAAGATTTCCAGCATTGCTTGAGTCTAATATATTAGGCTAAAGTTGCAATATTACGTTCATCGAATGGTTTTTGTTGACAGAGGCTAGACATTGTGTGTCTTCATCCCAAAACAAGCGTCTCAATTGATCCTGATGAGGAAAAAATCCCCCTTCTCCATAAGGACTCACATTTTCTTTAAGCGTTAAGAATAGTAATAATCCTGTTTCTTCAATGTCCAAAATGTTGATCGTGCCATCCCGGAATCCCACAATGATTTGATGTTTAGTCCAAAACACACTTACTATAATTTTACCACATTCATACGTGCCGAAAAGAGTTTTCTGATAGTTTCTGGGATACGCATTCCAAAGACACAAATGATCCTTACTCTATGCGAGAATTTTGAGAATTTATTCTACTGCTTAAAAGTATCAGACGGAATAGAAAGTACGAGAAATGTGCCAAGATTTTGACTTACACGATCACGAGTAACGAAAGATCCATAATTGAAAGGACTCCAATAGATTCCCATTACTCTTTCCAAATGCTGCGTCACTTTAAAGACGATCTCACCGGTTGGATATTGCCACACAGCGACGCAGCCGTTTTCGAATCCAGCTGCTAAAAGATTCCCATCATACTGATTAAAAAGAACAATTAACAACAGTCAAATTCATAATTATTGAGTAAAACTTACATTCCATTGCAAACTCGTAATTTGTTTAGCGGTTAGCCCTTCGAATTTTATTTCGGACTCTTTCCAGTTTGAAAAAGGAATGGAACTCTTGGAAGCACTAAACACCGTTATTTTGTTGCATTTGTAACAAACGAGAACGGGTAACGATGGGTGGAAGCGAACTAATATTATTACGTCAATTTCAGAGAAGGGACTCCGAATTTCCTTGAAATTATCTTCATAAAATATACAAACAAACATAAGAAAATACATCAAATGAGATATTTTTTGAAATGTTCCGGAATAAATCTACTTTAACTTCCAGCGTCAATATAACCTTATATACCACCGTGCATTGATAAAACGTGTGGAACTTACATGGAGGGACATCTTTGAAATGTGCAGCAGCAATGCGCAAATATTGGGTTCCGTTTTGGGGCGGCTCTCCTATCATGTCTTTGATTGATTGGTAAGCAAAGTGATTTATGTCTAACTCTGATCAATCATAAAAGGGATTAATGAAAAAGAAATTTCACACAAAAAGGTGATCAAATATACTTTTTAGATTGACTGGTTGATATTTGGCTACGTTTTCAGTAATATCCTTCAAGTTACCGAAAGGGTGCAGACCTCGGGACAAAAAGTAGAAAAAAACGCACCCAGCTGCAAACACGTCTCCGTAAACTGTTAAAGCTGACGTGATCTTTGACACATTCTGCCCATTTCCAGCAGTTGAGCAAATTTGGGATAACATCCAATACTTGGGATGTAAGACACAATCGACATTTTCTTCTTCTTTTGATCCTCCGTCTATAGCAAAACATGTTATTAGTCTACATTAGTTGAGTTTGTATGAGATCTGTTTCAATTTCACTTACACAGGAAATCTGAAATCTTTATTACCACTGACTCCGACTTTTTAACAATCATAATCGAACTAGGACTAAGATTTCCATGTGCTAGTCCAATGTCATGCAAATAATTAAGTCCGTCAGATATTTGACAAAGAGTGATGGCTTTGACTGGCATAGGCCCATTGTATTCTCTTTTGCAATACTGTTCCAGGGTAGCGACAAACTGTTCAACAGCGAAGTATCTGTCGATAAATAAATATTACATTGAAAATGACTAATTCCTAACGAATATTACAGCAACGAAATTTTACCTCCAACGACTTATATCCTCCTCATATCCGTTAACATTTAATACATTTTTATGGGTTAAAGAGTTGGCTATTTGCCGATTAATTATGTTATTCCAGTTCTCTCGACAGGCAGTTTTCTTAATTCTTCTGACTACAACTTCTTTTTCTTGATCATTGTCCCGCCAATATCCGTTGTACAAAGTGCCACACCAATAACTTTGGTTAGCAGGGATTAACTTATCAAGGCAATATATCTTTGTTCCAGTAAAGAATAGCTCATCCTTTTCAGTTTTCACCTTTTTCAGTAGTGGTTCCTCACATTCTTGATTGGCCATCTAAATTATTTTTCAAATCAACTACATATCATAATACCAATGTTATCTGGACGAGAAAACATAACCTTTTTGTGTTTTTCAATTTGAAATAAGATATTATTTCAAATGGAATATTTTAGTATAAATTGTTCACACCCCTATACAAAGTGTAGTAATAACACCAAATTAAATTTGTTTATAGAACAAAGCCTAGTTTTTCTATACATCAGTCATCTACTCTTATTTAGCGCGATGCTGCGTACACGATCTACACTGACCCCTTTAATAAGATAAAAACTAAATCATCAGCTTTGAAGTAGGAACTGATGAGAAGCTTTCCGTCCCAATAATTTTTCTGATCCATAGCTCACATTAGATTTTGAAAAATCACAAGGTGATTTGTGTTAAAATAGTTAAGCCATAAAAATTCACTAAAATATCATTAGATTGTTAAAAGTGATGGTTGGTTAGAGAAGGGTGCTCTGCTGCAGACAATGACACAAATTCTTAAAAGAGAAAAGATTTTGATCACCTATAACAGTCATCACCTCAGTTTTCAACAATAATCTTGTGAATAAGGCTAAACGATTGATAGCTAAAAATAATTGTGAAATTCCAATATTGCATTATTTTTTAACTAATATAAACCTTACAGTTGCTGGCATCAAGTGATCAATATTTTTTCGAAATTTCTTTTAATACATTCACGTGGTTCGATATCACTTCTACACCAGAGGTGTTCTCTACACACTTGTGTAATGACTAATACAAAATGTGTATACAAACATGGCTGAAATTTGTGATGCTTTCCGCTGAATGGGACGTCATCTGGTAGACAAAATCGTAAAACCACCTAGCGACATTACTACGAAGGAGAATCCAAAATTTTGAAATGGAAGTTTTAAAAAATATTACGTAGTAGTGATTTCGATGGACGGAAAGGAACACTGGAACAGCCGTAAAAATTCTCACTTTCTTGTACAGATATTAAAGTTTTTTTAAGTTATCCTATAGACTGGTCGATTATAATCTCATGTGGGACGTCATGGCAAATCAACTCTGTAAAATTTAGATTCAAACATGTATTTCAGAATTACACTGATTCAAATCCAGCAAAAATGGTTAAACGTCTTCATCCGAATCCGACAGTTCAATAACGGGAGGATCTACTTTTTTCCGTCGAAGGGATTGCAATTCACGCTGAACTTCTTCTAGTTGTGCTATAATCTGCAATTTCTCCTTTTTAACCGAGTCGCATTCCTCCTTCAATTTGGAATGTGATGATGATAATTCTTGCATTTCCAGAGTTAATCTGGAATTTCTACTTGTCATGACCATTAGATTTCGTAAAAGAGTTTGTTTTTCTTTCTCAAACAGTTGGTGGTTCTCTGCTAACAGACTTTTGGCTTGTTTTTCCTCGGCAGATAAGTGTCCATTGGATTTGGTCAGGTTTTTTACTTTAGTTTCCAAATCTAAAAGTTTACGTTTGTTCTGGAGGGATTCCGCAAGATACTTAGCTTCAATCCTGGCTAGCGTTAATGTTTCAACTGATATCGCCTTCGCGGATGTCCGTTGTTTCTCGACTTCCAGTTCAGATTTCAGATGAGCAATGATTGTTTCCAAGGACGCAATCGACGCAGTGTGAACTTGTTTTAGATTTTCGTTGGATAGTCTGATAGTTTCAAAACGATCCATCAGTTTCTTTTTAAGAATTTCCTTATTTTCTTGGTTTCTCTTGTTGAATGATTCAGCTTCATTTTCCATAATTGATAGTTTCTTCTGGAAGGATTCCGCTCGCTCATCCACATCATTTTTTTCTTTCGTCACTTGTCCCAAAGAGATAACTAGCTCCGATACCTGTTTCTTCTCAGCATCCAGTTCCTGCCTCAGGTGAGTGATCCTATCTTCTTCTTTGCGCAACTTGGCTTTGATTTCATCGAGTTTTTCATTGGAACTTTTCAAAGCTGAATCACATTCTAGGAGCTGCTTCTCTAGATTTATCTTCTCATTCTTGTGTAATGTCTGCTGCGAAACCTGTTCATCTTTCATAGCCAGTAGTTTTTGCCGAAAGGATTCCGCTTGCTCTTCAGCCTTATTTCGATCTAACAGTGCGTCTTGTAAAGTAAGAGCATTTTCCGCTGCTTTTTGTCTTTCAACGTCTAGATCATTTTTCAGGTTAGTTTGGATTTCTAATAGCTCGCTTTTGCTACTCTCAATAGAACGCTGTAGATTGGAAAAGGCCGTAACCATGGCAATTTGAGTTTGCGTTGATTTTTCTTTTTCGGCTTTGAGTTCACCACATAAACGTTCCAAAGCGGCAATTTCTGGAGCTACAAAAGATAAATTATTTCTATGATACAACGGACACCAAATGTCTGAGAATCTAAATTTACATTTGACATCTTTGAAATGTCTAGCAGCAATACGCAGAAACTGTGCACCGTTTTTCGGAGGCTCCCCAATCATCTCTTTGATTAATCTATAAGCAAAATGACCTTCATATAATCCTGAGAGAAATAAAAAACAGTTTAATAAGGACGTCTTATTCTTTAAAACAGAATTTTATACTTTGAAGGTTGGCTGGATTCTTTTCTTCAATGTTTTTTAAGATAGATTCCATATCACCAAATGGATGCAGTCCACGTTTAAGGAAATAAAAAAATAGACAACCAGCTGCAAAAACGTCCCCGTAAACCGTAGCAATGGGTTTTATTAGGACCTTGCCGTCTTGATCCAGATCAGTTGACCAAGAATGTGGTAACATCCAATATTTCGGATGACATTGACTTTCATCGACACCAGTGGATTCTCCGTCTAATCGAAAATAAATAACATAAAAAAGGGGTTTGCAAAAGATCTCTGGAATCTGTAAATTTATAAAACTTACAAAATCCAAAATCTGAAACCTTCACTATTACTGGTACAGATCGAAAAATCAAAATTGTTCTTGGGTTGAGATTACCGTGCGATATTCCATTTTCATGTAGAAAATTTACCCCCTCTGAAAGTTGACAAAGGACGTTAGCTTTACACGGCATAGGTCCCGTGTATTCTCTTTTGCAATACTGTTCCAGGGTAGCGTCGAACCGTTCAAGAGCGAAATATCTGTCGATAAAAACTGTATTTGAAGTGACTAATTTAAAATGAAAACTACATATCAGCAAAGTTTACCTCCAACGATAAATAATGGAGTCCTCATAACCAATAATGTTCAAAACATTCTTATGGTTTAAAGAGTTTGCTAGATGACGTTCAAGGATTATTTCCGAGTTCTCTCTGCAGTTCATTCTCTGAATTCTTCTAACCACAACTTCTTTTTCTTGATCATTGTCTCGCCAATATCCCCAATACAAGAAACCACACCAGCTTTGGCCCAGGATTAACCGATTTTTGCAACTCAACTTCTTTCCAGTAAAGAAAGGTTCCTTTTCAGTTTTAAACTTTTTCACTAGTGGTTCCACACATTCTTGGTTGGCCATCTGAATTGTTATTATAAAAAAGGTAAACATTAACTGATGTTATTCTGATGATTCTGTTATCTTTAAGAGAAATATTGCAGTAAGACTAATAAAAGTTCTTGAACATTGAAATTAAATCTAATGAATACTACATAACATAAATTTATTTTTAAACATAAACAGTTTAAACACCCAACTGTTTTCACGTGGATATAATATAATCTTTCGTCGATAATCTTCAAACATCTGATTCTATGATTTCATCGTAACACGATTGAGGTTGTCTGCTGATGTGATTACTCTGATTAGCGGTGGCGATCAGCAGTACTGAATATTTTAATTGTTTCTTTTTTTCATATTTTATTCATAATAATAAATAATCCATGCACTTATCGCCCAATCCAATGGGTCAAAATATAATATTTTTCTTATTTTTCGATGAATTTTTTGGATTAGAAGAGGCGACTTAATGTGTAGAAATTCATTTTAAAGAAATTGTTGGAGGCGATAAATTGTTTATTGGTGAAAAATCCAAACAAAAAAATGAGTTTTATTTTTCAATTAGATGTTTTAAAAAATTGGCGAAGTTCATCGGCTTCGATCATCATTTCTTTTTTCGTGCGCCATTGAACTGCAGACTGTCCCTTGTCGTGGTTGTTCAGCTCCTCATAGATTTCATCGTTTTCCTCAAAGTCTTTTGAGCGTCGTGGCATGATGTGAACGTGCACGTGCTATTTGAAACGTAAAGAAAACCATTATTATTAATATTGTACATAATAATAGTGTTTTAGGCAATTTGAATTGCCGTTTCTCCTATACTTCAACGCTTTGTCCAGCATCTGGCCCGTCTTGCACGGCAATCATGGAGGAAGAAACACCGTGGAAAAGTTCCATACCGCGCTGGACTCGTTGCGAAGTAAGAAACAAATCGGCTAATTCATCTGACTGCATGTCCAGGATGCGTTTTCTTGACTTCAACGGCATCACCAATACGTCTGAATATCGTTTTAAGATTTTTTATGGTTTGGTTTGACAAAAGCCATGGAATGTTGACTTTTGTAAAAAACTGCCCATCCGTGAATTGTTGCCTGACCAAAAGTGAAGTTGGCGTTGGAATTCGGTAGAGGTAAAGACGGTGATACACGCATACACTGTTTTAAAAATACAAAAAAAATGGGGGTTTTAAATACTGCAAGTCTTTCATTTTGTTTTGGGGGGAAAAAAACTTACGATGACTTGGTTGTTTTGCGAAGTAGTGTCCTCAGGAGGAGTCGCTCGTCTTACTCTAGAATCCAATTCTCTTTTGTAAGGATCGACAATTGGATGAAAACCTAGTTCTTCTCCCATGTCACCGTCTGTAACGCAAATACGGTTATAGTTCATTTACATACGTACACTGATTTCTGGAGTGTACAAAATGATTAAGAAAAATGATTTTACCTCCATCGTGCTGGCCGAAGCGGCCAGCGACTGGTCCAGAACACAATAAGAGAACGGTCGCTGAAATGATCGCAACTGCCATTTGACGAGCGGGATTCATTTTTTTTTTGTTAAGTGCCTGAATTCAAAAAAGTTTAGAAAAATTCGAGGAACTAAACATAATAAGAAAGAGTTAATTTTACCGCGGTAAATGTTGGTTTGATCGATGGAATAAGAGTTGGTTGTTTTTATTCTTCGTTCTATGTCTGCTTATATACCCACAAAAGTTTCTTCGAGGAGGAGCGTAAAGATCAACTGGTAAGACCTGGGTAATACGAAAAATAAAGAAATGTCATAAAACCTGTTTTATCCAAAGTTGTTGACGACGACACGCCTGAAAGTGTCGTTGCGCTGCTGTTGAAAAAAAAAATATATATATATATAGTAGAAAGTTGATTTTTAACGAGTAGTTTTGATTTCTTTTTTATTCTGTTTATTCTTCCATACTTTTTTCTTTTGCATTTCCTTTGAATGCGGGGATTTTTTTGGCAAAAAAAAAGATTTTATATTTTTGCACTCACGGACACCATATTTGTTCATCTTAATTTCTCTTTTCCTAAATAGCTTTTAGTAATTTATCTACAAATTCGCTAAGGAAGCTGTGGCGCCTCGCTTTGTTGAAACTTTCTCAAACCCACATTTCAACAAATTTGCATCTTGAAAATGTAAACTAGCTATGAAACAGGTTTAGTTTCTTTTTGTACGACTAGTCTCAGCTCTCCTTCCTATACGCGGATGTCGGGATTACCCCATCATCTCATTTGAATGCGTTCAGCGTCCTTTCCAATTCAAGGTTTAACACCTGGCTATTTACTGGTTGTGCAATCTCGCATTGGAAAAACCCTCAAGTGGTAAAACCCTTTAAAAAATTTTAAAAAATAAAACACAAAATAAAGTTTAGCCATAAAACTGGTTCACCTTCTTCGACATAGTTGTCTTCCCCAATTCAAAGTCCCAACTATATTGAATTTGAAGTTGTTTTAAAAGTTTGTTTCTGTTATCAATTTTATCTAATTAAACGATTTGTTCAACTTCACTTAAAGTTAGATTTAAATGAATTTATCCACCAGTCACTTCTGCTAATCAAAAAAGGTTATATTTCACTAATTATCCATGTTATTGCTTTGAGCACATAAAAAGTAAAAACGTAAGAATAGGCTAGGTTAAATAGGAAGGGATGAGAACGATCAATCGAACAAATCAACACTTCACTTACAAAGCACGCATTTCAGCATACTGAAAGCACACTCGGTGTAACTCGCTCAACACAACAACATGCTTTTCACTAAGCTTCATTTTTAGGCAATATTCAAGTCATCCAGCAGGTTTAAAACAGAAGTTTTAAAGGGCTTTAAATGACTTTGGCATCCAGCGCAACCATCGAAGGCTTCCATCCACAAAAGAAGCGCCTCATCAGAAACGACTTTGCCATAGAAGAGAATCTTACCAATGGTTTCAATCATGTCTACATTTAAAAAAATTGACGTTAGATAAACTGAGGGTTTCTATATTCTATGAAACATAAAAAATTACCTTCTGGATAATTTCTCCGATAAGCGAAATTATGAACCGAAAGAAGCGCATGATACTCCCGATCAAGGATATTGTTAACGTAATGATCCAGCAGACCCGTCCAGTGTTCCAATTCGACCTTATTCATCACACTGTCTGAGCCATCACCTAGATAAAACAAACAATGTTTAAATACACATTCGATGTTATTTAACTAATGCTTTTAAATATCAAACCTGTGACAGCACTTTCGAGGACACAAGTAGTCAGGATGCGGATGAAAACAGAATCAACTTCATCGACATATTCCTTCTGTAAAGGTGTAATATGTAAATTATCTAGTCCCACAAATAAATGCAACAGAAAGAGACAATATCTGACCTTTATCCATTCAAAGACGTCATCCATCGGCAGACTAGTTGCGCTTGACAAGTATTGCTTCAGACGGAGTTTAAACTCGGTAGTTGCAGAAACAACAGCTTCACTCGACACAATGTCATTTTCCTGATCTCCGGAATCATTTCCGGAAGTCGAAGTGTATCCATTTAACAAGGGTTCATCCATAGCAACAACACTGTCGACATCCGATTTAGGGGTTTCGTTTAAAGTTCCTAGCTCCAGAGAATTGACATCCTTGCAAACTACGACTGAAGCTGTCACCTCCTGAAGATCTCTTGGAGCCTTAAAAAAAAAATTGATTTACAAAATTAAATGTCACGCTTTTAGCAAGTATCAATACCTCATCAAGATCCTGCTCCGCAAACAAATTGTCATCGCCATTTTCGATGGTATTATCAGCGTCCCCTAAACGAATATAATCCCAAAATATTATTAAATATTTTCTTGATTTAACACTTCGTCTACATTATCCATTTACTTGACTCTTTTTTTACATCTACACCATTACGAGTAAGGCCATCGACGACAACAATATCCTGGTTAGATTGGATGACGATTATTTCTCCCTCATGTTCATTGGACACTTGATTAGTTTCATTGACAATGTTGTCCTCGAGAGACAGCCACCCAATGTTGCGCAGATCAATGAGGTTTTGAATTAGAGAACGGATTCGTTCCGAAGTTCCGGCCTTGTCGGCGATCGTTTTCAAAGTGTCCAAGTACGAAGTCATCGTCCCTTTATTTTTCTAAATTAAAAAACATGTCAAGACTGTTATACCGTATACAACTGTGCAATTAAGAGCAAAGACAAACCGAATTCGGGGTTCGTTTGGCGCTAGGAACCTCTAGGTCTTTGCCAATGGAGATCAATAGAAAGCAAAGACACTCGAGTGCTTCTTCGTCTTCATCTTGGCTCAACAACCAAACGACACATTGATGAACAATTCTTGTAGGGACGATTTTGACTTTAAACAGTTCGCCAATAAACCTGAAAACAAAACTAATTAGCGTCAGACCGTAAGAATCACAAGATTGTTGTACCTGATATTCGCCAAACCGTATTTCCTTCGCTTTTCCAGCAGTTCTTCCATTTCAACCTCAAGCTCAGCCTTCTTTGCCTCCTAAGAAATTAGGATTTATCTAAAATTCTACAGTTAATCGAGCTTGTTGTTACCGTTTCAGCAGATTCAATTTCTTTCTTTTTGTTTTGTAAGTCGTACTGCCCAGTGCTTGCCTTATCGAACTCATTAAGACATCGAGCCAATAACATTACTCTGAAGTTTGACGCATCAGTTGGATTCGAAACGCTTGGCTTCTTCAACGACAAACATTGGCACGTTTTGGCGTACATCAACGAGAAATTGGGCTCTTCGACAGCCTAATGTAACATTCAAATGATAACTATCTTGCTTTAAATATAACACTCCCAATACCTTTTCATAAAGCAATTTAGATACTTCCGATAACCGTTCTTCAGTATTAAGATTGAATGCTTTGATTTTAGGCAATAGATTCACATAGGTTGAAGGGTTCAATCCATTTAAAATCTCGACGACTTGTTTAATGTAATCCTGCAAAAAGAAAAATTGCGAAAATTTATCGTATTAGATTATTCATTTTCCTATTTACCTCGATGCCTAATTCGTCGGGAATGGTTTCTATTTTTCCTTTTAACTTAAAAGCATTCTTTGGTTTGCCAACGTCTCCGTTAGATCGTTTACGCATCATCGCAGATTTAGACTTGGGTTCTTTCTTTGATAATCCCTAATACATAATTAAGTAGGAATAAACGTTTGAGCTTTAAAAAAATCTTCACAAAGCTATTACATTTTCCGGGATGATTTCAACAGTAGTCGGGTGTTCTGGTGGAGGATTTTTATTGGGAATCTTTTCCTAGGAGAGAAGAAGTGGGAAAAATAAACAACGAAAGAGCTCCAGTTATTTATGATTAAAGATACAATGTGAAGCGATAAATGAAAAATACCTCAGATGGAACACCACGAGTAACTTCATCGTTGACCAATTTTTCAGGTAATATCTGGGAAGCCGGTTTGTTTCGCAATTCCAACAAGGAATCTCGGTTGTATATCTTTTTCCCTTCTGGACTCCACGGCACTGAAAATAAAGTTTTTTTTCATGGCATTTCATCTCGTATTAAGATTTAAAAATCCAAAAGGTTTCTTAAACATACTTTTAGAATTGAGTTCCTGCGTAACTGAATTTGTTTTTCCTGCTGAGTTGAATAAATACTTGCAATTTCCAACATTTGCCAAATGGAGAGCAATGTACCTACAATGCAATTAGAGAAATGAAACGATTTCCTTAAATAATAATAGATTTCATACTTTTTTTTCTCTGTCATTTCTTCAGTTAGTTCACCAAACACAGAGCACACATCAAGAAGCGTCTCAGCAGAGAAGAAAGCTCCAAGAACAATCCTGTAAATGATTAGTATGATTGACTTCTACACAATTTCAATTAGAAGTTTGTTTTGTATCTTACTTGTTAAATTGATTGACGGGGAATAACTGATTGGCTGTCTCTGCCCACTTTAAGAACTCAAGGGCCACATTTTCCAAATGAATGCGAGCCTCACACAAATCAGAGACAGTCTGGAAATAGCACAAATCAACATTTCAGAAAAAACTGCACATTTTCAACACTAGCACATAAAACTGAAGAAAGAAATTTACCTTTTGGGATTTCAGCTCTTCTTTTTTTTCCCCAACCCATTTCATGAGATCAAGCAAATAGTCTAGGTCTTCTTTTCCTCCTTGAAGAATAAAACCTTGTTGAAGTGCGTACAATCGACCTGGAAAAAACACGAAATTAGAAGATTTCCCATGCTTGAAACATGGTCTACTCGCTAAAAGTACATACACCAGTAGCTAACAGATACATCCATTGTTTCATAGTCTGAAGCAATATCCAGATATTGCTGGATTTTTCTCAAATTAGCTGGTAAACAGCCTGCAGGATATGGAATCGCCATAATACTGTTGAAAAGATTGAAAATTCTTAATTTGAGTTGAAATTATAAGAAAGCGTGGTGAACGCGTGTCGTCAACACGGGCATAATGCGCAGGAATGGCATTAAAATGGGGGGAGAAAAATCTGAAAATCTTTAAGTGCCTTAAGGGTTAACGAGTAGCACTCTAGCGGGCTGGTGAAGAGTTAGGAGGTCTGGCCTGCAAAATAGTTTAGAATTCCTCCTATAATAACGCGGGAAATCAAATTGATTTTTTTACACCTTTCAAATTTAGAGCGACTTACTGGGATTTTGGTTCAAACTTCTGAGCGATCATATTATTTGTAATAAAGCAGCCACACAAACACCTTCGCTACGTTCTTTTATAAAATTATGGTAACTAATCGATAAAGATTTTTAAAAATGCTATATAATAATTCAGTTTAACTTCTATCGTGGTATGAGTCTCCAATTTTGTATTCGTCGGAGTTAAGTTAATGAATTTGGAATTGAAAAAAAAAAATTAAATCGTCTTACTCCTGATTCGTTCACGACACATTCACCATTTAGGACCGATCGATTTTCTATGCTCTAGTAGTGGTGATGGTTGATTAACCGTCAATTTAAAAAAAATAATTTTCATAAAACGGCCCAAAGTAAGTTGTGTAGAGATATAATGGTTTATCCATAAATTATTCTCATATTTTATTCCCGCCGAATCGGAAGCAATAGAGATGCAGTGTGTTTTTGACGGCCGAGTACCAGCAACGTTATGCACTATTATCAATTCAACCACTAAAGAAAGTAAATGCTGAGATTGAATAGATTTGCTTCGTCTTTTTTTTTTCGTGATGCATGACCGGAAGTGGACGGTCGCTCGTTTTGACAGAAGGACGGCGGACGGATCGTTGGCGGATGTTACGGTCGAATTCTTCCGGGAGAGATGGACAAAAGCGGTCTTTTTATATAATATCTGATCTCAAACATGCTTGGGCAGACCGTATAATTGGAAAGATTTAATTGTGTGATGACTGAATTTCCTATTTACAAAAAAAGTGAATGAGGAAAACGTTGAGCAGCCAAGCAGATTAATAATAATTTGTAGCAATCAAACGCGTGTTTATTCAGGCATTCAACACTGAACGTCAAGAAGGTGTGAATAAATCAATAAGTTCCAACAAAACAAGATGACGTCGATGATTCATTAATACAGGTGAAACTTATCAAGAATAAAAGAAGTGATGGCCGTTAAAATACCCCAAAACGAAAAGATTTTGAATGAATATCGACATAAGAGATAACAATCGATGATCATTACAACTACAAATCTAATTAGAAAAATTCGTCTATTAGCAGTACTTAAGTCTGACGGGCTACGATAGACCAGCCATTTTGCCGAAGATCAATCAAATCTTGAACTTTGGAAAGGATATGCTCCGGAAGTTTTTCATTTTTAACGATGGCGCTTAAAGTACTAAAGTACGAATTCATAGTCTCGCGATTTACCTGCATCAGATATTTAAAAAAGTAAATTTTCAAGCTAATAGAATTTAAACATAAACGGGAAAAATCAATAGCAAACCATTTCTACTGAGCTCTTTTTTTTGGTCAATTTTCCAGCAGGAAGTGGGGTTGGACATTCCAATTCTTTACCGATTGTAGTCAATAATACGCACAGACGTTCAAGCCAATCTTCGTCTTCAGGTTTACTCAGACAACGAAGAATACATTGACGCATAATTTTCACAGATACTAGGCGAATTTTAAATAATTCGCCAATAAATCTGACAGAATGCAGCATGCAAAAACTGTTTAGAATTCTTCAACTTTAATCAATATACAACATTACCTTATATTTCCTAAGCTCTTTCTTCGATCGGATAAAATGTTTTCGAATTTAAATTCCAATACTGTCTTTAACTCCTCCTGCAACAAATAAAATACATCATCAGGATTCAGGATGTTAAACATAAAATAGATAAAACGGAATTTTCTTTATTCTACTGTTTCAAAGTTCTCTTCTTCCTTTTCGTAGCCAGTGTCAAAGTAGTCAAACAAACTCATTTTATCGTTTTCAAACTCTTTCTGACATCCAGCCAATAGAATTTTTCTAAAATTTGACATTTCCGATGGATTTGAAGCCGATGGAACTTCTTTCGTCGACAAACCTAGACACATTTCAGCATATATCGGCGAGGAAATGGGCTCATTAATTGCCTGTATTAAATTTTTGATGTAATTGATGCGCCTATTATTCTTCATTACAATTTAAAAAAAGAATACTTTCGCATGTATAAGTTTTGCCACTAATGCTAGTTCTTCCTCCGTTTTGAAATCTTGGGTTTGGATTGCTGCTAATTGTAAGTTAGATGGAGCGAATCCATTTAAAATGTCGTTGACTGTCTTGCACAAATTCACGTATCTTTAATCATGTAATTAATTTGAATTATTAAGGTATAAGGGGATTAATTATTAAGGGATTTTACTTTTTCTTTTTAGCCAATTCTTCGCTTAGCTCGCCAAATAAAGAACAAACTTCAAGTAGCTCCCCAGCAGAATTAAATTGATTAAATTCGGCATCAAAAATGATTCTGCTCTCATTGCAAGGTAAATAAAGTTATAAAAATCTTTTCATCTCAGTCTCAGTCTCAGTCTTTTAAATCTTTTCATTAAATGTTACGTGTTTGATTTGTTGATCTCTAGCTGAAATTTTGCGTCAATGTCGTTTAAATGCTTCAGAGTTAAATTCTCTATGTGTTCGCGGGCAGCATTTAAATCAGATACTGTCTAAAATAACATAAATATCATATAAGGCAAGTTTTATGTTGAATTAAATCTAAAGTATACCTTTAAAGAAATCAGTTCTTCCTTCTTTTTCGCCAGTCGATTCATCAGATCAAGCAAAAACGCCAAATCTTCTTTTCCCTTTTGTAGATGAAACCCTTTTCGAAGTGCGTAAAGTTCACCTTTAGAAAAGAAAAGAAAAGAAAATAAAAGACTAAAACAACTAAAAGAAAAATTACTTTAGGCTTACACCAATAGCTCAGAGACGAATCTTCGTTATGTTGGGCGATGTCAAAATACTTGCGAATAGATTTCAGATTTTCGGGCAAGGATTCACATGCATTTAAATGAGTTGCCATAACGATTCCAAGTTATAGTGACACTTTACTACAAAATAAACTTTAACCGCTTGGACGACTAATTTTAATTTTGTGGAAATTTCACAACCAGATATGAAGGCAAACACTAAGTACTGGCAGTCAAAAACATTATGCGAGATAAAAAAAACTAATATGGACAATAAATACTCACCCAGCAGCTTTGCGCAGTTTATTGTTCTTGATAAATGTCGGCATTTGTTTCAAGATAATAATGCTCGATAAATGCCGTGTCTATAAATGGAAATTGTTTGCTATTGTGCATTAGATATTTCGTATTACAAACAAAATAAGTTACGATAGAGATGAAAAACTTTCTTCTGTTTAGAACTCTCACTTTTTGTAAAGAATGAGAGAATGAAGCCACTAAGAAGCGCAAGAAGCTTGGTGCAAAAAAAACATGAGAAAAACCAAGCGCGTCAGCATTGATGACTTCATCAATGATAATTAAGATGATGATTATTCAATTCCTTTAAGGAATTCATAATGACACAAATAAAAAATAGAAAAACATTACCTAGAGATAGTAAGGATTTACGCCTGAAATCAAGATCTTGCTCACGTGATCAAATGAGACCAATACTTGGAACTAAAATCGGAAATTCCACATGACTTTCCTATTCAGGAATTTCACTCATCTTTTACCTATTTTCATCCACCTGTTGCACGAGTAATTTTTAAAAGAAAGGCCTATGGCAATTATCAAATAGCGTCGACTGGGGAAATCGATCTGTTGCAATAAGATGTATTATTCCGTTTCTCTCATTTGTTTTCTCATGGAACACACACGCAGCAGCAATCTACTGAATGGTTATTTGGCCAATAATATTGAGACGATTCGTCTTGTCCTGAACGTTTTCCCCATTGGCAAAGAGGATGCGGTAATTGACCACGTCTTTCAGGGAAGGTGATCCATCAGGCAAATTAATAATGACGTCGTATAGGCCGGAAGAAAGATCGGCTGGAACCTGAACCGTGACTTTCATAGACGTCGTCTTACCGGGTAAAAATGTACGAGGATCGACCTTTGGTTGATAGGGAATCGGCTTAACAGATTTCGATCCTTTGGTTTTCGAATCTCTTAAAATAATCTAAAAAATAAAACAGTTGATGGATTATAAGCGCAAAATTGGGAAATAATGGGATTATTATACCTCAAGTGGACGTTCATTGTAAAGAGGAGCCACACCCGAGTTTTTAATATCGAGAGACAAACAGAAACTCGCTCCTTTCTTCACCGTCGACTGAAGACTTCCTTTGACGAGTTCAAAACGATAACCAATCTTGTTGCCGATGTACTTGTAACAATTGCCGCTTTTCCATTCTTTAATTACCTTCATCGTTCAAAAAGATGTGGCTTATAGTTAATGGGCAATTAACACTCTAATAATAAAATACATACATCTCCATTGAAATCGGTATTGAGATAGGTGAATCTCTGCTTTTCGATTTGTTTCTTTGCCTCTGTGCAGCCACTATTTTTGTTTTTTGCACAAGTTTCACCTCCGACCATGACGCTAAGCCCTTCCTTTTCAAGCCAATTTCGCTGAGCTGCTTCTTTATTTGGTTCAAATGTACCTGTATCTCCTCCATCTGTCAAGAAACAGTCGTTGTGAACTCCGAGACGAGCGTGTTCGCTAGTTCTATCAGCCCCTGGTACCAAATTGTTTGGTCCGTAAATTTTCTGTGACACAGAAAAGATTAATTTAGACCAGCCAATGCGTACTAACAAATAAGGTTTACCTGTTTTGCCGCAGGGTAGCGAATCTGTAACATTCGATTTTTCGGTACAGCTTCCATCAAAGCTTTCACTATTTCCTTACGATATCCTTCTTGTTCTGCAGTTGGTTTCCATCCTTCACCTTTCTTTTCTGTAGCGTAGTTTCTCGAATAATACCACTCTCCCCAATGTCCGATGAATCCAATTTGTACAACATTAATCACATCGACGTTTTCCTGTTCATTTTTAAAAGATGGAAAGTATAGCAGGACACATTTAATCATGTAGATTAGCTGAAATAATTCACACCTTGAAAATAGGGGCCAGTTGTTTGATGTGATTTAAAAGTTGAGTTTTCTCTGCATCAGTTGTTTTGGGAAAATTGTGTTTATCGGGATTGCCTTTGATGCCCGTCTGGTTGTAGCTGAATCGCACGATGCCCTTCATTCCACCAGTGCGGAGCAATTTAAAATCAGCCGCTATGTTCTTCAAAGCGTTTTCGTTCAATGGTTTCTTCACGAACGGTTCAATGTTGAAGATCATCAGGGCAAGAGTCACACCCTCCTTGGTCCATTTTTTCATTTCATCGGTACTAAGTTTCTCATACTTGGCAAGTTTGATTTCGTGGTGATGATAAAATCCTCTCTCAGGATTGGCAAGTAAATCTTTGTCTAAAAAAAAAATTTTAAGTGTTAACAAGAGCGAGACTATGACAAATAAATTTAAACTTGACTTACCAACACCTAGCGGAGAAAATGTTAAAGGTTTACTTTGATCGCAGGAAAGTTTAGACGGACCTGGAATGACCCCTTTTTTAGTTGGTTTGGCCTGAATGAAAATCAATTAAATAAATCCTTAACTACAAATGATAAATTAATGAAATTGTCTTACAGTTTTACTCCCAGGCTTTTTCGTTGTCGGTGATCGCTGACTTAGCGAAAGGTGGCAACAGGCCAGCAACAGCAACGCAAAAAATACGGAATCAATCTTCATGCTGTTTCCTATTAGATATACCAGAATGAAGTACAAAATCCAGGTAAAAGTAAGCGGCTTTTTATACGATGCTCACGACACTGTAGCAGATGTGTTAACGTGAAAATGAGCGTAGGTTGATATGCTAATTGACAGCCAATAAGTGGCATGGGCATTAAGTCCATTTATTTGATCAAACGCGCTGAATAAGAAAATAAATACAGATGAAAGACTGCGAGCAGGGGTCTATTCAATGCTCGTTCAAATGGACAAGTGTTCCGGCAAATGTACAATTGAGGAATAAAACTGTTTACATTAAACTTATAATTAAATACAACTGTCTTTCACCCGGAAATCCGTATCGACAGATGACAGTATTTGACCACATTAATTGAATTATGAGTAATTTTAACTGCATCCGGCAGTACATTCATCCTAAAATTAACGGAAGCAGCTGTAATTAGGGTAAACTTCCACACGCTTTCCTTTAACACTTGAGCAAAAATGTCCGCAGAATGGCGAGTTCACAATTATCTTACAAAACAGACGATGTAGGCCTTTGTGCTCTTGTTAACTTTGTCGATTTTCCGGTTTGTTTTATAGCTAGAAGAAACTATAGACTTATTAGACTATGAAGCCGAAAAAAGATGTAGCTTTTTTAAAAAATAGGACTAACTTTTGTTGCAGAAAGGTAAAAAATAAAATGCGATTTGAGCAAGTCGTTTATAATTTCAAAGGTGAATCGAAATAAATTTAGGTTCGAGTAATATAAAGACTGGGGAACAAATAAGCGGGGAATTTTTCAAATGCGTAACCAAGAAGGAGAGCAAAGGGCCGTGGCAAAACAATTTGTTCAGGAATGTTTCAAATAAATGGATTTAAATGACAATAAAAAAGCTACAAAGGAGAAAGCTGCTTATTCAAAGCTTTACTCACATTCAAAGTAAATATTCATGGAGAACCATAACTCCCACGACTCCTCAGAAACGACGCCATTGTCTAGAAGGGTCTGAACGACGCCTACGAGGGAAATAACGACCCAAAATAATGTCCCGGTTAGTTCAATAACAAAAAAACTGGTATAATAGCAAACTTACTACTAAGATTGTGTCGTTTGTTTAAACAATTTTGAACAGCAAAAAGAACTTCAAGTTCACGGTCAGTGACGTTGTTGACGTAACGCCGTAGCAATGTCGAGGCCCAGCGGTTGAAGGCAATGTGATTTAGTTCCGAGTCATCATATTCTGAATTTCATAAATGAAACTCAAAATTCTAATTTAAAATTCGAGAAAGAACAGATAAGAATCTTACTTTCAATGGAACTTTCAACGACTGCGGTGGTCAATGCGCGGATGAAAGCGGAATTTACTTCACCAAAGTTTTGTTCCTTTAAAAGGAACGTCGAATAGGATGATGAATAAATAAATCAATTAATGAAAAATACATCAAAATCAATACCTGGATCCAAGTATAGACTTCATTATCAGTCAATTCGCTGGCATTTCTCAAGTACTGTTCCAAGTCTGTGGAAATTTGGCAGGCAGAAACTGCTGCGCAAACGGAGCCACTAACCTTCGGTAATGAATCCAATTTGGAAAGAAATTCTAGTTCCTACACAAAATTAAAATTAATAAAAATAATATTGATAAAACACATTTATTATAATAAGCTACCTTGTGACGAGTGAGGAATGCTTTCGGATCAGCACCAGCTGGTAGAACACTGGCAAGAGATGCGTTGGACATGATCCATAATTTTTCAGCTCCGGCCACACTCTATAAAAAAAAACGGCAATGTTTATCTTGCGAAAAGGAAATCCTCAACAGATTAGTTTCAATTTTACCTGCACACTGACTAATTCCTTAAGGACTGCAGCAACAAAATCGGCAGCCAAGGATGAATTCAGGATCGACGACAACTCTGAAAGAAATTGCAAATTGATAGCTCCTTCCTCAAAAAGAGGCTCAACCAGTTCCACGGCTGATTCCCATAAGAGATTAGGGAAACGCACAATCCAGTCTTCAGCCATTTCGAGGAATTTCGTGTATCTGAATAAAGACAATGTCGCTTTAAAAACTCAAGAAACTACAAAATAAGAAAAATAGATGCCACTCACCCTTCCTTAACGTCTGAAGGATCAAAGAGGTTTCTCTTGACCATTTCCTTAATTAAAGAGCTTGTCGCCCTACGTTCTTCTCTGCCCAATTCATAAACAATCAGCAAGCACTGGTAAATAAATTCTGCTATGGTTTTTTCATGCAACCAATTTTTCATCTCAAGAACAGCACCCTATAAATGAATTATTAAATATTACAACATTGAAATTGAATAATTAAGTACCAAAACAAATTTACCTCGACGTTTTGATCATTGGTGAAAAATGTTAGTAATAGCTCAAGGGATTTTTGTTCAATGTCTTCTTTCTTAACAGTCGATTTACCCAACAGAGCATCTAAATAGTCGAGAAATGAAACGTTGTCTCTAAACCGCACTCTCTTTGTTACCTTTAGACATTTCCCGTGTTTCTGGTGGCGATTGAAACATTGCAAGATCAGGATCAGTGACCAAGTTTTCCTGAAATTGCGGACTAGATAAACAATCCTGAAAGCCTATTTTGGAAAAAAATAATTTTTGGAATCAATTATTTTAATTTTCACTTGGGAAACTTGAGTCTGATACAACATAACAATGGCATAAAAACGTAAATATAAAAGATAAAATAGAATAATAAACGTAATAATAGATAAAAAAACGTTAATTATCAACATCAAAGTAATGTCAGCTAATCATTAGCTAATTAAATACCAGGATTCTGTAAGGGAAGCGAATCTTGTTCAAATAGATGATCGTTTGTGGGCGAAAATAAAGCGCATTTTGTAGCTGCAGGCATCGTCAGTTCGTCTCTATCAACACAGTCACCGTCTCCTAGCGATTCATCCAAATCTTGTTGCTCTCTTGTTAAGGGAGATAAAGTCTGATCCTCGATTGGGTACTCGTTGGAATCCTGAATTGCACCAGTATCGTTGTCGATCGCAAGTTGGAGCTCTTCCTTTGAAGTTTGTCCTCGTAAGCAACATAATCCACCCTCTTTTAGACTTGAATCTTCTTCTCTCTGTACAAAACAAAAATGTTGCTTTATTTGTCATCAGCAGCCAAAGGTGTAAGAAATTTTACTTGCAAATTTTGATTTCTTGGTGGATCAGCTTCTTTCCAACTACGATTGCGTAAATCAATGATTTGTTCAATGCGGGAACGAATATGGTTTAGTATTTCGTTGTTTGCAGTGATAGATTCTAAAACTTTGAATGCCTCTTTCAAACTCTCCAGGTTCTCAATAAAAATAAATAAATAAATATATACATGGAAATTGTTAGAAGACTTAAGCCTACCGAGTTCGCTTCGATTGAAAGTTCCATTTCCACCCGATTCTCTATTTCGTTTCCTAGACACAAGATGATGAATTGTTATTAACTTGTTTCTCAATTGCAGGTGTTACCTGTTTGTAATTGGATGATTGCAATTAATACTTATTCTTTATAGTTCTTCATTTATCCCCCAAAATAATGAACATTCAGTAGTTTCTATATACGTCAAGTGTTTCAATAATCATCCTGCAAGTTTCAACAAAGGAAATTGAGAAGATGTTTCATCATGTTGCAAAAATCACACTGAAAACAGAAAAACCATGAAAACATTTTAAGTTCCATTATTACACCAATTAGAAACAGTCAAATCAACGGTTTCGTATTCCATGTACCAACTCATTCAGATTCATAGGCAGATTCAAATGAGTTTGGAGCTGTGCCATTCCAGTCAAAGAGTATTTATACACACCAAAAAGACTGCCAAACACGTCTAAAACCATCAATTAATAATAATCATGGGGTAACAACGTAAAACAAACAGACGAGGTATACACGAGGTAGGCCTAAACGTCCCTTCTCTCTTCTCTTCAGAACACAACATAAACTGAATTTCGCTCTTTTGCAGGGTTGCAGACTTGCAGTTGTAACTGTAAGATAATTTCGCATGAAATGGATAAATTGCAGAATCCGTGTATTAAAGGTAAAGTGGGGGATTTTAGTGCGGACTCCGATTTATCCCCCCCCCCCCCCCCAAAAAAAAATACGAAAGTTGCCGTTGATTTGTATTTTATTTATCACTATAAATCATCCGCTGCTCCCAAGTATACAAGAATGTTTAAGAATGTTGAATTTCTTGTTGGTCCAATGGTCCAATTTAGAGTACATGTAGATGAACAGAAAATATAATAATAAAAAAATTATAGGCTAGCCGGCTTGCCGCTCGCTAGCCGCCGTTAGCGTAATTAGAAACTGTTTTCTGCCTTTTTATTTTGAATATTTTATCATGATTTTAGTAAATATTTACGCTTATAACCGGTTTTCAATTTCGGCATCTCACTTTTCAAAATAATGAGACAGATAATCATGACATGATCATGGGGCGTTTTATTTTATTCTATGGGATGCATGAATCACTATCCTGCTGATTAAAACGCCGGGAATAATTTACTATGTTTTTTGTTTAAATTTCGTCTACTCTAATATCGCTATCGCTAGACTAATTACGCTTAATTTAATTCCTACTATTGTTCAAATACTTTAGAGTACACTTATTATATGAATCATTTTTTTAAACCTTTGGCGCACTGTGTGCAAGTGCAAAGTCAAACTGTATCCGACTACTAGCAACGGCAACCGTCACCCGTAGTCAGACCGGCAGTGCATACAAAAACGTAAACAACCCAGTTGGCAACAACAGAGACGATAAAAACACCCCCGTTTCGTAAACAGTCACAGGACACGTGCCCTGCAAAACAAACCCAAAACATCCTTCGTTTTTGTTTTATAGTGATGTGGTGACAAACTGTCATAGACGTCTTTGACATTTGTACAAAAGTTAGCAAAAGAAATATTGCTTGTGAATCAGTCGATTTCTCACAGACGCCATGGGTTGCTGTCAAAACAGGGATCGTTGTTGTTCTATTTGGAGAATCGTTCAGTCTTCCCTTGGAATATTTATTGGCGTTTCCACAGCTTTTGTTTTTTATCACAATTATGGAAATGGTCAAGCAGCTGGCTGGGCACTTACCTCAGGTAACAAAGTCTATGCACAGCAAACTTTCATACATTTTCAATCGTAATGTTTTCTTCTCAGGTGTGTTTGCAGCGGCTGCTTTACATTTGGCAGTTCTGATTCACAAGAAAACAATACAGAGTTGGTATTCAGTTTTACATTTGAGAAGCATTCAGGTAGCTTATTGGCTGTAAAACAACTCATTTATTTCTTTGTCATTAATAAAATTTTGAATCGTTTCACAGCTTTTAGCATTTTTACTGACTGACATCAGTATTGCAGTCTTTGCATGGTACCTTTTCTATGCTGCTTATTATAAAATTCGTAAGTTTAAAGCTAATTTATTATATAGTAAAGAAACAAATAATTTTTTCTTCATTTATATAGCTATGATTCCAGTTGACAATAGTGCCATTGTCACTTCTGTATGGTTAGTATATTTGAAGTAAAATGTCTTTCTTTATTTATATTCTTTTTTTGCATCAGGGTTTTCATGACTGCTAAATGGACCTTTCTCATTTGGTTGTTTGCCAGACTTGGAATCAAGGAAAGAGAAGACTTTGAACTTACTTCTGATAATGATAGTATTTGACATATCCAATCTTCAGATCTGAACAATTCCTAGTTATTCTTCAGATATACTTAAAAAAGTTCTTATTGAAATACAATCAAGTCCTTTCTCATTAATTATGTGAACTTTATTTTAAAAGAAAAGACAAAACAATTGAAAGTGGAGTATCAGACCAAATTTTCTTGTATTGGCGCTTGATTGAGGTGCATATACCAAAGCCCTTACACAAACATGGGTAAGTAAAAACGATTCGAATAAACCAAGTGGAAAGATTACAATTTACCGATAAAGCCATCTCACTAATGTACAAGATGAACCTCACAAGTAAAATGCACGCTGAAAGAGAAAAGTACACGAGGGCGCAATTTTCAAAGATTAAACTAAGATATCGTAGTTCTTCTCCGGGTATCATCCTCCAATAGTAAGGAACGCGCTAAAATTTCGTGTTGCAAGAGAAGAAAAATCTGCACAAATGTAAGTCAACAAGATACAAGCAAATACAAGCTGTCAAAAGACAGCTTAGTACTGGATAACAAGGTCGAAACAAGTTGATAAAATTCCAACCAAACGCTTGCTTTTCTCCTGAACTCTTTTCTATGCCGATTGAAAAATTTTTTTACGGAAACTAAATGAAGAATTTCGAACTGTAGATGCTTCGGACCCGGTACATGACACTTCTGTCGGATGGATGGAATAACTACCTCCATTCACTTCTTCTTGCCGGCCTTCTCGGCAGCCTTGGTGACCTTGCCTTGAGTCAAGTCCTGCCAAAAACAAAAGTAAAATTAATATCCGGTTACACGAAAAGATTGATTTAAATTCAAATTCTACCTTGAAGTTGACGGACTTGATGACACCGACAGCGACGGTTTGACGCATGTCACGAACGGCGAAGCGACCCAATGGGGGGAAGTCAGAGAAGGACTCAACGCACAAGGGTTTGCTTGGGACCAAGGTGATCATGGCAGCATCACCAGACTTGATGAATTTGGGGTTCTCCTCGGTGGTTTTGCCGGTACGACGATCGCATTTCTCCTTGATTTCGGCGAATTTGCAGGCAATGTGGGCGGTGTGGCAATCCAACACGGGGGTGTAACCGTTACCGATCTGGCCGGGGTGGTTCAAAACGATGACCTGAGCGTAGAAGTCAGCGGCACCCTTGGGTGGGTTGTTCTTGGAGTCACCAGCGACGTAACCACGGCGCAACTCCTTGACGGAGACGTTCTTAACGTTGAAACCGACGTTGTCACCTAATATATTAAGTATTGATTAGATATTGGCTGCACGAGTTTAAAAAATTCAAAATTACCAGGGACGGCCTCCTCGAGGGCTTCGTGGTGCATCTCGACGGACTTGACTTCAGTGGTCAATTGGCAAGGAGCGAAGGTAACGACCATACCGGGCTTGATGACACCAGTCTCAACTCGGCCGACGGGCACTGTACCAATACCGCCGATCTTGTAGACGTCCTGGAGGGGCAGACGGAGAGCCTTGTCGGTAGGGCGAGAAGGTGGCAGGATAGCATCCAAAGCTTCAAGCAGGGTCTTGCCTAAAAAATAAAAATAATTAATTTCTGTGCAGAAAGAATCTCGAAAGCTAATAATTTACCATCAGCTTTGCCTTCTTTGCGCTCAACAGCCCATCCCTTGTACCAGGGGAGGTTGGAGGAAGCCTCAATCATGTTATCTCCGTGGAAACCAGAGATGGGGACGAAGGGAACAGCGACAGGGTTGTAACCGATCTTCTTGATGTAGCTGCTGACTTCCTTCTTGATTTCCTCATAACGAGCCTCGCTGAAAGGTGGCTCAGTGGAGTCCATTTTGTTGATACCAACGATCAGCTGCTTGACTCCCAAAGTGTAAGCCAACAAAGCGTGCTCGCGGGTCTGTCCGTTCTTGGAGATACCGGCTTCGAATTCACCGACACCACCAGCAACGATCAAGACGGCACAGTCAGCCTGAATTTAAAAAAATGAATAAAAATTATTAAAGGAAATGCATTACACAAAATAATTCGGAACATACCTGGGAAGTACCAGTAATCATGTTCTTGATGAAATCACGATGTCCGGGGGCATCAATGATAGTGACGTAGAACTTGGCGGTTTCGAACTTCCACAAAGCAATGTCAATGGTGATACCACGCTCGCGCTCAGCCTTAAGTTTGTCCAAAACCCAGGCGTACTTGAAAGAGCCCTTACCCATCTACAAAGAGAAGAAAATGGTTACTTTAATTTAACTTTCAAGTTAATCAAGAATTCTTACCTCTTGGGCTTCCTTCTCGAACTTCTCGATAGTACGCTTGTCGATACCACCGCATTTGTAGATCAAATGACCAGTGGTGGTCGATTTACCGGAGTCTACGTGACCGATGACGACGATGTTGATGTGAGTCTTTTCCTTGCCCATTGTTGATTTGAGTTTAGGATGATTTGAAGAACAAACTGAACAGCTGAAATAGAAAATAAAATTTAAGTTAAAAATTCAAAATTTTTAAAAAGAAAATCTCTAGTCCTAACTAACCTAGAAGCTTAGAGTGAATGAAAGAATGAATAAACTGTCAACCCATTTATACTTCCAAGACTACACCATCCCCTTTACAAGGAAGTGACCCAAAAGGGACAATTTCCCCCACCCAACTTGCAGAAGTTTAATCACCCCAGAATGGAATTCGCCCACCAAGACCTTGAACTAGACTTAAAACAAGAATGTTGGAAGTATTTCAAGGACTACAAACTTTGAAAATCTGAGGCATTAAAATTTGTATCAACGCCTTTTAAGAAAACGAACCGCCATTTGCTAACGGAACTTACACACCCTAGTAACAAAAGAAACGCCACACCTAATACCAAGCAGAATAAATCCCGGATTTAAGAATAAAATTCAGTAACTAATTGCACTGTGCACTTGACGTAAATAAACGCCAATTGCTTTTCCCCTAAAATCCAATATCAAATGACGAACACGAGATGTGAGAGCAATGGCGACCAAGCCCACATGTCGAGACAAACCGGCCCACTTGACAGTTGCACCATCTTTTTCCCAAACGCAAAAAACTATCACTTCCCGAAAGTTTCTGACCTCAAATAGCACAACTAAGAAGACAATTCAAAATCCTATTCATTTAAGACATTGTTATTAACGGATTGACAAAATAAATGGCGATTTCCGAAGATAAAATACGAGACACGTCAAAACGTGTGCTTACCTGATTGTTCCGTGGAAGAGAAGAGAACGAACTCAGGAAGAGAGCTGTTGGAATGAAGCCTGTGAGGTTGGCAGCCTATGAAGAAGCTTGTTGGAGGTTGGGAAAGCGTTGCCTCATATATAATTATCTTAAATTAAAATTTAAAATTTGTATTTTATTGCAAAAACTAGGCAAATTATTAATTATAATTTTTTAATTTACTAGTTTTCATTAAGATTGGAACCTTTTCAAGGTTATTTCAAAAATTTCTACATCGGGTTTTTTTCAACTGTTCTCTGGGGATTTTCTACAAGGTTATTTTCCGTGTTTTGTTAAAAATTCTATCATTCCCAAATGATTTATTAATGTTGAAGATTTCATTTTTACAGAAATAAACTTTAATTGTGATAAAAAAATTATTTTAGAATGTGAAATATTTTGATTTGACATCACCTTGTTTATGTACTGAGAAAAATGGCCACCACCATCATGAGCCGACTTTTCAATTTTTCTAGTTTAATATGTCAAAATACTGCTCAGTTATTTAAAAATGGGGTAACGCGTGTGTTTTTATCCTTTCATTAATAGGTTATTTATAAATATTTTTTATTAGGTGAATAACGCAGTGAAACTAGATCAGCCAGTCAGAAATAATTGGACAGATTGGAGAATGATGAGGGATGTCAAGCGACGAAAATTACTAGTCCAACATCAACCTGATCGTATCCGTATTAGAGCACTTAAAAAGAATGATATTCTGCCATCAGAAATTGTGGTAACTTTTAGTTTTTACATTCCAGTAGTATGCCCTTATGGCAGTATACAAAGTCTTCCATCCATCCCGTTCTGTTTCGTGCTTATGTTCATTAGTTAATATTTTGAAACATGTAACAATTCAATTTCTGCAGTTTTTAAGATTAAAATATATTTTGATGTTGATTTTGTATATATTCAGTACTGTACAAAAACAAGTGAAGAAAGATATTCATTTAATGATTTTTATTTGAAGGAGATTGGACGCAAGATGCTCGAAGATCTTCCCCGGGACTCCAGTATAACTCGTGTCCGCAATCGCTGCGCCATAACGTCTCGAGCAAGGGGCATCGTCACACGGTGGAGATTGAGCAGAATTGTCTGGCGTAGTTTAGCGGATTACAATAAACTGTCTGGAGTTCAGCGAGCTATGTGGTGATCAATTGATCACACAAACATGAAGTGTAATTCTAGAGAAATGTCAAACAAAACAATAAATTTCTTTAATAGTCGTTGTATTGTTCCTCAGACCTGCATGAAGTAACAAAATAAGTTGTGTAAAGATTTACAAGTAACAAGCGTTCTTATTACTCTAAGCCACTCTACATCTTGTAAATGTTGCTTTAATTTCCCAGTATTAAGGAAGGACACAGTTCCAAACCGACAAGTCAATCTTACCACATGACCGTCGGGAACGGCCCAGGGTGTAACTGGTTAGGTATAAAATAAGATAATCCTGGTAACAAACAAGCTATTACCTTTTAAATTGTTAACCAAAAGATTGATTTTGATTAAATTTCCCCCATGGTCGCTGCTTGGCCGAACTAATTTTGCCTTCTCTCGAAAGGAACCTCAGTTTGAGAGTCTTTTCCTTAATCAGGGCCATTCTTTTCTGACTAGTTTTGCTGCCGCCAAAGGTACATTCAACGTTGATTCGTCTTCTCGCGAGGAAAGTGTGATGCATACTCAACACATTCTAAAGAAAACATTAATTAGATTAGCTAATAAATTAGGTTAGCTATTACAAAAGAAAAGTCAGAAAAAGTACCTCGTAGGTAACGTGCTCTTCAACTTCAATGTAACCGAATCCTCTAGGCTGATTGGTTTCCTTTTCCAATGGAATCCGGACATTCTTGATCGTCCCACATTTGGCGAAATGACGGAGAACGTCCTCTTTTGTAGTGTCATATGACAAATTACCAATAAACAGTGTGTAGCCTTGAAACTTTTGTTTCTTTCTCTTGCCAGATTCTTCATTAGCTTCAGCATCACCAGTTGTTTCACTTCCAGCTACATTTTTCTTCTTTTTCTTTTTTTGAGGTTTAACAGATGCAGGTGTATCTTCATTAGGCTGAGAGGCAGAATAGTCTTGGTGAATTGATGGCTCTTCAATTTCTTTACAAGGCTTTAATTTCTTTTTCTGAATGGGACTGTTAAAAGCATGATCATCTTCACCTTCTATTTGGTCATGTTCTTCCTTTTGTTCAACTGGTCTTCTTGATTTGCCAGAATTGAACGTAGATTTTGCACCTCTGCGTGAATCTGCATTGAACCCAAAACTATTTTGAAATCTCCCATGATCTTTGTTGTTAGCAACTTCAAATGAGGATCCAGCACTTTCTGTAGTAGAAGCGTCCGAGTTCTTGAATCCTCTTGCTTTCCACTCTGTGGCGTTGTTTTGAGCAAATTTTTGCGCCTTCTTCATGTCGACCTCGAATTTTTTGGTATTCTATTGATATTGTAATCTAGAAATGGAGAAGATATTTTTTTAAATACTGTGAAACATTTAATCCAGGAAAAAGTATTTATTACCAGAAATCTTCTTATTAAATTTATATTTAGCTTAGCCAAATATTGTCAAATGTCAATACACTTTAAAAAGAGAAGGAACCATACGCGTGGTAGAGAAATGAGGTATCGATTACTATGAACGACTTGGAGCAGAATTTTGCATTGTCAAGTCATTTGAATTTTTGTTTTATGAGTTGATATTAAACAATTATATATGCAACGTAAATTTAAAATTTTAAAAATGTATAATTATATCCTTGGAAATGATTTTCAATTGAAATTTATTTTATTACGTTAAAACGGCAACAAAATACTTGACAGCCATTGAGTTTTGGCTGTCAATTCGGGGATCGAGAGGGGAGGGAAGCCTGAAGGATATTTTGACTGGATTTGTTTGTTTTTTCCCCGTGTATTGATTGACCATTAAACGTAAATTTGCAATACATTGGATAAAATTGCCGTGAGCTTGTCGGTGTAAAATGACGTCCCTCCCCAGTGAAGGTAAGCTACAGGAATTTCTTTGCTCTTCCTGTTTTATAGTTCCTTGCACATAATTAACCTCATTTAATTATAGATTTGTCAAGATTGCTGGCTACGCTGCATCAAACTCGAGGCGGCGATGATTTTCAAGACATCAACTTCCTCAGCCAGGTTTTGACTTCCAAAGGAATGACAAACTTGCTTCGGGTGCACAAGAAAATCAGTGCTATAGTGGGCAAGCCCAACTCTGCCTCAGATACCAATGGTGGTCTGGAATATGAGCCTGAGATGATTGTTCCTATTGTCTCAAATGTGTTCAACATCTCTTGTGAAGTGATTGAAATCCTTCAGAGCTTTGTGCAGCGTAGTGGAAGCAGGGATTCCCGGGAGCTCATCTTGCTGCTCCAACGCCCAGCATTCCAAGTACATAAACAAGTGTAGCAAATTATTATACTTCTTTTTTCTAATTCTTCATTAAATATATTTCAGAGTCTCCTGTTGGTCCATGATACCATATCTCAAAAAGATTATGTCCCCAAATTACCTGAACCCCCGTTTGACACTGTAGATGAAGATGAAGAGACCATCAAGATTGTTCAGCTGGTCAAAAGCAATGAACCTCTGGTAAATTTTTCTTTTCATCTTTACTCTAGTTTGATATCTCAATTACATGCAATTTGTTATGTAATTTATCTTTCCTATTATAATGCTTCTGGAAAATAGGCTCAAACTGCTGAGCCCATAGTGGTGAGTAGCATGTTTTCTGTGTCTGTTGTAGACTTTCTTCAATCCGTTCATGAATGACAAAAAAATATTGAAATCAAAACAAAAATCGATTGATGCAATAGGGAGCGACTATCAAGACGGACGAGCGAACGGGAAAGATTGTCATCGCTCGTGTAATGCACGGCGGTGCTGCCGATCGGTCCGGATTAATCCATCCCGGCGACGAGGTCGTCGAGGTCAACGGCATCGATGTATTGGGCAAAACGCCCAACGATGTTCTCGAGATTCTTGTAAGTTATTGATCGATTCCCGTTTTCCACATTTGGCGCGTCGTTTTTCAATTGCAATTTCTTCTTTATTTTCTTGGCAGCAAAACGCTGAAGGAACCATCACATTCAAATTAATCCCGAGCGAAAGTCAAAGGCCATCTAGAGAGAACCGCGTACGAGTTCGAGCACTTTTCGATTTCACGGCTGCTCTCGATCGATACATTGTAAGTTTGTCATCAAAGAAATCAATTATTGTATTTTTTGTTGGGGGCTTTGAAATTCTCCGCTGCATCTCATTAAATTATTTCTTTTGTCTTGTGAAGCCGTGCAAGGAAGCCGGACTTGATTTCCGAAGAGGAGATATTATTCATATCGTTAGTCAGGACGATCCTTATTGGTAAAACTAAAAATACATTTATTTCATTATTATACACTTTTTTAAATCATATATTTTTAAATTCATTTTAGGTGGCAGGCGAGACATGAAGGCGATAAACAGATGCGTGCAGGATTAATTCCCAGTCGAATGTTACAAGAGAAACGCATCGCTTACGAAAGAGCTCATTCGGCTAATAATAATGCCGACCAACAAGGTAAGTCTTTTTAAAAATTTCTATATCGATTTCTTCTTTATTTAAAAAAAAAGAAATAGAAAAAATATTTGGCCTGGTGCACGTAAGAGGATTTGTGACCGTTTGCCAACTTTTGTGTGTGTGTGCAATTTTATTATAGATTTGAATGTACAAAAGAAGGATTCCCTCAATGTTTTATTATTGAATTCATCCGACCTCTTTTTTTTTTCTTTTCGTAACGTTTGCCATCATAACCGTTTTATGGATGTCGGCTCTTCTCTTTGCTCTTCTCATCCAATAGAAATCAATACCTTTGATGTATGGATCACAAAATCGATAAATCTCCTTGTTTAACCAGAGATTTAGACGTTAGTTGTTTGTTTTGGGTTTTTTCGCTGTTGAGACGCTTGATCGATTTACTTTTTCCTTCTGGCTTATGATCTGTTCTTTGTTTGTTTGTTTTTTTCCGTGTTTTATTTGGCTGTTTCCCCCTATTTTTTTGCTAAATGAAAAGAAAAGGGTTGCAGTCCTGCTCGTTCAATCGGCTCTTTAAAAAGTGAAAGGAGCAGTCCCACTCAAAAAGTCATGTACGCTCTGGCAGAAAATGAAGATTTCGATCGGCAAGAGATTGTCACTTATGAGGAAGTGGCTCGTTTGATGCCCTATCCGGCCGTTCCTCGGCCCATCGTTCTCATTGGTCCACCAGGAGTTGGACGAAACGAGTTGAAACGTCGTCTCATCGCTCTCGATCCCGACAAATTCCGCACCACAATTCCATGTGAGAAATACGCATTCATTTATTATTTCCCCGGACATTCAATTTAATACGTCATGTATTATTTCATCAGATACTTCCCGGTTGCCGAAACCGGGTGAAGCCGATGGAGTCGATTATCATTTCCTCGATCGACAGCAGATGGAGCGCGATATCGACGACGGTCTCTTTGTCGAATTTGGTGAATACAAAGGAAATTTGTACGGGACGGCCAATCGAAGTATCAAAGAAATTATCGAATTGGGTTACACTTGTATTCTCAATCCTCACCATCAGGTTGATATTTAAATTTATTTTTCTATGTGTCATTATCTCATTTTGAATTTGTTTAAAGGCGTTGAAAACGTTGAGAACGGCCGAATTCAAACCGCATGTCGTTTACATCAAACCGCCGGGATTTGCCGTTTTGCGTGAAACACGTTCGGCCGCCTACGCCCGTTCGACATTCGATGAGAATTCATCGCGCGGATTCACCGACGACGAACTCGCCGAAATGATCCGCAGCGGCCAAAGGATTGAACTTCATTACGGTCACCTTTTTGATGACGTCATTGTCAATGGCGACCTGTCGACGGCCTTTGAGCAGTTGCTGGTCGTCGCACGTAAACTCGACACCCAATCCCAATGGGTTCCCGTAACTTGGGTCGTCTGACCCGTTTTTCTCCTTTTCAATCTCTTCAATTTTTCAAAATTAGAGCATTCCCCCCCCCCCTTTTAAATGACAGACAGAAATAATAAGACAATTCTTTAGACAGGAGGAAAAGTGAAGAAAAAAATACTCTGAATAGATCTGTTAGTTATATAATAACTGTTAAACCTGCCATTCCCGTCCTTTTAAAAAAAAGAATCATTTTATAATTTATAAATTTCATGCCCTACCCAGTTCAGTTGCGCGCGTGCAGAGAGACTCAAAACAAACAAACAAAAACACATTTCACGATATCTAGTCGCCGTTGTTGTCTCCTCTTTACTCTCTTTCCATAATATTGTTGCCCGACTATGCATTTTTCTAATATTTAAATGTACCGCCCCCCAACCCACCCCATCCCGGAAATAGAAATCTCCTTTTTAATGATTCGATTTTGCTGCTGCTGCTGCGATTATCGTTCGTCGCCTCATCTCTAATAATAATAGTGTTTCCACACAACATTTTCATGGTTGTTTTTGTTTCAGTTTATATCAAATATTTGTGTCGTCCAATCCCCCCTCATGGTCAGTAAATCCCAGTAAAAAATAATAACGAGACAAATTAACCAAATTTTCTTTTTTTTTATTTTTAAAAATCTTTAATTAGAATTAATCTAATCATTCTCGCCTCGTCATTTGTATCATTTGCGTCATTTTCCATATTTAATGTATAGGAAATTGTCAGTTGCTGATGGCGAGTTTGTGTTTCATTTTACATAATTGACATCGAATAGTTACATCTGGACCATTTTTTGTATCAGGACCACCTTTCCCGGTGGACTTCAAGGTGCTACAATTGGATTTCATTAACTTCCTGCATTAATCTAAATTTCTTGTTGGTTTATAACAAGTCCGACATCATCAACAACCTACTTCTCAGTTCATACTCAAAACCAGAAAAATGTCTTATTAGAAAAGTTTTGTCAGGATTTATTTCATTCTTGAAATGTAGAACAACTTAACTTTTAATAGTTTAATTAAGAAGCTAAATTTCTTCTAATTATCGCATTTAAAAAAAATCAACAGTTACTCTTTCTATAATGACTTGATCTCAAAACTCATCCCATGGATCCCATGGATTATCAGGTTGGAAATAATCTCATCCGATGTTCTCCAATCCTTGGAATGACGTTACAGATTGGTTGAGGCCGTATTCTATGACACTGATGATGCCCTGACAATATAATATTTTGAATTAATATTTGGGAATTATTTTTAA
Organism: Daphnia galeata; assembly: GCA_030770115.1. Taxonomy (NCBI): domain Eukaryota; kingdom Metazoa; phylum Arthropoda; class Branchiopoda; order Diplostraca; family Daphniidae; genus Daphnia; species Daphnia galeata. Next base: position 16,722,077 of record CM061116.1, on the reverse strand, counting down.
AAATATGGAATATTTTATTTTTACTTTTGTTTGAGTTGATTTGAAAAATAATTTGTAATCAGAGTCAACGGTAGACATCCACGGTGAAATGTTTGAAAATAGATATTCATTTTTACCGATGAAAACGGGTTCCCACGTCTATATATTAAAGTCAAACCAATTATTAAAATTTCACTTGAAAAATACTTGGGAAAAAATGTCTGTAACCTTAGTTGACCAAATGACTAATTTTCTATCACAGTCGGCTGACGCAAGAAAAACTCCGTCGGGTGAATAAGAAAGATAATGTACGTCAGCTTGATGTTGACTAAGATATTTCACTTGTTTCTCTTCAAGTGGAGTCCAAATGAGAATAGTCCCGTTGTCCAATCCACTAAATATCAAAAGTAAAGAATTTTCACTTCCAAGTTAATTTAAAGTTAAACTCACCAAGTCAAAATGAAATTGCTGGACAATTTCCTGGATTTGTCGATCGTTTCGCCGTCCACTTTTTTCCCGTTTGGATTCCAAGCCAAACTCCGACAATGTCCGTCAATCATTTGACTGTGAATGGGATTGTCCTTTTCCATGGGCCAAATCTACAGGAAATTAATAAATAAACAGGTAAAATTCTCATTCAACAAAAATGACCCACAACATGGTGCTATACCTTAACACATTCATCTTCACATAAAGCGGCAAAACATTTCGTCCTTTGATCCCATAACAAACTGGGTCCAAATTTAATAAACTTCATCAAACGTAATTTATCGTAGCCTCGTCTGGATAATTGAGCGGCATTCGATTCCTCCGAATAATCAATTTCATAAATTTCAATTTCGTCGTTTAAGCGAAGAGCGATTAAATTCCCCGAGATCCACTGGACCTGTTGGATCAATTTGCTTTGCATTTTTCCTATGAAGCAAAATACGCTCGGTGTTTCATAACGTGCGACAACTGCTGAGACATCGTAGAAGTAAACTTTATTTTCCTGTAAAGATCCACCAGAATTTAAATGTAACAATAAAGAGATCAGATGATAGTGAAAAAAAAGAAATTAGTACAAGATTGAATAAAATTGCCAACACGCTGGGTCGGAATGGATTCCACTCAAATCGATCCTCCCTTAAATATCCAGATCCAATTTGAAAGATAATTTTGCATCCTGGGTAACTAAACACATATATATCATAAATCGATAATACAGCCAATAATGTCCCGTCTACCTGTAATTTAATCACAAATATTTTAAATCTTTTTTTCACATCTCAATGATGAAGTTAAATTCATTTGACTTACGTTCCATTTCATCGCCAAAATTGTTTCCTTGCAATATGGAGTTCCATTCGGCTTATTCCAATTATTAAAAGGGATGGACGAATTCGAAGCGGACAATAAAATCACGTTTGTGTTATCTTTTTTGGAATAACCCGCACAGGCGATAATCGGCTGGGTCGGATGAAAACACAACACGACATTATGTACATGACCATATGGGTTCAGAACTTCCTGAAATTTTCCTGTATAATTTATTATTTTAAAGTTCTGGTGAGCGGACAACTATTTTAACAATCAACATATGCAAATCGACTTACGCATTGCTGATAGTTCAGTTGCCAATTTCCTTATGACTTCCGACATGTTAATTCTATCCTCTTTCTTAGAAATCATTTCACGAATAATATCGAAATGAGGAATGAAAGATCCTGTGATTGATGAAAAATTATTAAACATTTTTCAAGGTAATTACACAAGATAATTACCTTTTTGGTTGTTAAGTCCTACCGGATTATGGTTAATCATGTTGTTTTTTACCTCGTCCCAATTGTCTTCATTTACCGTTTCACTACAAAACGGATGACATCCACGAGTTAGAAAATTTAAAAACAAACATCCTGTTGAAAATGTGTCTGTTTGAACGGTGGCAGGAGGATAATTTTCTGATTTGAACTCCTTCAATAACTCGGGCGCCATGTAGTACTTTCGAGTTTCACTCTGTGAATTTTTGGTGGGAAATTCAAGTCCGAAATTCGACACTTTCATTTGAACGGGCACAGTTTTTGAGATGAGGATATTTGACGGTTTTAGATCGCCGTGAACGAAATCTCTCGAATAGATGTAATCCAATCCATTTGCGATTTGATACAACACCAAATTATCTGTTGGCATAGGTCCGTTGTATTTGTAGTCGCAATATTCTTGCAGGGTTGCGGCGCACAATTCCAATGCCGAGTGCCTGCATAAGATTTCATGACGATAATTTGATTTTTTTAAAATTGTAAATTTAATGATTTTACCAATAATTTTCGTCACTTGAAAGGACAATTTGAAACGTCTTCAACACGTTTTCATGATTCAATTTGGCATATCTATTACTGGCTTTCCTTTTGTAGAAACTTGGGTCAAAATCTATTCCTATTTGACTTTCTTTAACAGCAACGGAAACGCCATGAAAATTTCCTGCGTAAACCTTTGCAAAAGATCCTTCGCCAAGTAATTTAGTCCTGTCGATTTTAACTATTAAAAAATAAATAAAGTGAAATCATTTTCGGATATTGAAAAAAATGGTCAACTTACGTTTTAGCGCATCTTGAAATTGAGCAATAGCTAGTTGCCACCATTCAAACTTATTTTTTGGTTCCAGGATCATACTTTCGAGCGCAAATTTATACAATTCAATGTGTTCCTTTTTCATTTCTGTTTAAATGAAAAGGAAACTTTGTTAAATAATTGCATTTAAACAAATGTTTAACAGACATTCAAATTAAATCAGATTTATAGAGTTTACTTACTGGCCATATTGACTAGATTTCTTTGTTTCATGTTACTCTCAATAGACTCAGGATCATCCCCAAATGGATGAAGGCCCCCATTAAGAAAATAAAAAATTAAACATCCAGCAGCAAAAATATCATCCATTTCTGTTGGAAAAATTTTGCTTGAGGAGTTTTTTATCACTTCAGGATCGATGGTCTTTTTGTTTGCCAGCCAATATTTTCTCTTGCATATAGTGACTGCTGGTGGGATCTCAATTGGTATATCATCAGAGGGATACTTAGTGTAACTAAATTTACTCAACCCAAAATCTGATAACTTAATCTTCTGTTGATGAGTAATGAGAACATTCAGCGGATTGAGATCCCCATGAGGCATTTTTAGATTACAGTTCATATAGTCTATTCCACTTATCATTTGATTGACAACCTTTGGTTCAATCAGTGGTGGTCCCTCATATTGGCCATTGCAATAATGATACAACGTTGAAATGTACGGTTCAATTGCGAAGTATCTGTACAATGAAAAATACAAAAATTAGAAAACTATTTTCGTTTATGTGTAAACAGAGACTTTATTAACCTCCAATCATCTTTGCTGCTGTCCTCGTAACCAAAACATTGGAGAAAATGTTCATTGGATGTGCTCAAATAGTCCCGTGAATTGGGATTCATAACATTTAGTTTTTCTTGCCAATCTTCTAGACAATCATTTTTCAAAATTCTTCTTATCATAGCTTCTTTTCTCGATTTCTTTATTTCCACGCCTAAACCGGTAAGTTTGTCAAACCAATAACCGCCGTACACAAAACAGCCTCGATCAAAAAGTAATTCATTTCTCGATTCCAACTTTTCCCCTTTGAAGAGAAATTCTTCCTTTACTTCTGACTGGTCCGTCATCTATCGTCGGAGAATATCGGCTAGAAATTTGACTATTTAAAATGAAATAGCGTTTAAAACAGACTTATTATCTTCTCCGTTCAGCAAACTGTATATTAATTAAGCTTCGTTAACAACGTTAACAATCTCTTTCCGCCGTTTCACAAAATGTGTTCCTCCCTACGCGGAGACTAGAGAGAAATATGATGGTGAAAAACTCGAAACTATAATGAAACGTTGATTGTATCTTTCTTGGAATTGTACGCTCGTCAAAACGTTTGTCTCTAAATTCCAATATTTTCTAATGCAATCGTTGGCATCTCGCGAGTATTTCAAGAGATTAAGGTCAAGAAAAGTATTTCCGTATTCCATTTAATTACATATAGCTCTCTCACATCGTTAATTACATAACATGCCATTTCACATTATTTTGTTTTTATTTCCCGTTGAATAGAATCAGGATCGAATGGAACTTTTTGATCGTTGTCGACTGTGGCTCGGTCTCATTTCGGCAGGTATGACTTTCGGTGTTGCCGATGGCGGTGGCGGAATGTGGCCACCCACCGTGTTGTTCCAGTAAGAAACTTGAATCCGTGGAACGACGAAATTATTCGTCGACGAATGATGCGATCGACCGGCCGATCGATGGCGATCAAACAGTTCGGCAACAAATCCACCACCAGTAGCAGCTCCAGCACCAGAATTTGTGGGTAAAACGGGCATAGAAGATCTTCTATTAGGATCTCCAGGTAATAAAACACTGGCGCTCATCACTCCACTGCCCGTCAATTGTGAAGCGATGCTAAAAGTCGATCCTTTATTATTATTATCCGATCCTCCACTGACGATTCGAATCGCTTTCTTTATCGTATTTTTCACCTGAAACCAAATAAATTCAAGAATTATTTATTCATTACAAAATGAGAATAATAATGAAATTCTATTACCCAAGAATCTTTGGTTTTAGAAGATGGAAGGAGAACGAGTGAGGATCGTTTTGAGAATTGTTGAAGACTCGGCTCGGATGAGGCGACCACTCCACCGTAGGATTTCAATCCGAGTCCTGGATTGAGTTGCATCTTGTCCATGTACTTGTCGATAATTTCGACACATTTCGTGCGGCCCGTCAATCGAGCCCATTCAACCGAACACAATCCACGGCCGAAATCTCTCAGGACGGGCGATGCTCCGGCCAATAACAACAATCGAGTACATCGCACACGTCCCTGAAGTGAAGCTTTCATCAATGCCTACATCCCCGATAGAAATTCAATTATCTTAAATGTCTTTAAATCATTTGAAATTGAATTTTTTACAGTTAGACCGGCGTTGTTGCGGATGTCGATTGTCAAATTAGGACACAACGTGAGTAGACTGACGACATCAGCGTGACCTGAACGATATAATATTCGTGTCAAATTAATTAAAATGAACAATTTAAAAAAAAAAATGAATTTTACCTGCTTGAGAGGCCAGGTGAAGTGCCGTGTTACCCTCGTTATCTGCCAAATTCACATCCAATCCAGGTAATTTGACGAGTAAACGAACGATGGGAACATTACCCGTCATGGCCGCATGTAACAGACTCGACTGATTTTTAAATTTAATTACCATAATAATTTAAATGTATACGATAGTAAATACGATAAATACTTTTCCCGTGGCATCGACAGCATTGAGACTCCTGGTGGAAACTTTGTCGTGATGGAGAGCGAGATATCGTGACAGAGTAGCAACGTCACCGTCTTGGCACATTTTCAAAATGCTGTGATCGACGAGCGACACGACGAATTGATTGAAAATCGCTGCTGGATGACTGAATTGCATCACCGGTGGAGTTTCTATCGGTGGATTTGTAGGAACGGCAATCGACTCGTTGATGACGGATTTTGGCTGGACGACGATCGATGCTGAGTCACTCGATGGAAAGACCAAAGTTCCGTGTCTATTTCAATTTAAAAAAAAATGAGGAAATATTAAAATTATTATTATGATATTTTTTAAAAAATAAGAGACCGATAGTGTAGAGTGTCGTGACTGGATTTTTTAGGTCCGGTGGAGAGGACGGGCGTGACGGGAATTTTGCGTCTGACGCCATTGGGAGACTCGAATGAAAAACTTTTAGATAATCCAACTGATGGCGGTTCACTTAAAATCGCATCTGGTAAATGATTCATGTTGTTGTTGTTGTTGTTGTTGTAACTAGGCTCGCTGAATTGGTGATGAATTTTCACTTGATTCATTGGAGGTAATATTGGACCAGCCTTTACAATGAAAATCAATGAAATAAATACAATTTTAAGTAAATTAATTACAAACTATAAAATAATGACCTGTTGTTGTTGTTGTTGATACAATTGAGCGCTTTTACTCCTAATGAGTGAATTCCTAGGAACGGGCGGCGGTTTGTTGTTGTTGTTGTTGTTGTTTTGTGAGGACATGGTCGACACTTGAGAAGCGGATACGCTGCGGATGTAAGACGGTGAACGACTTCGTCCTGGAACCACCGGTGGCACGTCAACTAAACTCGTCGATTTCTGTGCTGCTGCCATTGTTTTTTAAAGAAAACACAACAACAACAACAACAACAACAAAGAAGAGAAAAAAAAAGCGGATGCTGCTGCTGCTGAGAGGAGACACTTTTTTTTGTTGTTCACCCTCAACGACGGATGGAAGCCATATTTTCCTTCTTCTTCGTGTTGTTTTTGTGTGGTGTTTCGTTGAGTGCTGGCAGCTGCGTTGTTCCAGTTGTTCCAGCTATACGGACGCAATAATACTGGCGCCTTGCGAGTTTTCTTCTAAAAGTTAAAAGAAGGATCGTCTCTGCGTTCGCTCGATTTTATTTATAGAATAGAAAAAGGGGCAGAGAGAGAGAGTCTTAAAGGTTATTTCTTTTTTTCTTCTTTGCAAGTGAAGGTGAGAGAAAGAGTTGTTGATCAAGATATTCTCTCTGCTGACGGCAGCGCCACCATTTTTTCTCGAGATTTTTGAATTTTTCTTTCTCTTTTCAGATCACGCGCCGTTTTTATATTTAAATCACACTATCACTCATGCCTTTATTCTGGAATTCACGCTAGTTTGTTTGAAATTCCTTTTTTTTATTTCGTTACGTGAAAATGTAGTGACATCTAGGGATGAAATCAACAACTATTCATCTTCGTCATCTAGCGATAAAAATAGTCAACATTTTGAAAAAAAAGGAAATTTTTGCTGAAAAAAAAATTTGCATACAACCGCCATGTGGCCATGCGGGTAATAAACGAGTACAAAGTTTCTCTCGAAAAAGTCGTTACGTCTGCGAACATCGAAGAGGTCGTAGGTGTTGATGGATGACATAAAAACAGGTCCACGTCTTTTAATGGATCTACTCGTCGATGGCAACCCAAATCGTGGGATCAGGTTTTCCACGTTCGAGAGAAGTATATAATAATAATAATAATACTGATATGTAATAACCTGTTGTGTAGCTTTAGACGATAGTGGGTAGTTGTTGTTGTATAGATTGTGTGACCCGTTAGTTTACCTTGTAACACCAATCCATTCCGTTTGAAAAAGCAGGCCAATCGATAATTTTCTTTTTTGTGGGAGTTGTGTTTTTGATTTCGATCCGGTATTTTGTGTTCTGATGCATTCCTGGAATCCCATCAGTCACCAATGATTTACAACCCCCCCCTACCCATGTAATAATGTAACAAGTCCATATAAATTCACTCCCCTCCTTCTAAAAAAAAAAAGTGGATTGTATATTGAAACATGCATTATTAATGTGAACCTTTTTGTTTTTAGATTGATTTATACTGGCAATTGAACATCAGCATGCTTCATTTCCCCATCATCGGTGGTGGGATATCAGCCATTGATTGTAGATTTCGTAATCAGTCAGCTGAGCAATCAAGTCTTGGAACTCGAGGAGAGATGATGATGAATAATGATAACAGCATCAGCAGTCTCTACGGAATTATTCATCAACAATCAGCTGGTCAGCAGCCAGCAGCTGTTTTGTGCTGTGTGAGTATATTATTATTATTAGCTAGTTCTCTCTCTCTTTCTTGGTCGTCAACAGCTCAATTAGACTCGGCCCTTGTCGTCATCTTCACAAAAAAAAAAAAGATGGTCGGGTGGAGTGGGTGTGGGTATCTCTAGCTGTGCACATGGCACAGTCAACGCGTGATGAAATGAGATTATGCACGCCCATCTCGAAGCTATGCATAATCTATCGAAATGGTTATGCACGTCTTATAAATCACTAGGCGACGACGTCCCGAGAATCTCAACTTCTGCGAGCACACACAAAAACAAACTGTTTTTTTTAAGAAGAAAATCTCTGTGTGTGTATGTGTTCAACTAGGTCAGAGCTCGAGCTAATGCGACTTTAATTTCAGGTCGGGAGGCCGACAAAGTAAACAAAGAAAAATCGGTCCATTGTGTCTGCATGTGGACTCTGCTGCGTGAGGCGTGAGAACAAGCCAACTACGGGATTCTTTTTTCTTTTTCTTTGATATTCTAGTATATGAAAGTCGTGCAAAAATGGCGAGTGTGTGTGTGTGTGTGTACATATTTGACGAATTCTATATATGGACGGTATGTTCTCTATACGTGAGTCGAATGAAATTTAGCCGAGATTCAAGGTTGACAGATTCTATAGATTCTTTTTGTGTGTGTGTGTGTGTGTCTGCCGATTGGGGTATGGTCAAACAAAAAATTCCACGTGAACGCACATTCATTCGTCTAGCTGTGACCATAAGACGATGATGATGCGTTTATCTTTTATTTATCTCGTCACCATTTTTAAGAAAAAATCATATTATTATTATTATTATTTCATTGACTTTTATTAAGTAGTTTAGATCTGCCTTAATCAATCGTCATTTCATTTTATATAGAAAAAAATATTTTAATTTTGGCGCCGTGCCCGGAAGTCTTTTTTTAAAAACTCCTTTCGTGTTGTTTTGAGAGAGTCGAGTGGTGGCTGTGAAATTGGCCACTAGAGGCGCTAGTTGTCTCCTCCTTCCCTCCAGTTAAAAAATAGTCCCTTCCCTTTTTCAGTTCAGTCGCCTTTGGGCTCTCATCCAACGAGGACCGTGTTTCCTCGCGCCATTTTTTTTTCATATCCCAACAACAACAACAACATCCCCCATGTAGAGCCAGAAAACTAAATTTTTTCCCAACACTAAAGCAAAAGAACATAAAAAAAAAACTTTTGATTTCAACGTTTTTTCTTCAATCATTGTGTGCGTGCGTGAGGGAGGGGGGAGATGAAAAACATCATGGCCGATGGAAACAACACAACAACAACAACAAGAGTTTCCCAAGTGTTGTGTGTGTTGTAGTGTGTTGTTGATTTGTTACACACACACGGGCGAGTTTCGAGAGAAAAAAGTTGTCCGGGTGTGAAAAAGTTTAAAGGTGTCGGTCTGTGTGTTGTGTGTGTGTGGAATTTCTGTTTGGTTGTTGTTGTTGTTGGCTGGAGGGTCGACCCCTGTGGGAAATCGAGAGAGAGAGAGACTGGTGGCCGCCACCGTGGTGTACACAAGTCTCGTGTCTAAAGTTGGTCGTCGCGCAGGTGTGTGCGTGACTTGACAAGTGAACGACTTTCCTTTTGTTTTCCTCTACCCTCCCGTCCTTTAGGAAAAAGAGAAAAAAAAAACAAAACATGGTGCTCAACCTGTTTAAAACGTTGGCCAGCAAGAACGAAGCCGCCCATCACCGCACCCAAAATCACCACCAATCCAGGTAACAATTTTTTCCCCCCCTCTACATTTTAACACCCCGAGAGGAGGAGGAGGGAAAATTTAATTTTTCATGACGTGTCTCTCTCTCTCCCCCTCGACACAATAAAAAGGAGAGAGAGATGGTTATCGGTGTGTGTAGAAACCCACACACACACACAACCATATACGGTAGCGTGAATTTTTCATTCACTAAAAAAAAACAACAACAACACGAAAAAATATATGGAGCCTCTTGTTTGGGTAACCACCACAATTCATTTGTCGAGTTGTTGTTGTTGTAACAAAGAGTTGAAGAGGATAGAGAGGAGAGAGATATTGAAATGAGGCTGCACCTTTTATGTGCGTTGCTAGCGACTTCCTAAATTGGCCAAAAGGTTATTCGTTCTCTTCTTACTCATACCTCATACTCTCTCTCTCTACCTGTGTGTGTGTGTGTGTGTGTGAGTCATTCATTCATAATTCAGTTTGTTGTTGGTGGTGTCGTGTGTGTGTGCAACTTGTTCCCCATCCGTGGATGAACGAACGAACGAACGAAAGAAAAAGAAGAAGATTCATTATTAGGTCTCGACCAAAAATGGTTTGACCACCTAATCAGATCCACTTGGGAGGTTTTTGACCGCTTCATTTCACTACCCCACACGTAAACGTAAAAGAAACAAATTTAAATAATTTCAACCCACCCACCCACCCCACATGTAATTACCTACGTCGATTGACGTGCCAGCGCGTGTCCGATAGTTATGCGGTTATCACAACGAAATTCTTTTTTTCTACTTTGTTTACTTTTTGGATTGAAAAATAAACCGCAAAAAAAAGCCACCACAACAAATCAACGAGGGGAACAACACACGGGTTTTTTTTGTTGGGAACAGGTGTTGTTGTTGTTTCTATGTGACGCAATCACAGATAAATTGGACGGACAAGACACGCAATCGATTAGAAAATGGGTGGAGATATGAAACAAACGGGAAATTTACTATTGGCCGCCACCACCCAAGACGTAAAAAAAAATATTTAGAAGAAGAAATTATGTTAATTTTTCAGGATGCTGCATTTTTGACCAATTATGGGACCAAAACTGGACCCTGGACAGGATCAATAACCTTTTTGAACCACTTTGTACACTGGGTAGGATTCGCACCTTAATTGGAGATCTAACCAATTGCTCCCTAACGCCATTTCTCGTGTGTGTGTTTTCTTCTCTCTCTCTCTCTTGGTAGACGATTCAAGAAAAAAAAAAGGGGAAAGGCCATCGGGACTCTAAGGTCCCGATGAATCATCACTGCGTAGCTCTCAAAAAAAGAATTGGAGGTCACCATCCGTCGCGCGCAAAACAAAAATTCAAACCCGAAGGCTTTTTCTTTCTTTCATGTAAACCTGGTCTCTCCCTTTTTTTTTTTTTTTTATCTTGTATTTTGGAGTTGAACGCGTGAGTTGAGTGAGTCACACACGTACCGTTTTCTTTTTCTTTTCTGAATCAACAAGGAAGTCGCTCTCTTTTTTTTATGATTACGATTATTTGCCTTTGAAGAAGATGATGTTCTATTGCAGACACACATTTTTCTACTTTTGTTTTTTTTGTTTTTTTTTCTTTCTAAAACGTCAGAAAAAGATTCGTGAATTTTTGTATTCAAGCGAAAAGTGCCCACCACCACCACCTGTCTGTCTGTATACACCGTCCTTGGGGGCAACGTTATTTGGCGGCAACGTGTCTCTCTCTCTCTTGTCTTTTTTGCGTGAGTGGCCAAAGGTATTCCTTTTTTAGAAAGCTGCTGGTGTGGCCCCATCATATCACACAACACAGCAGAGAGAGAGAAGAAAGAAATGAAAGAACACGCCAACAAGTCTCGGACACCTGGGCCAAGGTTGTCGTGAGTTTCTTTCGTTTTTTTTTTTCTTTTTCTCTCTTTTGGTTATGTCTATGAGTCATACCCGGTAAGTCATCATCATCATATTTTCTTCAAGGGGATTTTTCTTGAATTTTAAAAATTATTTTTATTTGAGATACAATTTTTTTTTTTAAAAGAGTCGGGGAGTAAGTAAGTGGTGGTGGAATTTTGATTGATCCCGATATGGTGGCATGACTCGACACAAGTCATTAGCGATCGTTTGTTACAAACAAAATAATCATCTCAACTCTTTCTCTCAAGTGTGTGTGTGTGTATATCTAAGATGATGATGATGATGATGCGATTATTTTATTTTGTCACGGTGTCAATAGAAAAAAGGAAGAGTAAATAAATCATTTCCGGAGATTGGAAAAACAACCCTTAAAAAAAAAAAAAGTTTATTGACTCACTGAAATAGTGACGCGGCCTTTATGTGTGTTTACACTAGACGTCATCATCATCGATATGAAACACAACAACAACGTGGAATGTCGGGATGAGATATCCCAGATGGAGGAAAGAAGGAAGGAAAGATGATGATTTGTTGATATTTCACAGTGAACTTTCATCAAATTTAATTGCCCACAACAACAACAACAAGAGAGTCTGTCCCAAGTGGGAAATAATCATAACTTTTTGAATATTGGGAGGGCTCGATTCAAAAAAAAACAGAAGAGAGAGAGATTTATTATCCATTTATTTGTTTTGTTTTGTTTTGTTTTCTATTACGGGAAGGAGATGTTTTTTGTTTTGAACGTGAAAGAGCGGAGACCGTGCGTGACCGTATAAGGCACTGGGTAATGAGCCAGCCGATATATACGCCAGCTACTACTACTACTCTACCACGACTATCGATACATAAGCGTTTTTTGTTTTTGTTTCTTATCTTTATCTATCGATCTCTTCTTCTTCTTCCAAAACTGTTTTTTTCTGAACGACTCCCGCTGCTGCTGCTGCTGCTGCTGCTGCCCAATTTTGGGGAGACTCTGAACGTTTGGCAGCTGTCGTTTTTCTCTCTTGTTTGAACAAGAAAAATAAATCAAAAAGAAAGAAGAAGAGAAAAAGAAATAGGTGATTGTCGAGACTCGTTTTCAAACTGGCGCGCGGAACCTTCTTTCTTTTGTTTTTGTTTTTATTTTTATTTTCTTGCTCCGTCTAGTCTGTTGTTCCGAGCTCCTAGTGATCGAATAACCGTTTTTAATGAGCTCGTGACTCACGGCCCCCACCGAGTTCGTTCGTGATGAGACCCCACCAAAACACATACACAGTGGCCAGCAAAAATATTTTATTAAAACATTTCTTTTCTTTTCTCTTTGTAATAATCCAGGGGAAATCAGGAGATGGTTCACGCACCAACTGGTTACCAACGATTCGTAGGACCAACAACTGGAACATCGAGTACAACATCATCTGGAAGGATTTCACGTATGGCTAGATCGTTGCCACAACACGTTCCGGAAGTTTTGACTCGTCCTTCCGACTCTTCTTCCGGCGTCGTTGTCGTCGGTAGCAAATCGACGAGTCACAGTTTCGGTGGTGGTGGTGGTGGTGGTGGAGTGATGAATCGATTACATCAAACAACAACAACAGCGGGTCATCATCATCATCTTTTAACGGGTTCACTTTCGGCTCCTAGTTCACCGTCACAACTCGTCAAATCGTCGTCGATTCCGTTGAAAATGCGCCAAAGCGTCGCACGACAAGGCGCTCCACCTCCGAATATCATCGTCGAAAAGGGACGCATTGAATTTGTGAAAACATCATCATCCACATCGACAACTAACAATCCGCCAGTTGAAACTCAACTTCCAACGACGGAAAAACACAAATTACAAATGGGCACTAAAATATTCCGACCACCGTCATCTTCTTGTTCACCATCACCTAAGAAATCGAATTCTTTACCGGAATCGACATCGACAGATCATCAAGAAATGCCACCGAAAGGTGTGAAATCACCAAAAGAATCTACCGGCGGAAGTATTTCATTTCGAGATCGATCAGCCAGTCCTAAATTCAATTCGACGAGAGAATCGACTCCGCCTTTACCCGATTCTAAAATTCCATCTGGATTAATGCGGATGAAACAACCAACAACAACAACACCGGATGTTGTTCGAGCCAATCATTTGCCTCGTCCTGGTTTCATCAATAAATCGCGAGAAACGAGTCCATCTCCTCAACAACAACAACAACAACAACAACAATCTTGTTCCAGTGCCAAACCTTTGTCGTCGTCGATTCCATCTAATAAATGTGCTAGTAATAATAGTAATGGTAGTTGTGCTGGTAGTGTCAATGGTGCAGCAGTTCCGGTCAGTCCCAATCTGATTCGCTGGAGGGCTAAACTTTCTGGTTCTAGTGGTCCTTGTGTCACGAATCATTTGAATTTGAATGTCTCCGCTGCTGCTGCTGCGGCTGCTGCAACTACTACGAATAATTCGTCCATAGCCGGAAGCCATCCTAAGAAGACTCCACCATCATCAGGAGGTGCATCACTGGTGAAATTGTCTGGCAACGGAGCCAAATCTTGTCCTTCATCGTCGTCGTCTACGACCAGCAGCAGCAAACCATCAACGTCTGCTCCTCCTCCTTCTGCTCAGGTAAATATTATCCAATTTCAATTCAAATTTTCCCTCCTTTTTTTTTCTTTCCTTTTTCTACCAAAATTGGGTAAATAGGTTTTTAGGGTCTCTCTGTCTGTGGATGTTTGAACAGAATGTTTTTTTTTTGATGGAATGAATGAATGACATCATCCAGCCCAACCCCGAAACAGAATTTGTTTTTTTTGTTTTTTCTCACGAAGAATTGAACGACCCAGACTCACGCTCATCCATAAATACCCACTCTCCTTCTGGAGCTTTGAAACGAATAAATGTTTTAGGTGTGCCCCCAACAACAACAGCAACAACAACAACCGGTGGTGGTGGTGGTACATCCAAAAAGGAGTTTCGGGACAAGCAGACGGGAGAAAAATATTTTTTTTTTGTTTTTGTTTTTCAAATCGAGTCAGAGAAGATGATGTGGGAGGGGCTGGTTTTTTACTTTTTTTTACTTTCGGCTCCTTATTTGTCGTCATTCAAGTTGAAAAAGAATATCGATGCAGGTAGAGAAAAAAGATTCTTTTTGCCAGGAGCGTACTACCCCATGATGGGAGGGGGGGTTCAGTTCATGTCAATAAAGTTGTTGTCGTCGCTTTATGTAGGGGAGAGAAAAGTTATTGTATCATCAAGGGAAAGTAGACACATGGAAAAAGATGAAGAAGAAATATCAATAAGAAACAAGACACACAGTGGGAGGGTGGTGGTAGTGGAAGAGAGACGTTAACCCCCCGCTGGATGTCGGTGGTTGTTGCCGACATCCAGCGGGGGCACATTCTTTTTTATCCCAAAAGGAATTTTTCTTTTAGAAAGAGTTGAATGTCCGAGACGATATCATTTCGGGATTATCGAATTTCACGCAAGTTTTTCTTCTTTTTATAATAGAAAATGACTCCTCCTCGTTGTTGGTGGTCGAGAAAAAGGGAGGAAAACAAAAGACACGCAAACTCTGTGTGTGTGTGTGCAACACGCAACAACAACAACATACCTCCTCTCTCCCTAAGAGTAAATAATAATATATTCGACGAGTACATCTAATACTCTCTCTTCTCTTCTCTTTTGGTATATATAGGGCGACCGAGATGACGTCATGCCACAGAAATGTTGTTGTTGTTGCTTCTTTTGCTTGTGGAATAGAACTTCTTTTTTTTTTTCTTTTTAATAGTAGTGAAAAAAAAGGGAATCAAATGTGTGGATAAAGAAAAGAGAGAGAGAGATACCCGGCAGCTTAACTGTGACCTTCTTCATGTTGTTGTGAGTTGCCAAGATAAAAGAAGAAGAAAATCACATTCTCTCTGGCTGGATGGCTGGCGAGGTCGGCTGGTAATATCCTGACAATCCCCCAGGACACGATGATTAGACTCGGGGCAAAGGAGGGCCCACTGAGCAGAAGAACAAAAAAAAATGGCATTGATCGAAAAAAATAGAAAGATGAGATTCTTGTTTTAAATCTCTGCGCGAAATAGAAAGAAGAAGATGCGGCTGGTGTAGTAGTCAGACAATTTGAGTGATTTGGTCATCACCTTATGGGATTCGGCTTGCGGCGCTATATTTATCCTGTTAGCACCGCTGCCGCCGCGGCGGCGACTATTTAAAAAAATGTAAATACAAATTGGGATGTTTCCATTAGACGTGGCAATCGATTTCTATTAATATCTTTCGGTTTTCTCTATTTCTTTTTTCATAATGACCCAAACTCGTGCCAAAATGGATAGGGGGGAGAACTAGGGGGAGAGAGAGAACATTGATCCGCATTTCCCACGGTTCTTTGCGGATGCTGAGAGGGGAGAACCCCCATGTGGACCGGGGCGTCATTACAACATGGCGCAAAACGGAAGTCTTTTGTTGTCAAAGTTAGGCCCTAACTTTTTTTTCTGGTAAAAGAAGAAGAAGAAAAGTTGATTGTTTCATCAGCATTTGATTTTTTGGGTTTTGATAAAAATGCCGAAAAAAGAGAAAAACAAAAAACAAAAAATATAAAAAAAGTTTGAATTGCCCTTCTCTTTTGCCTTTCCAAGTCCGGAATAAAAGCCGAAAGAAAAAGAAAAAAAAACTATTATCCAGTTTTAATATCTAAATCTCACAGACACGCTCTCTCCCCCTCTCATCGTTTTCTCTCTTATCCTCGACGTCACACACGCGTGGAATTATTATTAGGACGTTGATTTGTTATTGCCTTTGTATATACGTAGTAGTTGGCTGCTTCTAAAAAATATCAACTCTCGACTATACAGTCGGTTGCATTTTTCCTCCTGGTGGGCCAGCCAGCCAGCCATTTTCATTCCCATGACAAAAATTCTAATTGGGAATTTTTTCCTTCTTTCTAAGAAAAATATTTTTGCGATAACATTTCGAGTTGTTGTTTTTATTTCAATTCCAATGAATGGATTTTCTCTCTTTCTATTTTCCGTGACATTCTACAGACGGATCGATAACGGGAATGGGCTCACAATCAGAGTCATCTAGTGGCGATTATTGGCGGCTAGCAGACGCGTCCTTGGATTTTCTTTCTTTCAAACAAAAAAATCTTTCGTGACGCGTGAAGATTTTTCTTCTCTTGTTGCGATGGCATAACAACAAAAAAAAACAAAAAACAGAACAATGAACGAGGAAATGACGAGGGGGAGAAACTTGCTCTTTATCTCTTTCAACTTGTTTGGCTTGTCGTGTCTCTCTCTCTCTCTCTCGTGTGTGTGTATTTTATTTATTTATTTATAAAAAGATAGAAGAAGAAAAAGGGGCTGTGGTAATGGCCGCCATTGACCCCGCGCCGTTGACCTTTTCTTGTTGTTTTTTCGTGGGAAGTTGAAGATGACACTTGAATTTTTTCTTTCCTCTTGACCGAAAAACGCTTTACAGACATCCCCCCCGTCGTGTTTACGTATTTGATAAATAAATAAAAGAGAAAATTTTTTTTCTTGTTTTTTTAAAAAAATAAAATAAAAATTGGGTCACCAAGGGGAAGCGAGAGAAAATTTTCAATGTCGATTTGTGGTTGAGAAAATAAGTTGCTGGGAAAACTTAATTTCATATCGACCCACTTTTTTTCATTTTTTTTTTTCCGGGTGCATTGGGTGAATTCGTGCGTATTTAATTATTTCTTTTTTAGTTTTTTTAATTGCCTCCCCAAGTAGTTGTTAAAAACAAAAAGGTCGTCGATCTATTTTCTTTCTACTTTTTTTTTTTTGTTTTTTATCTTTTTATTGGCGTCAACGACCTTTTTTTAAGAAAGAAAGAAATGCAAAAATTCAACTCTTTTTTTTTTGGAAAATTGTTTTTTGTAGGAATGTGTGACATCCCCGGGAGAGTTTAATTTAAGAATCACCTCCTCCCCTCAATGAATTTTTTTTAAAAGAAGAAGAAGAAAAAAATGGGGCGTGTCTTTTTTTTTTTTAGTTACGACCGGACGAAAACTATTCGGGTTCGACGTGGTTTCACGATTTTTCAAACGTTCCCGCCACTTTTCACACGATTTCTTCTTCTATCGTCGTGAGAGAAAGAGACTCTTGGCTTCTTTTGTCACGCCGAAAATATAAATCTTTTTCTCTCTCAGTTTCTCTACGCCCTTCTTCCAAAGAGGAAGAAAATGATGGATCTCAAATTTTCTTTTTGAAGAAAAAGAAAAACTATTTCGCCCATGGAATTGGGAAATTACTCGAATTCTATTTGAAAAAGAGTTTACACTCTACTACTAGAGTAGACATTGTCGAATAGAAAACGAGAAAGAGATACTATCGCAGATTGAAAAACACGTCAAATAGAAATATATATCTATCCATTTCTCTGTTGTTGTTGAACCGTATAGAAATGATGATCAAGATGTCGCCGAACGAAAAGAAAAGAAAAGACAAGTCACGAACACGATTTCGTGGCGTTGATAAAATAAATTCTCTGTGTGCTGTGTGTGTGGAACCGAACAATAACAAAACGAAAGAAAAAGGAGAAAAAATTCTATTTCCTTGTCGGTCCAGATTTCAATCATTTCAATCCAATCACGCGGGGGACGCTGTTATCGACATGGATCCGACGCGGAATATTTTTCTTCTGCGCCAACGATCCACATAAAGTTATGTGTGTCTGCTGCCCCTTCATCTTCAGCAGAGCCCAACTTTCTTTTGAAGGAGCCCCAAAAACTCGTTGCCTTGAGTGGCTCTCCTTTTTCTTGTGTTATTGCCGACGACGCCTACCCGCGTTTATCTCGGGACGATGTAGGGGAGGAAATGATGGCGAATGGGGTTCTCTCCCCCCCCCCTACCATCGTAAAATGCAGATGGTCATATTTCATGTGTGCAGTTTTCTTCTTCTTCTAGCCGACCAGTTTTTCTCGATTGTCTTTAACTGACTTTTTTTCTATTTTATTATTATAAAGGTGGTGGATGGAATATCGACGCCAGCTGACGCTGATCCGACCAGTTCTTCTTCTTCTACAACAACAGCCGACAATCAAATGCAGCTGCTCAACTTGCACTACGAAGTCAAACGGTGAATTTCATTTTTCTTTTTTAAAAAGTTCCGAGTAGAACAATTTTGTCTAATATACTAAAATTCAATTCTAGACTGGAAGAAACGGTCCATACACTGTTGCCATTACGTCACCAACAGTCGGCACTTATCCAATCGTACGAGGTAAAAAGAAAAAAAAAAAACGACATTTTATTATCGACCACACAATTAGTTGCCGTTTTGGGACACGTTGATTAGAAAGAGTTAAACGAAGCGCGTCACGTTTGATCGTTAAAAAAATTAAATGGACTCTACTCTTTTAAGAAATGACCTGTACAAGTTTGTGCGTGTTTTTTTTAAAGAATATTTTTTTTTATTAACGAGCCCATCATTGTGTCCAGCCATTTACTGGGCCAAATGAACCGACTCTTTTATTTTTTATTATTTTCTTTCTGATATATAATGAGGAGAATTGCATGTTAACACGAACTTGTGTGTTGTTGTTGTTATCTTTGATTGTAATCGTTTTTCTTCTTTCTTTTCTCTTGTCAAAAAGGAGAGGTTGAGTGAAGCTCAAACGCGATTGGCTACAGCTGAAGCGGAAGTGGCTCAGCTCAAGGAGCGGCTGGCTCGTTGTGAAGGGGCCGAAGTCGACGGCCGTCAAGTCATCCAGCAGCTGGAAGCCGACAAGTCGTCCATGGCCGCAAGTCACGAACAACAGAGACTCGTGTTCGACAAGTGCCTCGATGAAATTGCCAATCACGTCGTACAGGCGCTCATCTCACAAAAGGTTTTCTATTTCTTTCTTTCTTTCTTTCTTTCTTTTGACTGCCATCTAGCGAATGAAACAGTCAAACTAATTAATTCATTTAATTTCTTCATTAGAATCTTCAAGGAGAATGCCGAAGGACTCAGATCCCAAGTCTCCGACCTGGAACAGAGAAATGTGGCCCTGAATTTACTTTTAACTCAAAGTCTTCGTGATTCCATGCTGGAAAATCAAAAGAAACCACCGGCCGATAATCTAGGAATGATCAAATCGAATTCATACGAACCACAACGTGTGGAGACGTCCAATCAACGCGATTCACTTTGTTCCACCGTTAGTGACAGCGAAATCCGCATGAGTTGCAATTCGTCCATTTTTGAAACGGCCTCAGGTGTTCGACCCCTCGTGTCTAAAGATTCCAACTGGACATTGTCGTCGACGAGTAGCTCGTCATCTTCAACGGCTTCGCAAGCCGCACTGGCCGTCCAACAATCGTCGGAGCAAAATAATCCGGTCGAACGAGCGGAAAAGTTACTGGCTGTTTTGAAGCATCGCCTTTTCAGTGCCCAGCTCAACAGTTACAAAAGTATCCGCATTCAACCGAGAAATAACAGCGGAGACATCCGTCGGAGTCTTGTCCTTCCTGCGGGGCCAGTTGAAGCCTCTTCTCTTCCGGCACGTCCTAGCACTTTGTCATTTTGTCCCAGTGCTCCAGTCAAAGAAACGAACGTGATGACATGTGTCAACGATCCGTCCACTCCGTCAGTCCGCGCTTTGGTTCAAGTCCTTGAGAAACGTGTTGGCAATCCGCTTCCATCGACGAGCAGCAGCAGCAGTTTGGAGAAAGCGGAAAAATCTCCACGACCTCCGCTTCCATTAGCTCCCGGATTAGTTCGATCCATCCGCAATGCCGCCATAACGGCTGGCGACAGTAGCCACGACAGTCCGGCCAGCAAAGACGAAGGATATTCCACCATGTCGAGTGATGTTCAGGTGGATTCTTCTTCATCCAGTTCATCGTCATTCATCGCTTCCGGTTGTTCGTCTCCGGCTACATTGAGACGTAGCGCCAGTGGATCTACGCCGAATTCGACGACCCGTTCACTGCCCATTGCCAAACGCAAAACGTTGCTCAATTCATCCAGTTGTTCCAGCTCGTCGGCTTATTCGTCCGATTCGCGTCCATCACAACCCAATCGCTCCATTTCTCTACAGGAAACGCATTCCGGCGCTGTTGGACTGGAAGAGCTCAAAGAGGAGGCATCCGACGAGACTAACGAAGACATGGCCGGTGGAGGAGGAGGTGGAAGATGTTGCGAATCATCGGTGGTGCCATCTCATAGCCAATTTTCAGATTATGGCGCATCTTCTTTCAAACGAGGTTCATTAATAAAAAAAAAGGTTTTTAAATTTATAGGACATGAATAATTTATACAATTTTCTCACAGAATGGCCAGGCGTCCAGTTGGGAACGTTGTGTGAAGATTGGTCGCCCAGTTCGGTGGCCAGCGATTCTGAAGATGTCGAAAGTGACAGGGACGAAGAAATGTTTTCACGTGTCACAAATCAAGAAGAACAAAGTAAACAATTACAAACATGAACGAGTCATTTGATAACTAATAACTTTTAACTTATTACTCGTAGGTCTACCCAAATGGAAGTCGGATGACGAATTGTACAAAGCCGATCAAGAAGAGGATGTGGTTGCCGGTGAAGAAAGTTGGAAAACTTTGGACGTGAGGAACAACAAATCGCAACAGTCAGAACAGGAGTCACAACATCCGCTGAGGAGGAGTAGAGCTCAAGTTCAACTATCCAGCGATCCATCTGGCAACAATAGTTCAGTTCCTTCTATATTGCCCCGAGTGCCACCCAATTACAGCGAACACGAAATGGAAGATTGGATCCTTGACGATAGGGAACACGAACCATCGCCATCCGAGTCGGAAGAGACGAATGGAGCGACGGCCTTGCCGGCCATCAGTGAAAACAGTTACGAATCAGACGGAGATGACGAAGAAGAAGAAGAAGAAGAACTTTTTGTTCCAGAAATTGACAGTCCAACATGTGAAATGGCGGAACAAGAAACAATTGAAAGCGAAGACGACGACGATGCGGAAGAAGAAAGTCTCGACACTGAATTCACCCGCGACTATTACAGACTAGTCAAATTCGAATCCAATCGGAGTCTGGCCAACTCTGAAAAATACGATCACTGCCCACAACAAGGATGAAACGGCCTCGTCGGTAGATTTATCGACTGGATTGTTACCTCCACCCGATCGACAAGTGGCTCTCCAAACGGTGCTGGACTTTATTGCTGAACAGCAACGCTATTGCGCCATTCGTGAAACGGCCGATGCCGTCGCACCTGAATGAACTGCCGCACGGATTGGATCCATCCGTCAGTAGTTCCACACGTTGCTTCAATTGCGTCATCTGATTCGCTGACGACGACGATACGGAAGCAGAGGACAGCAGTGACGATGAAGGAGCGACCAATGGAAGGGATGGCGCTGTTCTTCACAGCGGATTCTCCACCAATTGGATGCCAGTCCACGGCAGCAGAGCGGAGCTTGTCGATTTGAACAACGCCGAGGTGCGGCTCGAGTATTTCTTTGTTTGTTTTCATAATTTTTCTTAAAAAATTCATTTTTTTTCGTTTCATTTGACAGGTGAGAGCGACGATGTTGGAGAAACTGTTTCGTTCCTCGTCCAGTTCCAGCATTAACGAGTCCAGTTCTTCCGATTCATTCGAAGGTATTGGATAATTTCATTTATCCCTGAAGGCTTTGGATTCAATTGTTTGTTTGGTTTTTTTTTTCAGTTTATTCTTGTGTATTTATGCATGTTGACTATTTGGCAAAGTTCATTTGCAGTGAAAAGTTTCAAAAGTACAAACTGTGGATTTTTTTCGCTGAAATTATTTTTTTGTTATTTTATTGAATGAAAAGGAACAAAAAAAAGGTTTATGAGAATCAAATTTTGACACTTGCTGATTGAAGAGGTTTACATTCAATTGAATGTAGTGGATGTTAATAAGGAAATGTTGAGAACTATATATTGAAACTAATGTGATACTTCCGTTACAGGAAATGAAGAGAAAGTGCGAGGAAATGTCGAGAGCAGCTGAGGATTCTTGTCCGCCATCCATTGCCAGTCCATCAGCGACCGAGGAAAGTCAATGCTAAAAAAAAAAAAACGGAAAACAAAAATAAGAACAATGCAAACAATTAACACGTGGGATTGGAAGAAATACTATTATTTCACGCTATATATTATTAATTCATTGGCTTCAATTTGATTTAATATGAAGATAAAGAACAAAATTATTAACAAATTGAAGAAGAAGACAAAAAAAATAACTCGTCGTCGTCTCGTCACAGGGTGCGGAAGATAATAATTTACAAAATATAAAATAAAGAATTGTACCTGTTTGTGATTTGTTTTCACTTTTACCCTTTTTTTTTGTTGACTATTTTTCCTTCGCCCTACCAATTTCTTCTTATTTTCTTTCAATTCATAATGTCGTCTGTCGTTGTGATACTGTCTTGATTATTATTTTCGTTATGAACTTCATTTTTATATTAACACCGACCACCACCCACTTTCAAACACACAAATGGCATGAGTGTACAAACAAAAAGTGTAATTACTGATCAAAACAATAAGCATAAACAATAGAACAAGTGACTGTCTTATAAAATTGTATCTCTCAATTTATTCTATTGCTTTTTTTAAAAAAATTATTCAATGAAATCTATTTTTGAACTGAGCGCATTTTTTATTTGTTTTACCTTTCTAAAAGTGGAGCTCTGGCTGCCACCCTTTTCGCAAGTAGACAATCAAGCAACACCCTCTGACGGCCAATTTATAAAACAACAAGCCAATAGCCTTTGATTTTGTAGTCATGTAACAAATTTCTCAAGGTTTTTAATTTTTATTCAAATTTTAGAGTATGAAGAGAAGGGTTGTGGTCAGCAACTCGTTTCGATTTTATTCTCTCGTGTTTTACTCCCCTCCTTCTGGTTTTAACGGAAACAATTCTGAATATTTTGAGAAAGCATGCAGTATCATCTTTTAGAGTGATAGGCCACATGCAAATAAGTAACAATCTAACTGAATCTAGAGTGGGATTTGCATTGAGGTACTTGCCATGATTACTTGTTTCACCCAAATAACCAAATATCCTATGTAGAAATTTGTAAAGTGGTAATCACACCTCTATTTTTATTTACAAAAGTGATATTTCATCAGACCAGTCCCAGAAGTTCAAAATGGCTGGACCCATTCTTGTATCATCGGCAATGAAGATTAACCGGAATTTCTTTGCCCAAAAGCTACAAGCGTTCAAAGAGGAGCCACCCCTACAGAAAACGAAATGCTTTTGGTTTTGGTATGAAGGTGTTGGAAAATGCCCAAACACGAAATCATCCAATCTTGCTGTCATTTAAAGATGTCGGGGAAATTGCTATTCCAATCTCAAAAGAAGTAAAATTGATTCTACATCAAACAAGATTCTTTCTAATTTTATTTCCTGTTTTAGGATTCCCAAAGGTTGAAAGCAGTTTCACAACCCATTCGCAAAGGGTTATGGGAAATGAATCTGCTGTCTTCACACTTTGAATACAGGGAATCCACATGTTGCCAAATACCTAAATCAAACTATTCCCATCATGGTTGATCTCACCCTGAGGAATATGCAGTTAAATCGAGAACAGCTGGAAGGATTTCAAGTAGTGCCATACAAATTAACAATCGCCGAGCCTGGAACAGGAGTCTTAGTCCAACAGCCGGCGATTGATTCCCTTGGTAAATCATAAACTCGATTTTTGAGATAATCCGTAATCTAATCCGATTGACATGATTTCAGGAGTTTTTGCGACTATGATCGTTCAAGTGCCTTTTCAAGGTGGTCATCAAGGTGGAATCATCAAAATACTTCGTGGAAAACTTATGCGCACCTTCGAGAACGCGTCGGAGAGCAGTTCTTTATTTTACTATACGGCGTTCATGTCGAATTCCAGTGTTGAAATGGCCGAATTGAGCAGCGGTTCGATGGTGACCCTTACTTTCCATCTCGTTTGCTCGAATCCTCCGTCGTCAACTTCCGTACCTACATATTTTAAAGATGTGGCTAGTATTTTGTTGCAACTGAGTCCTACAGGCCCTGATCGCCTTTTGGCAATTCCCCTGGACAGCAACGAAGTCTCATTTGCTGCTCTATCTCCAGCTAACCGTCGTCTGTATGATTTGTTTAAAAACATGAATTTCCTCCATATTCGGTTGGCCATCGTTTGCTACTTTCGCGTTATCAGAGTGAGTGTCCCGTATTCTTTTCCTGTGTTATTTGTATGTTTATTTCGATATATTTCTTGCAGGCAAGTCAAGCAAAGCGCTGCAAATGTTGCGTGGAACGTAGCATTCCATGCGAGAAAGCCGTTGTGCAGCAGCAAATTTACCAGGAGAAAATTTCCACCGTCAAGTGGCTGGATACTTCGGATAAAGACATGCAATTTGAAAGTCTCCACGTCGACACTAGTACAGAAGTCGTCGGTGGTGAATCTCTATTTTCCGAGAAACCAACCGTAGAAACTGTTGATTCTCAGACGGGTTTGTTGCATCAATGGTTCCATCGACCCATGCTGGTCATCTGGCACA
Organism: Daphnia galeata; assembly: GCA_030770115.1. Classification (NCBI taxonomy): domain Eukaryota; kingdom Metazoa; phylum Arthropoda; class Branchiopoda; order Diplostraca; family Daphniidae; genus Daphnia; species Daphnia galeata. The sequence goes on along the minus strand of CM061116.1, from coordinate 16,697,351 downwards.
AGGAGCGCTCATTGCAACTTGACTGTCTCCACAGATTTGACATTCTGCTGAAAAATCTTCAACTCGGAGCTCAATCGGTGAATGGAAATAACGAAACTCTTCGCTCATTGAATGATATCATCAAATTTTGTAAAGAATCTCAAGAAACATTTTGGAAGAAGGACAGTATCATCCAATTATTGAAACTCTGCCTTCAACTGAAGTCAAACAAAGAAACTATCGAGGTGATGGAATTCCTAGCAAACAAGGAAGGAATCCGATGCGAATCGACGGCCGATATCTTGGTTGAAGTAGTCAAATCAATCGGATGGGATTTGTGCGTCGACTCGATTCTAAAATTCATTTGTAGTAGCCGCGCTCAAGAACAAATGCCCAACTTTATCTATTTCATCTCTCAACTTTTAAATGCTGGATGCCACAAAGCAGCTGCAGTAGTCGCCAGTCAAATCTGCACCTTCCTGTCGTCTGGTAACTTAATAACTGAAATGGATATCCCCGTTTTCGCTCGCTGCGTCGACTTTCTGATGGTCATGGATGAAAATCCTTTGACGAAACATCCAAAACGACTATATAATCTTTTCGTTCATATCAAAGAGAATTTTCCTGGTTTCCTACCTGTACTCCAGCTTCTGATGATTGTGCAGAATTATTTGGATGCTCGACCTGCCGAGCGTATTACTGATACGGCGATTGCGTGGTTTTATAACCTCTGTCTTCATCTGAGCGGAATAACCATCCCAATCCAAACCCAACCGGATGCAATTCTTTCTGCTTTAAAATTATTTGTTTCCACTGGAGATTCTACAATCATTCAAATGTTCAAGAACAATCTCTCTTCAGATGTCAACCAATCGAATGGCATTCTAAAATCTTTAATTGCATTGGAAGGATTTTGGAGTTTCGCCCAATTGTCGTCGGAGAACAAAGAAGTTGTGGCGTCGTTGGTTGACAAACGAATTCAGTGGCTCATTCCCATGCCTAAACCGACAGCCACTTGGGAAATTCCTAATATTACAGTCGTGGATCATCCTATTGTCGAAAACTTTATGCGCTCGAATTTACAAACAATGTCGTACCAGAACTTTAACAATAAACAACATGCCCGTAACTGGATGCGAAAACATTACCATGAACTCGCTCCATATGCCGAACTTGAAGTCAGAGGCGCTGGAAGAGGAGCTTTTTGTATTATCGAAAAAAAGAAGCGACGGTACATCGGAGGAGAAAGGAAATTTGCTTTGTTCCACAAAGAATTGATGGAGCTAATAGATTGGCGTCTGAAAAGACTCGGTGACACCATCTTTTCTATCGTCAAGGATCAAAATACCGATGAAATCTCCTCGGCTGAGGTTGTCCAACAGCCGACTACAGAAACAATTCCGACTCCTGTTCAAGTTACTCCCGTCGTTCCAGTAACTCCAAAATGTGTCTCCAACCCCGTCGTCCTGGACAGAGTGGGAACTCGTGCCGTTACTGTTTTGTCAAATATACAACAACAACAACCCGTTAAGAAGAATGCTGCCAAAGTAAAGAAAACTACTGCCAACCGCATAGTAAGTCCTTCCAAGTTAGCGCAACTTTTAAATAATCCTGCCGTTGAAAAAAAGAAGCCGGTAAAGACACTGAAAACCAGTCCTACAAATGTTCTTTCTGTTCGTCAAGTGAACCAAGTTCAACCTTCTTTTCAGTCAACTAAATCGTCTGTTGACAGCAAGTCATCCATTCCTGTTCAAACTTTGTTACCCAGCAACGTTCCTTCCCCAAAGACAACCCCTCGAAGGATAGGAGTAGCTAAGAGACCCATCGTTATGGCAAGTTTCTCGCAATTTAACAATCCAGCTATTGATGTTAAAGAAGAACCCGCTTCTAAACGAGCGAAGTTGGAAATGGTCTAGCCTTTGTGCATTCGTTTAATAATTCGGATTATTTTTCTTACCACTGTTACTGGTTAAGCAAGCTATGAAATTTTCTTCTTTACGTTTTTATGTTTTTTTTTGTCTGGCAGTTTTTTTGTGTTTAACTGGAAGTCTGATAAACACGTCTTTGAACGAAACTTGCAACTTTTAAATTCAGTTTTGCTTTCTGTGTTTTATTTTTGTGTTTTCAGCCGTTCTCAATACATTTTGTTTTGACACACAGAATTTGCTTGAATTTTGTTTTTATTGACTGCTAAGTTCTTTCTTATTTGTTCAGATTTAAAAAAATAAAAAATAAAAATAAAAAGATATTGTGCTTCTTCTTCTCTCCGCTTGGCTGCATTCTCCTCGTGGCTCGTGGTGGTTGTATGGTGTCATGGACGCATGGTCGTGGTCGTCGTGACTCGTTAGCTAGTACTGGTTTGTCTTCAATTCTTATTTTCAGCAATAGTAAATGTTATAACTTTTTAAGACGCTTACATTTTCATAAAAATTGACTATTTTATTATGTTTCATTCGTTCTAGAATAATGGAAAACACAGTAAACTATGGTACTCCAGCAAGGCGTCTTTTATTAGAGGCCTACCCAATTTTCTATCCATTTGGTGGAATCCAGTTGTACAAATCACAGAATGTCTTGGAAGATTATAGGGGAAGTCAACCATCAATTAAGGTACCATAATTAACGAAAGATATAAACAGACTTTTGAGTTTTAATAAATTTTGTTTTAGATTTTGTTTCTTGATCCGAATGATTTAATGAGCATTCTCCATACTGTAACATCTAAATCGTCTGATGGCAAAATCTTAAACATACATTCTAATCAGCAATGCCTACAATCTTTTGCTCGGAATATCCTAATCCTCAAAATCATCTCTGCGACTAGTTTTGATGTCAATAAAGTTGACAACATCGGTTACTTATGGGATATATGGTACAACATCAAGTGGACCAAAACTACTGTAGCACGATTTCAAATGGATGTGAAGAGTCTTATTGAGGATGGACTGCCTGTGAATTGCTCTGAACTGAGCAAGCAACAATATGCACTCTTAAAAGATTTGTTGCTCTTTTGGCTATTTTCACTAAGTAACAGCTTAATGCAGCCAACTGAAATGAAAAGAGTTCTGGAAGAAAGGTACCATGCTTTTTTTTACAATTTCTTCCATTTCCAATTTTGTTTCCTTTTAAAGCAATATTGACTTTTTATTTATTTTGTGTCTTAAGGTCACAATTCCAATCAATAAATGATGGCAAAGCAAGCTTTTCTGTACTTCTCAAGAAAAAAGAAATAAAGCAAAGTGTCAAGACTGCTAAATTAGCTCTCATATCACAATGGAGTATTAGAGCTTTGGATACCGAACTTCAACATTTTCCCGAATCCTTGAAGAAGAGACTTTCCCAGGAAACGAAACTCTACTACAAAACTGGCAATTGCTCTCTACAAACGGAGGAAATAGTTGCCGTAAATCCAACTCTTCTTGAACCGAAAACTCTTAATTGGAGAGTTGATATTTACTCGTGTCCGTTCGACAGTTACCTTCCACTCCCCTTAAACGAATTGGATATCTCCGTCACAGAAGGTGTCGCGATTCGATATTGTCAGAAGATGTTGAAGAAACTCGTTGCGGCCTACCAAAAGAAGAAGAAGGAGACTGTGCAATTTCATTTCCATTTAGGCGACTCTTTGCAATTTTGTCGTGATACTTCCGAGAAATATGACGTGATTGAAAGCTTTAACCTAGCGGATGATGTAGGTTTGGCAAATTTGATGGTCTCTTGCAGTCAAAAGCTTGAACTTCACCCGTACTCGATGCTACTCACGGGGAGTTCTCATTGGGGATATGCAGGTAAGACAGTTGTCTCGTACCTTGAAAAATGTCTTGGAACTCCTTTAAGCATGATCCCAACCATTTATGGACTTCGTTTGGTTAATAATGTGGAATTGGGCTCACACACTTTTTTAAAGTGTGACTGCTTTGAGGGATATAAACCTATACATCTAATTTGGCGCCAAGCTCCTCGACTTGAAAATGTCCAACTCCAATGCTCCCCTTCACTCGAACGCTGTCTCAAAAGCCTGGAGAAGAAATGTTATTTCTTGGAACAGATTGGAAATGATTGTGAAAAAGCAATGAATTACCTCTTCAATTATGAAGAATGTGGAAACGAGCGTTACACTCCCCTCACTTTTCATTACATCATCGAAAGTTTGAAACAACGTACCAACTTGCAACAAGATGCCAATAAGGAGTTCTACAAGTTCGGATTTCCGCAAAATTTCTCATTAGCTCATCGAACTCTTGAAGATTGGAAAAAACGTCGCCCACTCGCTCAGCTGACAATCGTTAAGCCTTTCCAAAGTATTATTCAACAGTTCCATGGACTCCTTCAACAGGTATTTAACGTCGACCATGACATAGTAAATTCTTCCTGGCTGCGGATCGTTGTGTTACCGATTGCAAACTATTCGAATTACGTAAAACGTATTTACGCGGGTGAAGGGGGCGAATTTTTCTGGCAAAATTGGGAAAAGGACATGCCTTTCTGTCAGTTCATCGACAATTTCGATCTTTGCTTTCATCGGAATGAAGACGGATGCTTCCAATCGGTAGAAGTCTCGTTCTTCCTACCTGCCCAACACTATCTGGAGAATACTCACAGTGTCGTCGTTATCGACATGATTACAGGATTTCCGGTTTTAGCTATAAATGAGCTAAGAGGAGTGTCGCAAAAGATTGTTGATAATTACTCGTCTCACAGTGAGCCTTACCCTGAGTCTAAAGGTGTCCAGCAAGTTATTGGAATGCAGGCTACGAATTGTAAAGAGTCGGAAACAGAATACATCGTCCAGATTGAAACAAACATCAACGAGGATCCTGGAGGTAAAAATTTGTGTTATTCATCCCGGTCTTTTTATTCACTTGTTTCTTTTGATACAGATTTGAAAATATCAACTGACCAGGAACTGCCATGCGAATCTGCGCATCGAGTTACTTTGTCTTTTGACCAAGCGAAGGGACTACAACCTCTTACTTTGGGCTTTCCTTATCCTGTTTTAGCCGGAAATATTCAAGCATCTTTTTGTCCTTCTGATCACTCCGTTCAAGTTGTCCTGAAAAAAAGCGCTGCTCGAACCATGGCCTTGTCATTTCAATGAGCCCTTGAAATGGAAAGTGGGCGAATTTTCTCCTTGGAAGGATTGGAGGGGCCCTGAATTCGATGATCCACGCGATTTAATTGAAGCTCATATTGGAGGATCATTTTCAACTACAAGTGATGGTCGCCCCTTGTTGACTTCGCATCTTGACGATATTCGCTTTTCAATAATATCCAAAACCATGGATCAAGCCTTTGACGGTTCAGAGTATTTTGTGATTGGGAACCCTAAATACCCGTTAAAACCATTGTGGCATTTGCGCGTCCATCTTCCAATTCGCATTTCTCCTTTTTTGGGACCGATTGCATTAATATCCGCCTATGATCACTGCCTAGCTGATCAACTGGTCGCTGACGGACATTTGAAAGATAAAAAGTTTCAAGAATCTTTCCAACGCGTTTTCCACAAAGGTTGCAAAAATAAATCAGTTCCACTGGGGCTTACACAGGAAGGGTCTGCTGGATTGCTGCGCTACGTACTTCGCCTTAATTCGACAAAAATGGTTCCCAGCACTTGGCAAAAAGAAAATCTTCCATTGGGATCCACGCGGACCCCCTACCTAGCGACATTCATTTCGTTATTGTACTTGGACAATGAAGATATCGTTGCACTAGATGGTGGAGCCACCTGTGTTAATTTGATGCCAACACCACAATGTTGCGATGGATGTGGAATGCAATCGAGCGAAAAGTTGATGCGTTGTTCACAATGCAAACTTGCCCATTATTGCACCGCCCAATGTCAGAAAAATCACTGGAAAACGCACAAGAAAACTTGTACGATGTTTAAGTGAATTCATGATTCAATTTTCTGTTCTTTAACTTAGATGTCGTTCGTTTATTTTCATTGTGTCTTTGTTGCTTTACGCAAACACAGATTTGTTTTAAAATACATTTTGTTGTCATCCCTGATCCATGTGTTAGTTGATAGGCCCTTTGTTTTCTGCATGCAGTTTTATTTTTAAGAATTCATAGCTTCTATGTTTTTAGAAAATAAGAAGTACGTCTTCCAAATTTTCACACAGATAAAGCTAAAATAGCGTAATTCAAATGCAGCTGGACGTTGGCGCTGATCTGTTCGAAGTTTTTACTTTAGTACGTCTACCTTTTATTTATTTGTTTTTTAATTTTTAACTGAATTATAGTAAATGGGTATTTTTATATGCTCAGTATCATTTATTTTCTATCTAATTTTTCTTCAGCTTGGAATGATGAATCAATGGGATAGATTGTAATATTCCCCGTTAGAGGCGCAGTGGGATAATTCGTCTCTTCGTTAGTCCGTTGTCTCGAGGCAGTCTGAATGAGTCAGCTGTTGAGTCGTCTAAATCAAATGAAATCACGTCGACTCGATTCAGTTGATAGAGAGATGAATGTTTTGTTTTGAGAAACATTAGCGTTTGACATTTGTTGGTGAGTCTTTAAATTTTGCTTTCTAAATATAAGAAATTATACTGACTAGTTACATCGTATGACTTCTCCCGAAATGTGAACCCTGATGGAGATTCTTAACTCTTACGTTTTGTTTCTGTTTCCTTTCTAGCCACATGCTTGTTTTCACTTGTTTCAAGCAAAATGGATCAAGGCTTTAAAAACATTTTGGACGGGGCTCTACAATCCCATCTTCATTACCTGTCAAATAACTGTCAATTTGCTGCAAGTGAGAAGCTGTGTAAAAATGAGGTGTTCAACGTTAAAAGTTGCAATGACAACATGGCCAGTATTCCTGTTTCCCTTGAAGTGAGTGTTGTTTCTTCCAAGTTAAAGAGAATGTTTTTAAACAAAAGTTTTTTACTATAATAGGAACTGAAAAAGTTAGCTGATGTGAATTCTACAGACCACAATTTAGGCCTCACAAATAATAAATTCACACCGAAAATGTGGCAGATCAGTGGCCAAGAAGCATTGGAAAGAAATGGTTTGGCGGCCCAAGTTGAAAAGTATTCAGGCACTATCCCGTTTTTAACCAACAAAATGTTACGACTTATGGGTGTGAACCCTCTGTCTGTTGAGGTGAAATCTACCTTGCAGCATGTCATCATTTGTGGAACTGGTAGCTCTGTTAAATTTTACTCCAATGAAAACCAAGGTACAATATTGTAAAAATTCCAAATGTTATTTAAAAAAAAAGAAATTAAATGTTTTCTCTTTGGCTCTAGGAGGATTCATGAAAATGATTCTACAGATCCCCGTTGAAGGTGGTCACGAAGGCGGACAAATAAAAGTTGAATTTAATGATCAAATTCGATTGTTCAGTGTTTGGGATGGAAGTGACAGGAGTTATTACCACGTTACATCTTTCTATTCGGACTGCGATCATACGTTTGAAGAGGTCACTTTTGGCTGGCGGTTGGCCATGGTCTACGACTTGGAGCTGGAATCGAATCATTTTCCACACCCCTTATCATCGCCTGCGAATCTCTACACCTTTGTGGCCGAAAAAAACCTTCAACATTTCATGGCGCGGTGGAACCCAGCGAGGAACAATCATCCAAACCAGTTGTTCTTACTTCTTGAGCATCGCTACCCTCCGTCTGAACTCAGTTTTTGCCACCTGAAAGGTAGAGATCGTCTGTTAGTTCAGTTTCTTCTCTCTGATGACAGCATCAACATGTACTTGACTCACTTACGAAAATCCAAGAGCGAATCACCTCTCGAATTTCTGTCAGAAGAAGAAGAAGACGACGAGATTACCGACGATGAAGATTCGGATTGTTCGATTGGCGACTGTTTTTGTTGTGTGGAAAAACGTTGTAAATGCCTCCAGTTAAAACGAAAGCGAGACAACTTTGATTTAAATACGCCAATTAGGGTCGAGTATTTAAGCCTGACATGCCTCGATAACCGAATCGTAGAATGCCCCCGCATCAACGTTGACATCGATAAAGAAATGATCTGTTTTAATCGCAATCTCTCCACGCTCGACACCGACGAAACTTTTGTGGAATATGATTTTCTGCAAAAGGAGGACGATCATTTCGACCCTAATACCTTACGCTACGTATTTAATACCCGAACCGTGCTTGTACTTTCCAAAAAGAATTCCTTGAGCTTTGAGCTATTTTGCAATTTCACCTTTGCGCTGGATCGACTAGAAGCCAACCCGGACATCAGAGGCTTGAATGAAGTGATCACCTTTTGCGAGATGAATCCCGTTAGAGTTTGGGTGGGTGCCATTGATCGGGAAGAGAGGACACGACGTCTGTTGTCGATGTGCATTCAATTGAGAGCCGTACCGGAAGGTTTGAAGTTGCTGAAAATATTGTCCAACATTTTCCCAGGAGTGCCTATCCAATACGAAGGATTAAGGAACAAAGCGATTGCCATCGAAGCAGCTAATCTTGTCAACATGATTGGATTGAACACAGCAATTTGTGATTACCTAAACAAGCTCTTCTCTGAACAGCGGATCAGAGAGCAATTGGAAAATTTGGTTCACTTTGTGATGAGACTTCATGAGCTCGAATTGATGGACGACATGGCAGTAATTAGAAAAATCTTGGGCGAAGGCTGTGTAACGTTTCTTTGTATTCCTCATCCAAACAATATTGCGCGCGAGTTGCCCGTCTCCGCCCTCGTCACGGGCACAGCCATGGTCTTCCGCTTGTACCAGCAGAATTCAGTCATGTTGAATTTGAAATCTCTTGGCCTTGCCCTCAAGTCGCTTGATCAACGTAAACTTTTCTTCGTCATCAAAGGAATCTCGACTACATGCCGTTCATACCTTGACAGCAAGCACGAATTTCAGAAGGTGCTACAGGAGTTGCACAGAAAGCTGATAAATGCCTTTATACCGAAAGACGTGGCCGTCGAAGTCATGCTCTTTTACCTTCAACTGGGAGACGCCATTTTACTCAAGAAACTTACTCACGAGCTGACTTACTCGGGTAATATGCGGGCCATTGAAATGATCGTGGCTTCTCCTGACGTCTGGAACAAATCTTTGGTCACTTTGGGAGGAAAATGGACTCTTAACTTGCTGGTCTGTGCTCGAATCCAATTTCTCTCGAAAACGCAAATGCCTGTATTCAGTTGGATCCAGGAAACTGCCCTTTTTGACCATGAACCTGCGGTGAACAAGTTTTTCAGATCCTCGGCTATGAGAGAAACTTTTACTGGATTCGCAAGTCGAGAACATGCAAAGACTTGGTGCGATGAATTATGTGTACCCGATCAGGTCTCGTTGGGATACAGCGCGAAATTTGAAATCAAATGCGGAGGCCCGATTTTCGAGTGTGTCATCACTAAAACTCGCGATTTGTATCAGCATAATCTGAAGTTGTTTCACCAGTCGCGCGCTGAGTTGCTGGCCCTTCAAGAACGGAAACGCCGCCGACTTCCGTCCGAAGAATGCAGTTCCAAAGTCAGTGTCATCAAAACATCTCTGATACATTCATCTTCATCTGGAACTTCGTCCTCCGTCTCTCCTCCAGTTCCTAAACGGATGCGCAGCAATGACGTCGAGCGGAAGTGAATCGTATCAAATTTTGTTTTCTACTTTTCATTTCAAGTCGGTAACATCATTTCTGCAATATGCATTAACATTTCACGTTGGTTTTCTTCTTTTTTTTTTCTTTAACGAAAGTTGATGGGAAAATTTCCTTGTGTTTCTCGCGTTACTGTTTATACTGTTCGATTTAATTTGTTAACTAGAATTCCATGGGCGATCCTTGGTTGAAAAAAAACAAGCCTCAAACTGAATTGATTTTTATCTGCTGGAACAAAAAATGTTTCGATACAGTCATTTTTTGAATACAGAAACCTTTTCTATATGAAACAGGATACAACATGTTATTTATTCGATTGATCAAAGTCTGAAATTTCTTTTCGTGTCTTTCCCTTCAGACTTTGATTGGCGGGTGTGGCGATAGGGATGAAGTATCAAATGGGAGCTGTAAGTAGATGTCAGTCAGTGATAGATAAAACAAGGTATGTGATCTATCTGCGGGTTGACTTGCTCGTCTTCAAGTGTCAATAGGAAAGCCGTTTCACCGATAAATGTGGTAGTAAATTGACATCGCTCACACAGTAGGGACTTGATTAATTCAGGTTTCTAATGTGTCTGCGACCTGACTGGACTGCACGAAGTGTATCTGTTTACATATCGGAGATTATGTATAGCATGATAAGAAATGTCTTCTTTTGCCACAAAACGGTTATCTATGTCTCATAAATACTGCGGCACTGAAATAATAACGTATCGATAAGCGACGGAATTTTGTTTTATTTGAAAACGAGTCAAACTATATGCTGTCGATTGTATATACTTTAATTACTTTATAGTGTAACTCTGAATCATTGGAAAAATCATACTGTATGTTATATATATTTGGACTTATCTAATAGTAACCCTGCCGCGTTGTAGATTTGCCTTGAGTTTGTTGCGTGTTGGCCTTAGTTTTTGTATTATTTGCAGCGTTTGTGTTAGTTGCTCCAGAAGATTGGATGTAAAACTTGCCTCCTGGTCCTTGAACCACAGGTGGAATATTGGCACGAGGATATGTTGAAGATATTTGAGGAACGGGTCCAACATTCGTTCGGGGCACTCCTGATAAGGTATTGCTGTCAAATGAAATTTTAAAAAATGTACAACTCTGTCAAAATTCTAATTTTTTATCGTGCATGTAGATCTTATTACTTCACTGCTGGGATCCGTGAAGAACTACTTCGAACACTGAAAATGTTGGAACTTTCGGACGAGAAAGATTCTCTCTTCTTCCTGCATTATTCAAGAATAATAATTGACATGGCAAGTTAATAGATGCAGCTAAAATGGACTCACTTGCGTGCTTTCTTGGTGTAAACCATGTAGGTGCATCCGATGATCAGGATCAAAAGGATGAGAGCAACAAGACCACAGGTGATGTACAACAGCAGTTGAGTGTTGTTATCTGTATTATTAGTCGGTTCAATAGTCGTCGAAATTCCCTCCGTAGTAGTTGGAGCAACTGTCGTTGTGGTTTTAGTTGTAGGAATTTCGGTGATTGGAACTTCAGTAGTAGTAGTAGGAATTTCAGTTGTAAGAGCTTCTGTAGTAAGAATTTCTGTAGTAGGAATTTCGGTAGTTGGAATTTCAGTTGTAGGAACTTCAGTTGTAGGAACTTCAGTTGTAGGAACTTCAGTTGTAGGAACTTTAGTGGTAGATGTTATTGGAGGGCGGGGAGTGATTACAGAACAGGTGGAACCATAATCGCCAGGACTGAGTTCCTCAAAGGTAGCGCCACTATCACAAGTTCCACCAGACACCCACCGCAATAAATTGGGGTTGTCTCGGATGAGCCAAGCCAATTTGCAATCAGAACAAATGATGCTATCTTAAAAAGAAATCAAACAGACGTAAATTTAAAAAAAAATACAATTTTCGTTTATTAGATAGCATAATTGAGGTACTTACTGCCAACAATTGAAACTAGTCCAGAATTCGTCTGATTCATTTCGTCAAGAGCTTCCAAGAAAACTTCCCATTCGAAATTAGTTAGAACATTGTTATCAAGTAGGATGTTTGCTCCGCCGTAGTTGCCTAAATGAGATAATCCACCGTAGATAGCGTTATTGAATCTAGTTTTTAAAAAATGCGAGAGGATATACCTTGACTAAAGGCGTCATATGAAATGTCATTCACTGCGTTATTTGACAGGTCTATCAATCGAACCGAGAGATTATTCAAAAAGTTGAACGCATTTGAAGTGACCAACTCTATTTTGTTATTTGACAGATCGATCGACGTCAAACTCACAATATCACCGAGACTTCCAGGCACAAGAGTTATTAACGGCGACCGTCTGATGACCAAATCACTCAGTGGGACACCGTTGGAAGCTAAAGAAAGCATTATGTCGTCAGCCACTGGATTGCTGAGGTCAGTACTGCCGTCAAAGACGAGCGTTTTCAACGCGGGCAATGACTGAGCTGGGAACTTTTCATTTAGTAAAGGATTATCAAAACCCAAACAATCGATGAAAGACAATTGTTCGGCTTTTCTTAAACGGGGAAGAGAGCTGAAAGAATGGATTCCAGTTACACTTGTCAATCGAATGTTTATCATTTGTAGGAAATTCTGAAGAAATGACCAATTGAGTTGGTCAATATCGCAATCAGTAATGGAAAATTCCTGAGCGTAGTTGCTTGACGATCGAAATGCTTTTGGGCTAATATTAAGAGTGGATCCAAATGTACAGCTAGCAATAGCAATGACCCGTGCACGTTTGTCGGCCAACAAGTTATCAATGATGTCAATTTTATTTGGTTTTCCGCCGACATCCGGTACCAAAGCGAAGCGATTAATTTCGAGTTCTGTTGAATCCTGAAAAATCAATTGAATTTGCTCATCACTAACTAATGATCCTAAACAGGTGATATCCAGATTTCCTCCCCCACTTGCATCGCAATAACAAGGAGAGTAAATGGGTACATTCATTTCATTGTAACATCTTGACTGCTGGGCGTGATTTGAACTCCACAAGCTCATAAACAAAACCTGCGCAGTAAGTGCAAAATAATATATTACAGAAAATGTTAGCTATTTTAAAGAGTTTACTTTAGCATGCATACCCAACTGAAAATTAACTTTAGAGAGAACACAAATGTCCTCATGGCGCACAACTAATCTGAAGTAATCCAAAATGTGGGATGTTTAGCTTGTCGTAGTTACTGATCAAATGACGTGTTTTGTAAGAATAAATCGACTGTTCGCCTTGAAAATAAGCCTCCCCACGTTCAAAGTCGTGCGGTCTATCAGTGAATCTCTATTATCACGGGATCGAGTCCAGAAGTATTTGGTTCCTTTTCGTTCGTTATAACGTTTGCTGTCGACACAACGACATTGTTTACCGCTACAGGTAATGCTCATTTCAGTGTTTGAGCAGATAGCAATGTGCGTTGGCCTAAGGGGGAATTGACGAGAAAAAATTGAAGTCATAAGCAAATATCAATAAAAGTCCCTTGGAACAACTGAAAAGCTCACGCGTCGTTCAATTTTCCTACCGAATAAATAGATTAATATCAGTTGGAGATAATGGACTTGACAAATGGATATTTTCCTTGATCTCATGATGTTGAAATATCACCTGGCCGTACAGTCATATCCAACTCTACTTAAGGTGTCACGAAGCCACTCTTTATTTGTGAGTCTGTTTCATCGGACCATGCAAGGTCGCATATCTCAAGCTGAATCAAATTGTTTGCGCATTTGAAGGCAATTACAGTTCTTACAGCACCATGAATCAACGGAGCTCAATCTTATTTTACCTCTGTGTAAGTCAATCTTTTTTAAATTATTGATCACTATAATTTACCCAATTTAATTATTTGTTTGCCATGACAGTTGTTGTTTTTGTTTGATGGCATCGATCAAGCAAAAGCTTTCGATTGTGGTCGTTGCGTTTGCAGTACAGATCCCGCTACCGGATTCCAGAATGTCGATTGTATTGCAGTTCCCTTTTTAGAGATCAAAAACACATTCGCCGCAAATACTGGATTTGGCGATGTCAACCGATTTAGAGTTCTCCCAAAAGTTGGAGACTCTGTGATACCATCAAATTTGCTGGACACCTATCGAGCCCGTATTTTTAATTTGACTAGTTGTGGTAGTAATGTCATGACAATCGATCCTAATGCCTTCAAATCATCGTCTACAACTACACTGGAATTTCACATCATTGACTGCAACATCGGCAGTTTAACTTGGTCATTTTTTAATGGTTTCACTAGTTTAAACCTGTTGCAACTGAAAGGTGCTGCCAATATTCAATCCTTGAGATTCCTACCTTCACTTCCCAGCGTCAAACGGCTCTCGATAACTAATTGCAAAGGAATCGGTTCGCTTAGTTTTCCCGGGTCATCTCTAACAGGATTGCAGAACCTCGTCATGACGGAAAATGTGGAACTGACTGACGAGAAATTGGAATCAATCCTCACGACGTTAACTACTGCCAACGGCTTAGAGATATTGTCGTTGAAAAATAACCCATTCATTTTTCGTATTCCGGATACATTGGCAAATTTATCGGCGTTGAACTGGCTGGATCTTTCCTTTTGTAACATTGATTCCATATATTCCGACTCTCTTTCTTTCTCCGCTCCATCTGTCAAAATACTTGATCTAACAAAAATGTATCTATTCAACATCTCCGATAACTCCTTCGAAAACGGTATTTCATTTTTATTTTTTAAAATTGTTAAAATAAAGCCTTTATTAAATTTTGTATTTTTTCTCAAGGTTATTATGGTGATGCGAAAATTTCCCTCGATAACAATCAGTTGACGGAATTCAGATCGACCGTCTACAAAAAAGTTCTGATGGAAATGCAAAATTCCCAACTGGGCACAGGCGTTGTCTCTATTAAAAACAGTTAAATATTCCTAATTGCTTACATAAAATCATTCAAGTATTAATTTCCATAAAAATAATAGACCCAATTATGTGCGATTGTCAAATGGCCTGGCTCATTCGCGATTCTCAAGATCTGTTGCCGTTCGTCTCCGGAACCTGTTCAAACTCGACTGAATTTCAGGATCTTAATCCCAGTTGGTACGAACTATGCGATCCCTTGACTACTACTACTACTGCACAACCGACTACTACTACCACACAGCCGACTTCTACTACCACCACAACAACAACAACAACGACGACGACGACGACTACCACTACCACCACCCCAAAACCGACAACAACGTTGGAACTGACCACTACCGAGATCCCAATCAATGAAAATAACACGACAAAAACCGATTCGACAACTGTTTTGATGACCGTGACTACCGAAAGTGCCCCGCCGTTAAACGACAACAATTACGACATTTTTTTCTACATCCTTTACGGCATATTGGGTTTGGTTGTCTTGATTTTAATTGCCGGATTGATCTACTGGTTCTACCATAATACCGCAAAGTCAGTTTCATTTCTTAAACTATTTTGAAGAAGTGTAAATTAATTTAAAATTCTCGAAACAGGAAAAAGATGCTAATGGCGATGACAAGGGATGTCGAAGTTTCTTCTCGCAGCTCGTCTTCCGTTTCTCGTCGAACGGATCCTTTAAGTTCAGTTTCTATTAGTGACAGACATCGTGCTCTTGAGACCCGTTCTTTGGACCCTCGAGCGTTAGATCCTCGTTTATCTTACGCACGAATGCCGGCACCTTATCCACCAACAGCCAATAACTTAGGGTAAGTCGTGTTGTCCTTCTTTTATGTAGTACGTATATAAGACACTAGTAACAAATGTATAATAAATTCCAGAGGATCGGTTAGGATCACTACGCCCTATCGGCAACAGCCTACTAAAAAGAACCAACCAGCACCAGCACCACCCATGACTAACCGGGTGCGAGGATTAAGAAGAGTCGAATTTTAATTTTGTTTCACGTCTTAATTTTAAAATAATACAAATACGAATTCTATTAAAGATGAAGACTAACAATGTATATATAATTTTTAAATTGGCTTTTTGATTCTTATGTAGGAAGAAAATGCAATAAATATCCTATTCAAAATTGTAGTGGTAATAATGGAATTTACATGTACTGTATAAGGGGAAAACCCTTGAAGGAGAAAAAGATAACAAAAACTATTCCCATCCGTTTGCCATGACAGTTGACGTAATATTTTTTATCTTTGCTATTTACTACGTTTACGTTTTTAAACATGACAGATGACACTTTCGTGCCTCGTTTGCTAACCACTTGAATTTGAAATGGACGAACAAATAGTTTTTAACTATCGCCACAAGACGATAGATTGGCGCTAGGAAAAAACAGAGCATGCTTAAGTAGGAAACGTCTGCGAAACCGAAACGAAAACAAATAAACAAAGGAAAACAACACAAAACGACAGTGTAAAATATAAACTGAACTTCTGGTTTTCACTTCTTCGTTTTGCCAAGGAGTTTTTCGTTAGAATTCGTATTTTTCTTGGGTTTACGTATGCCAAGCCATGGCGTCAAATGGTTGGTTTTGTATGTTTGGATGTCTGTGTGTCCTTTGTAATCTGTGAAGCACATGCATTTTCTTTCCAAGTTATTCACCCTTATAAAAAGTAATTTTTGTGCATTGTGAATGTTATAGGCACATTCAAGGAAACTGTAATGTTAATGCATGAGCCTTGCATCAATCGCTTTCACCCAACATTACCTGTTCTCGTTTCTGGATCCATTCATGTGATATTGTTTGATGCCAAAAATGGCATTATCCCATTTTCAAATTGGAATGAAAGGAAAGGTAAACTTAAAAAGAACGATCTGAAATCCATTTGCTCTCTAGAATGGAATGTAAGTTATTAAATTTATACAATCACCAGTTTGATTATAGTAGGCATAAATAATCTTTTCTAGATCATGGTTGACTAATGGGCAGGAAATTCTTCTTTGTCTTTTAGGTAGATGGAACCAAATTGGCTGCTGGAGTAGCTGATCCTTATCAGTTATTTGCAAATGAGAGTGGGGATGATAGTGGTGAAATAATTGTGTGGAGTTATCCAAATGGGGACATCCTCTTAAAAAGAAAGCAATTAAAATCAGTCCATGAAATTGAATGGAATCAATTCAGACAAGAAGTTTTTGCTACCTATAATATTGTTAGTTGTAAAGAAAAATTTGTAAGTAAGTGATTCTCAAGTCTTTAAAATACTCTTTCAGGGTGATCAACTAGTGTCATTATGGACCACCAACGATCCTGAGAGAAACCTTTTATACACATTCGATTTTTGTCGTGATAATCGTTTTCGAGAATGTATTATGAAGGTTAAATGGATCGCCAAAAGTGAAATTGCTCTTGGACTTAACAGCGGCACAATTGAAATTTATCAAATTGATGAAAACCAACCTGTAATTACCCCACAAATCACGAGAAAATTAAAACACAATGTTAGTTAACTGCATAATTTTTCTGTACAAGAATTTATTATAATAATTCTATTCTTTATTTACACATGATGAAGCGTGTCGTAAGAGATATGAAATGGAGTGATGCGACGCAATATTTGGTCTCTTCTTCATGGGATAATACGATTAAGGTAATTTCTATAAAAACGAGATGTCAAAATTAACAACTTGGTGTATTTACAGGTTTGGACTATAACGTGCCCAATGTACTATTATTATTTCTCCTTTTTTTGCAGATTTGGTCTGTAGACCATCTAAACGTAGAGCCTATCCACGGGATACAGGTGAACTTCAGTTGTTACATTTACAGTTTAGCTTGGTGTACGAACGAGAAAAAACACACCGAAATTAACGCGGCAAGAAAATCACCAGAAAACTTCATATTAGCTTGGTGATTTACGCATAGTAATTATTATAGTGTCTGTTATATATTAATCATTATAACTTTTGACGCAGTGGATTGAGAGACATGTCAGACGTCATATTCTCAAAGTCTGATCGATCCGTTGGGTTGACAGGATCGATTTTTATCTGGAATCCATTAGAAAGAGACAAGTCCAAAAAGTTAAGGATTCTTCAAAAGCACAAGTGTCCAGTTTTCTCGCTTGCCTTTTCCCCTGACGGACATTTCCTTGCGTCATCAGATGCAATTGAAATTATCATCTGGTCGACAGAGGTAATTTTTTTACGAATATTAAGTTGGGAAAATCAAAATATTTGATTAAAGATGTTTACATTTGATCTTGATTTAATGTTAATTACTGTTTAGGTGTCAGTCTAATCTTTATGTATTTTTTATTAAAAATGATTAGACTTGGATGCCCTTCTTTGTCTCTCAGTGTCATCGTTGTACTCAGGATCGGTTCTGGACTGGTCAATTATCCTGGATGGCCTTGGGTTCATCTGCGGGTGTGAATAAATTGACTTGCTCTTCAATCGATAATAAGGTACTAAGTCTTTCCTACACCACACATCGCTATATGAATAAATAAACCCTATGTTTGTCTTTCTATAAATTTCCCTGATAATGTATAAATTTTTTTTGCGTTGTTTAGATTCATGTTTTTGAAAGTGTTGAAGAAACGTTCAAACGCAAAAGGAAAAACTAGAAAATGGACCCATTGTGTTTTTTGCAGATTTATCGCAGAGTTAAAAAGGCATCGAGTCGTTAAAACCCCAAAACGTTTACGTTTTTATTCAAATTTGGATGACTGATTTTTCTTTTAATTTTGTGATTTACGTTTTATTTGAATTTTTGTAGGGGTGTCGGGTGTGGATTTTTAAGTTAAGAAACGAATAAATCAAGAACTTGTTGAAAGTAAAGCGAAATTATTTATTGTCGCAATTATTTGTCAGAGGCCAACACAAATTTATGTTTAAATGCTCATAAATGGTTTATTTAATGAATTTAATAAATTAGCATGGTGTTTGCAACTAGCAAGTAGCAACACTGGGGATTGCTGTTAATACCCAATTTCAGAGCAGAAGGCAGCACAGGCATAGAGGCAGACAGTACCTGAGTACCGACATCAGCTGTCAGTTGTCACCTGTCACCGAAGGTGCGTCAGCAACACGTGTAGAAATTAGAAAAGTCCTTTTATCTTTTTACATGTATTGCGTCATTATATCGTCACCTTCATTGCACACCTTCACATCACCTTCGTTCAACCTTCGCTATAAACCACCTCATCACCTTCGTTATAACATCAGGTATATTTTTGCTGATTAAGTAGCATAATGTGAAAACAGCAAGTATTCTTTCAATGCCAACTTTATCTTTTGATAGGCTATCAGTGTACATCACCTAAGATCTAAACTGAAACTTGTGGAAAATGGAAGTTTTAAATAACCAGCTTTGTACAAAAATTTTCTGTGTATTACCTGCAAGTTCAAGTGAGACCACATGTACCGAGGATTTAATGCTGGCCAAGAATTTTTGTCAAGGACACAATTTGAATGTTGTTTGCATTCTAGAAAATGATTGTTTGAAGTTGACGCCTTCGAAAGAATGTGTATTTGTCTTAACTGATTTTGACAGCCCATTATTTGAATTTCTCCAAAGTTTTGAGTGTAAAGTCGTTGGTCCCAAATGCCTGCTGAATTCTCTGAAGAATGGACAACCCATCCCTACCACAGCAGTCTTCAACCTTGCCATGAAAGGAATTGTGGTGACTACGACAGGATTAATTATGGAAGAAAAAAAGGAAGCTGAAAAGAAAATACAATTTATGGGTGGGATCTACTCGTCAAACTTAACTTTAAGCACCACCCACCTCATTGCCAAGAGTGTTGCAGACTTTAGCTTGAAATTCAAGGCAGTTAGATCCAGAGCCATCCCAATTATGCTTCCGAAGTGGATTGATGAAGTCTGGAGTGCAAGAATAAGTCAAGAAATCGTCCATGGAAACGACCCTAAATATTCCAGCTACGTGTGCCCTGTTTTTCAAGGATTTGTTGTCTGTACTTCCCAGATTTCAACTAAGAAATGCGAATCCATCAAAAAGATGGTCGAAGCTAACGGTGGCAAATACTTTGGTCAATTAAAAAAGGGTGAAACAAACGTCCTCATAACTACCTCTTGTGAAGGAGAAAAATATTTGTATGCCAGAAGCTGGAAAATCTTTTGCCTCAAACCAGAGTGGGTTCAGAATTCGTTAGATCAAGGCTACGTATGTGATCCGGAACCTTTTACCGTGCAAAAGATTACTACACTTCCTCCCAAATGTTCAACTCCGGAAGCCAATAAGCTTCCTGTCGCTAATTTCCACAATGATAGCGTCAACAGTACAATTTTTAACAACAGTACTAAAGAACTCGACGAGACAAGTACAAATGGATCCACGTCTCCACTAAATCAACAGTGTGAATTACAATCAACAGAACCTCTGGAGTGTTTGGATCTGGTTCTTTCTCTAAAAGCTGGACGTTTTCTTAAAGGTTTCAAGATTTTCCCAAGTGGTTTTGATGGTCCACAGATGGAAAAACTACGGTATGTCAACAAAATTTAAATATGTCGAATTTTCTTTCTTATATTTACTTGATTCCATTTGTAAATTTCTTTTAAGGCGAGTGCTGAAGAATGCCGGCGCGATCCAACTCAACGCAATCAATGATGAATCGATTTCTCATGTCATCGTCGGAAAATCCGTGAAAGAAGATTGGAAGCAACTCCAACATTTAGACATAAAACCCCATGTTGTAACATTCCAATGGTTGGCCCAGAGTTTGCAATTGAAAGCCCCAGCTCCTGAAGCCGAATATTTTCCAATTGATTTCGAGAACCTCTTAGCTCCTAACAACAAGAAGAGTTTATCTAAAGACACTCCGTCTGAACTTCCATCGGTGATCACCAGCGTTTCGCTGGATGATATGCGAACGACTGTACAGTACTCGAGTCTCAGCCAGAAGACCACCATAGTGGAATCCGTAACTGAACAAAACAACAACTGTGATCAAGAAAAAGATTTGCAAACGGCTTTTGAGAATTTGACTATAGTTGACCAAACAGAGGAAGACAAAGTACAGAAGTTATTGGAGTTTAGTCCTGCCGGTGACCTTTTTTCCGGAGCAACTTTTCAACTCGTTAGTCTCCTGGACACAGATTCCATCTCTTCAATGACTTGTCAAATTGAAAGCAACGGTGGTCACGTAGTATCGCACGGCGCCAAGTACATAGTTACCGAGCCTCTCTATACTGTATCACTCCCAGAGGATCTAGTTGAGCAAGGCTCTCTGTTGGTCAATACTTTTTGGATCGAGGACTGCATTGAAGAAGACCTTCTAGTGCAAACGGAAATTTACCATCTACCGATCAAAGTTCAAAACAGTCGAGTTTTTGCATGTTGCATTGTGTCTTTCAGCGGAATTCGAGGTCGACTGATGGAATTTCTTGAATACTTGATCGATCAACTTGGAGGCAAACAACAAAAGTCCTTATCTCGCAAACTGGCGGAAAAGAAGCATATTTACCCTTCTACGCATCTCGTCTGCATGAAAGCTGAGGGAAAGAAATATGAAAAGGCCGTCGAGTGGGGAATTCCTATCGTTAACGCTGATTGGATTATTGCATGTGCTTCTTCTAGTACTCGACCGAAAGAAATCGACTATCCTCCAGAAGCATGCGAAGCCACAACTCCAACAGATCTTGTCATTCCGACTCCCATTACTGTCTTCAAGATCTCTCGACCATCTGTTGTTACGGATTCGTCCACTCCAATTTTTTTGCCAAGCATTTCTTTGGGTGCCCCTTCGCCACATGCTCTGGTAAAACTATTTTATGCTAAATCATGTGTGCCACTTAACTTAACATTATCATTTTTCTGTTACGCAGATGGGACCTCCAACAACTCCTCTCCTTTCGATCGATCCTATTCCATCTCCAGTGTTTTTACTGCCGCCGTCTAATGGTACACGTACTTTTGGTATATCCCCCACACCCAGGCCAGCTCTTAGTAATATGCCCACACCCGAGACTCCATACGGACGCTTATTAAATGTAACGTTTGCCCTACAGTAGAATAGTTAGAATTGATTCTTTTGTTTTCGTTTTCAATTTTTGTTGCTTTCAATTTTTTTAGCCGAATCCGTCTCCTGAATGTCGAAAATTGTGGAAATTTGCGCTAGACAACCGTATACGTTTGACGCCTAAGCCAGAAGATTCGTTTAGTGCTTCGCCACCACAGCCGAGTGAGAGCGGCTGCGGCATCACGATGTCTATGGCCCTGGAGTGTTTTCAGAGACTGCATCAAAGAATACTAGAAGACAACAGCTGCGAGACTATTGAAGTGGCGAATGATGCAGATGCCTCGACTCTACCAGTTCTGAAGCTTCCACTACTACATGATGTTTTGGCTTTTATTAGCCATGATGATATTGGATCGAAATACGACCGGACCGAGCTGATGGAAATCGTTGGAACTCTGGGCGGTCGAGTTTGCATCGAACACTGCCAAGAAGTAACGCACTTTGTATGTCAGGGTGAGTTGGCCGTTTCGGAAGAGATGCGGAAAGCCAAAGAATGGAACCAGATCTTTATTTTGCCTCAATGGATCCTCGACTGTGAAGATTCTTCCTGTCGCTTGGAGGAAGGTTGGAGCTGCTATCAACCACCCTTAAACTTTGAAACAGTTGTTTCATCGGATGTTGCGCCTGTCTCTTCTAGTCTTCTTGAGATAACAAATGATGAACAGCAAAACCTTCCCAACAGACCAGATGAGGAAGAGAACACATTACAGGTCGAGCAAACTGTTACTCAACAAATATCTTTGTCAAGCGATGCAGTAGCTAGAAAAGGCTTTGAGCCAGACGATGTTTCTGGAAATTTGAATTTATTACCGGCACCACTGCCGAATTCGTCCTTTGCTAGAGTTACCAAGAATTTAAATCAATCGCATAGGCTAAATGCATCCCGGTATCACGGAAATTTGTTTCGAGTCATGTTCTCCGGTATGGACCAAGAAGATCGCGACAGCTATATTCAAATCATTGAAACATTAGGCGGGATCGCAATCGATAGTCACGTGTACGATGCAACATGTACTCATCTTGTAGTTGCTAAACTTGAATGTAACGATAAATTGATGACATCCATCGCTGCTGGAAAGTGGATTGTTCATCCAGGATGGATCGAAGAGAGTGAGGAAGCTTATCGCTTTGTCGATGAGCGAAAATTTGAATGGGGCAGTTCTACGTCCAATGTTTCAATTTCTAAAGAAGAAGCCAGTATTGCTGCCGCTGCCTATCACTGGCGTACTAGTCGAAACCGAGGACCGTTCAATGGTCCTTTCCAAGGAATCTCTGCCGTTCTGCACCTCGGCAAGAAGAACGATGTCTTCCAGAATTTACTTGAAGCCGGTGGAGGAAAAATGGTTGCTCCTGAGTAAGTTTTCTATCTAACATTATTAAAGCAGAAAGCAATTATGTTGTTAAACACAACAGAAAACAATTGTGTTGTTGTGTTCTTTTGTCTTTTAGATTGGCGTTGGAGAGTGGTGAAACAAACCTCTGTGTCCTGGATAGTCATGAAGTCAACAAGATTCAACTTTCAGAATATGCTAGTAAAGGTATTTACTGTGTTCCTCCTACTTACCTCAGGGATTTGATCCTCGCCTTGGATGAGAAATTGCAGTTGGTAGAATGTGTTTTACCAGAATTTCTCCCTTATTTAAACCTCACTCTATCAAGCCGTATTTAATTTATTACTCATTTTCTTTTCCCCCCGTTACTCACTGATGTCACTGATAGCCTTTATCGTAAAGATTCTTTAATGAGACGTTAATATTCTTTAATGTGGATTTACCAGATTTAATGGTCCAGCATTATAAATAGTAATTAATCAACCTTTTTTGTATCTTCATTTTCCTTTGCCTTCTACCGAGCTGTGTGATAAGTTTAAATAACCTTTTCTTGTGCCTTTGTCAAATGTGTTGATAATTAGCGCAAACGCTGAAATGGGCAAATTTTATCAGAGAAAAATAGTTGCCAGTGTATTGTGGTGTTCTGTGTGTGCACTTTGCGTTTTTGTGGGAGTCGGTTTGAAGTTGAACTGCTGTATTTCAATTTCCAATACAAGCGTACATGAATCAACTAAACCAGAGATATGAAGCTGTGTGACTGACTAAACGGTTCCAAGACCGTCGAAGACGATATGGTAGTTGAATTTCAGCATCTGTTCCTTTATTTAACAAGTGGAATATTTGTTAATCAGTTATCACCATAGCCAGTGATATTAGAAGTAATGGATTATTTTCTACTAAAATATTGTCCTCAAGTTCTTATTGATTTATGCATTCGCACGCATTTTGATTTCGCGCACGCGAAATCAGTTTATTTCTGGTTCTGCCGAGGATGTTATTTTATTTCAACTAGACGGGCTTTGACGCCTGATAAGACTGGAACTCATTAATTTTTGATATGTCAAAACTATATTACATTAAACTTTATGAGACTAACGTTTTTATCTACAGTCAAGAAACTATTTTCAAACTTAAAAGCAATTCTATGTGCTCCGATTGTAGATGGCGTTGTAAATTACTTTGTTGTTCTTACTTCTTTCGTCTGCTATTATTACTTTTTCTAAAATGACGAGATCTGCTGGACACAAAGTTTATAGACCAGGTTCGGATGCTGCGTTGCCAAATTTAAAAAAATCCAGGAGGGTTTCGATTGCAGGGGGAGATAGGAAAAAAGGGGGGTTTTGATTTATTTACCCTAGTAATACTTTTCCAATTAAGGAAATGTTCTAGAATACTACACTTTAAGACATGCTGCGTTTTCTCCAGTTATTTTAAATAATTAATCATCCCTAGTTTATCTATGAAAATTAATTAAAGTCAAATGGTAGGGCGCTAGGGATGCTGTTTAGTATAATTCACTTGACTTTTGAGTTTTGACAGCTATATTATTATCACTAGAAACGAAAAAAATACTAAATTGTTAGTATAATTCAGTTGTTAAGTATAATTCACTTGACTTTTGAGTTTTGACAGCTACATTATTATCACTAGAAACGAAAAAAATACTAAACAGCATCCTATGATTCCCTTCCTTGGACTTGAATTAATTTTCATAGATAAACTAGGGATGATTAATTATTTAAAATAACTGGAGAAAACGCAGCATGTCTTAAAGTGTAGTATTCTAGAACATTTCCTTAATTGGAAAAGTATTACTAGGGTAAATAAATCAAAAACCCCCTTTTTTCCTATCTCCCCCTGCAATCGAAACCCTCCTGGATTTTTTTAAATTTGGCAACGCAGCATCCGAACCTGGTCTATTGATTCGTAGTAAATTTAAAGAACTTCAATTTATTCGTTTGAACAGGGAGTTTCGCATTCTCATTAGTGCTATTATGCGTGAATCGAGAATTTCAGATAAGATTTTCTGGTAGAGATAGAAAATGGATTAGTCACATGAGGATGAGGTCTACATGTCATGAATTTAGTGTTCAGTTTGTCTGGGAAATGTCGCAAAATGCTAAAATCACAGTGCATCCAGATTATCTTCAAATTACGTATGAAAACCACAGACTCAAATTGTGAAGTAAGTTTGATTTTTTTAAATGATAATTAACTAGTCTAGAAACACTCATTTTTTACGTGTGAAAACCCAAACAGACTACACATATCTATATTTTTTCTATGCATAATTATCCTTAATTTTAAGTTTTGAAGAAAGCAGACATCAGTGGAAAAAAAGAAAAGTGTTTTAGCACGAAATTTTATGATTTTTCAAACATTTTTAACATACAATGTGGTAGCACAATAACCATACAACTGATACAAGTCACAATTAAATATTTGAACTACCTATAGCTGTCTACAATTGATAATTTCCAATTCTTCTGTAAAGCTTGAATTTTAAAGTTTTCTACAATTTTTTTGCCAAGTTGATCACAACCTGCTACTCTAACCTTCTCCAGGTTATTAGAATGTTTCATTAGCTTACCAAGACCACATTCAGTTATCATTGGACAGCGACATAATTCCAACTCTTTAAGATTTTTAAAATGGTTAAGATTTGCAACATCACTAAAAAATTCGTCGGTGATTAAACCGCATGAAGTAAAAGTAACTGATCTAAGTGAAGGAGACGACAAAAGTAACATCATATTTTCGGGTAGTAAATGACAGTAATTATTGAATACAAAGCTTTTAAACCGGAATTCAATGAGATGTCTCAGAATAGGCGGCTTGATTTTCCAAAGTTTTTGATTAGAAAGTACTATTTTTTCGACTAAAGAAACTGTTGTGTAAAACCGATTGCTAGTAAGAGTGAGGGATCGCAAATTTGGACAAAATTCGGCAATCAAACTAACGTTTAGGCCAATAAAACAAGCCAGACCAAGAATAACTAACGAGCTCCCTATATCCTTTAAAAGTGGAAACAATCCGCCATCGACAGTGATTTGACTTCTTTCACTTTCCTCATCTGATAAGATATCACGGAGTTTCAACTCGCGAAGTCTCTTGAGGAAACGGAGTGATAAAAGATCGTTGTTCGTAAAGCCTTTTACCACTTCAAGATCTATTTTAACAATTAAAGGGCACAAATTTAAAATTGATCCAAAACTGCCACTTGTGTACGGATCTGTGCGAAACCGAAAGGTAGTGAATTCAGAAAGAGAATAAGTAGGGATATTCAATGTTTTATCATCTAAGGTTCTTTGGGCAACATCTGCCAAGACTTGCATTACAGCACAATGACTGATGCTTTTCAAGGAAGGTAAATACTGCAAAGCCATTTGAACACCTTTATCTGTTACCCTTGTTTCGATCAGATTCAATTTTTCTATCGACTTGCACAGACCTACGATTTCATTTTTCCTGCACTGATTATCAAAATAACTTACACATAATCCTTGAATACCATGATCTGTCACCCGTCTGCAATACGAAACATCCAATTCTCTAAAATTCAAAATAAAATTTTCATTGTTAATCGAAATTTATCAATGGTTGATAGTAGAAATACAAAAAGATCTAGTCCAATACCGAAGATGTTTACAAGAACTCCCAATAATTTGCAACCAAATGTCTTCAGCTGCAGAGTGTGAAATATTCAAAATTTGCAAATGTTTGAACTTTGCAAGGAATATCCCACAGTTGAAATTGTTGGTGTTCTTAAGATTCAAATTTTTCAATATCTATAAGATGATAAAAGGCAGTCACAATAAGTTTTTAAATAAAATTAAAATTTTTCAAATAATGAAGCAATATTTACTGTTGGGCATTTAAATGCAGCAACATCTAAGAGGTTGTAAATTTCAGCTGGACATCTTGTTTGGCTTAAATCCAATTCTTGGAGATGCTGAGTTATGAGATTTTTGAAGATATCTTCCTTCACTTGCACTCGGGAATAAACTTTGAAGAAATTGTCGAAAAACACATAATTGCCATTCACTAACCAGTCCTGTTGATAATCAGGAGTGTCTTTTGAAAAGGCTTTCAATTGTTTTGTCCCATTTTTTTTTAGAGCTTTGATGACTTCCTCCAGAACAACAAAAGCTGGAGACAAATGAGTTATATAATGGAGGACGACTAATGACTAAATCTATGTGGTAACTTACGAAGATTATCAAAAGAATTGTATCTGTATTTGGGACGGCATTCGGGGTCCGCGACTGGATAACTCTCCTTTTCTACCGGATTACACCAGTAATGGATGTTTTTGGCAACATACATTGCGCTCAATTTAAAAAGGGATTTCACTTCCTTAACTTGAGGCATTTTGCTTGGAATTAAAAAAAAAAAAACTAAAGAATAAAGAAAAGTTAAAAAATTACAAAGTAATAAGAAACGCGTAGTTGGAGTTCGAGAACAGACGACTGACTGATAGAGCATAGAGTAGTGCCTCTCACTTGTATCATCATGTATTCTTGATGGTTCTGGTTCTTTTTTTAAAATAATTAAATTAGCTCCGCCCTAAAAACCTCGTTTTGCACCTTTTTCATCTCAAACGGTTTCGAAAATACCAAGGGAATACCGCGTAATTACTGTAGTGGACCAGCCATCTATATACTTAAGAGAGTTAAGGCAGAAAGTGGTGTCATATCTATAGTTAACCCTGTTGCCTTGAATGCTGATCAAGGTTGATTCAGTTGCTAAATACTTCCATTTTTTCCAAGGTTACAGGGCATCAGGAAAAAATGATGCAATCCTCATCTTAATTGAATGGCGAAGAAATTATATCTATTATTATCACCTCGATCTATATTAAGCAATCGCTTATAATGTTCTTGTATATTTCGATTTTTTGTAGGTGAATAACATAGGGTAGGGGATCTGTTACGTTCGAGTTTTCTTGAAAGCTTTAAAAGTTATGTCATTACTATTATATTCTATGATATCTTGTGACTATACTTTACTAGGAAAATTGTATCATAAACGTATAGAGGAATGGCGATTCAGCAGTCCATCATCCAAGAAAAAGTAAGAACGACTTTGCAAAGTTGAATTGTTCTTTAGAAATCCAACATGTCTAGAATCGCGCTAAAATCGCTGTAGGGCGTATCGTGTGCATCATACAGTCTGGTAATCTAACATAGTTATTTTTAAATTTCTTTTGTTACCACCGAGTTTTGCTGTTTGATACGTTTATGCAATAAGGAAGTACAGAATAGCTCTTTCACTGTAGAAACATTTTTCGAAAGGGAACACTAACTGGTGCAAACTTGCAGCCGACCTTGGTAAGATTTCTTGTAGATTACTCAAAATAAATATTTTTACCGGTCCAATCCAATCCAGTGCGCGCAATCCAATTCATCGTTGGCCTTTGCTCATTTAGGAGTTTTGGAGGATAAAATATGTGTGGGCATTCCCAACCAGGAAACTGTCGGCTCCATTACCAGAATGAACCAGCTTGACTATTAATAAACCAATCCAACATTATACCAGACGACGCGCATTATACCCAAACGAGTGCTATAAAACTGTCGAGGGAACTTTCGATTCAGCTTCAGTCTTGTTTCATCTGGCGGCAACCAAAGAGAAATAAGAAGATGCACCAACTCAACAATTTAAAGGTATAACATTTTAACTCTTACTCATTTGTCTTCGCCATCGATCAAGTCTTTGCGAAACTGTTTTGTTTGAATTTTCAGGTTGTTGTCCTTTTCCTATCGATTTACATCACTGATGCTGGGCAGAAATCCTTGATTCCAGCTAGCGTCTCTACTGAATCCGTCCGGCAAGGATGGAATCCTGATAATCAAAATGGAAATTCTGCTCATCCGATCAACACTGGGACCGGTTCCTTCTTCCCGATTACCAGTGAATCCCAGCATCTGACAGGAAGAAGTGTCAACAACCGCCCAGCGTCAAATGGTTGGCAACGTTACATCAATTATCCCAATGAGGTAATAAACGATGTTGATATCCAACGTAATATCTCGTCGAATAGTAAAGAATTATCTCGTCCTCGCATATTTCGTCGCCAGCTACATCATTCGTCATTATCCCGTCAAACGCAACATGACAACCGTTTCGTTTTTCGCCTTTGTCGATTATGTGTCCGATTTTTCCTACGATTAATCCTCCCATGATTGGAAATGTTTTAGAATCGGCCGTCAGTAGTTGTCAGCATATTTCACCGATTCAACCAAATAATTTTGATCAGTTTCTTATTGGAAATCGCAGCATAGTTCCATGAGCCAATTCAAGTATTATTTTACCGTCGGAAGAAGATTTGGTTACAAAAAAAGTGTCAATGCTGGAAATATTTTTACAATTTTTATCTTTCAATAATAGGCCCTTATAGAAAAAGGAAGAAAACAAATAATTGGCCCATTTCCTTGCTAATTTGCTATAGATTAATAATATTGGTGACCCTCATTTTTTAAAATCTACTTAACTACTCAAAATAGCTCATTGTATGGGTTTGAAACCGTTTTTCCGTCCGGTAGAAATCAATAAAAACTATGATACTTTTTGCAAATTAAAAAACAAATAAAAAATATTGGATTTAAAATGACGCGCCGAATACATCACATAATATCTTGGTAATAACCTAAAAAATTTTCTTTCTTTTACCTGTAGAACAATGTTTTTCATTATTTCCAGAAACGTTTTCCAATCTTTCTGCTACCGTGTTACGTCACTAATATTCAGTTAGAGACGTATTTCTTTTGGGGTCGTCACAGGTAATTTGGATCTTTAGGTTTCAGCCAACCTTATATTGTTGACGAATGCGGAGAGTTTTAATCTACATGGAAAGTTAATGTGTGAAATTTCATTAGTAGGTAGGCTATTACTTGACTTGAAATTGGTGTGAAATTCAAAGTTTTAGTGCAGATAAATGACAATTTTGAAACGTTTCAACTTTCGCCGAGTTATACTACGTGATTCCTACTTCATCTTCGCGAACGGTAAGTCATTATCAATTTGATTATTAAATAAATTGCTTTTAAATTTGCAAGATTAAAAAAACGTCATAACAAACACTACATAGGCTCCACTATTTCCTTCCGCGTAATAAGTACGTTCGGCTCTAACGAAATGACCTGCCCCTATTAGATTATTTAACAAATTATTTGAAAATTGTTTAATTTGCATCGTAGGAATCGAAAATTATTCAGAACATCAAACTAAGTTGAACTTGTGATTCTTTTCAAAAATTCATATCAAGTAAAATCATTGAGTTGAGATGAGAGTGACGGAATACATGTTATTGTCATTAGCATTTAGCGAGATAATAAAGGTAACTTGAAACGGGGAGTGTTTTATTCAAGGGCGAAGAAAAAACAAAATAGAATTTACAAGGTAAACGAGTAGAAGAAAATTTGAAAACTACAATGTCGCCGCAGGTATTACAACGAAAGGGTGTAAAATCTGTGATGTGAGTCAGCACTTTCATGTGCCGATCCAAGGGGTATTTCTAATTTGCATACAGCCATTCTCTAGTCAGATTTCCGGTATTTTGATCAAAATCAACTGTACTACAACATTAATTTTCTATTACAGGTAAATTCACCATCATTTTGTTTTTAATTGACGAATTTAAAATAATTGTTGCATTTTTAAAATTCATTTCGTAATCAGCACAGAACAAACGAGAAACAAATGAAATCAAACCTTGCAGAGAATCAATCTAGAAAGACCAACAACCCGCCAAACCAACGCTGTTTGAAATTCAATTCCATCCAAATCTTTTTTGTTCGTTGCTTAAACAGTTTATGTTTCTGCTAAGAAAATTTAAAGTTTTACGCATGCGTAATGCGTTTATCACAAAACAATTTCCTTGTCGAATAGATATTTTAAAACATTTCCAGATTCGTGCATTTTGCGCATCAACTGAAGTCTGAAGGCTAAAAGTAACGGGTCCAAAACTTCTTTCGGACCTCCCCGTGATGTGAAATGGGGAGGGGCGTTATTGGCAGCCTTAACCGAGGAGGAAGGTCTCACATAATATTCTTTTCGGGAGTATCCACCTAAAACCCAAACAGTTTTCCTTTAAGGGAGGGATTTTAAAAAAAAATTCCTCATCCATTCGAATGGACGGAACGGACAAAGGGGAAGGGCTAATGCATCACAAATTGAAATCATTTTTATTTCCTTCTTTCAAAATTTAGTCAACTCACGCACTAAGAGAACGACACTCAAACAGCGCGTGAACCAGCAGGTAATTGAAATTCTACTTATTTCTGATTAAATGAAATAGAAAAGATTAGATCGTGGGTGTAAAATGAAATGTATTCACGGTGTCATTTTAAGACAGATGATATGCCCTTATACTACGCACCATAAAACTGACATTGCGATTTTGGTTGTATAACATTTCCTTCGTCATTCTGGAAATACCCAAACGTTTGACGGCATTCCCAGATTCAAAGAGAATATTACGCACAGCACACGCAAGGCAACCTGATCAAACCAGTTTGACTAGAAAGAAACAAAAACAACGCTCGCGGCAAGCGAACTTTTTCACATATTCTCGTGTATAAAAGGCCGAGAAGATTTTGAATGGAGCATCAGTTCTTTCTTGTTCGTTCTCATCTTAGCCACAACCCAAACAAATCAAACTCAACAAAATGAACAGACTAAACATTTTGGTAAGTTTGACAAAGTTATTAGTTATCATTTGTTCAATGAATTGTTAACTTGACGTTTGTTGTCATTTTCAGGTTGTCCTTTTGGTGTCTGTTTACGTTGTAAATGCCCGGCCGACTGAAACGTCCGTTCCATCGACCACCACGGAGTCTGTTGATGTCCGTCAGGGATGGAATCAGGCCCAGCAAAATGGAAATTCTTATCCCAACAGACAGCAGACTCAGTCCAACCCGATTGCCACTGAATCGTATCCGGCCGGAAGCAACGGTCGTCCATCATATGCTTACGACAATGCCTTCCCCGATGAGGTGAACTTTTCCGGTGCCGATCTTCACCGCCCTATCGTCTCCATGTTCAACATGAATATCCCCACCAACGGTGGATTCGTTGCCAATAATCCAATTCCGAATAATCAACTGACTGGATTCGCTCCCACTGCATTCCAAGCACCAGGTGGCGTCTCCGCTTCTGCATCCGCCGTGTCCATTTCATCTTAATTTATCTAGTCTCCAATTTCAATACAATTCTTGTCAAACAATATGTATAAACTGACATTCTGCATTCATCAATATAATTTACTGGTTCAACTTTCATTCATTGTACTCATTCTTTTACTAATAAGAGAGAAATATATTTTACCGAAGACTCCCAAATTCAGAGGGCATTTGTCTTGCTCGAATAAACTGGTTGGGTGATTTTATAGCGCGTGTGGTAATTTAATGGAAATAAACTCTTTGGCCATGAAACTTGGACTGACTGCAAGGCCTGATAACAGGTTTAAGACGATAACTTTTATAAATATTTCGTATCTTGTCGAGAGGTCTATGAACTGTAAAATTCTTTTCTAATAATGTCTCTCTAATTGGTCTTGCCAGGTAATTATCTAAACAACTACAGCAGAAACGTCTGATAAAGTCAAAATAATTCATGTCTAGAATTAACTAGGAATTAATTGAAGTTCAATGGTCTCTATATCACAATAATTAAATACCCTTTTAATTTTTAAATACAAATTAGCAAAAAGTAAGCGATATAAGGAAGAAGAAAACATGACAGACGGTCGTGTAGCCTGAATTTCTTTTAAATATTTCTCAAGGTGTTTAATGCATTGAATTTCTTTCTAGTGATTTTGTATTACGTCGATTCTTTTTTTACGTCACAATATTTACATATATTGCGCCATCCAATGAAAGAGATTGCCCTTATCAAAATTCAGTGAATCAAAGCGTTGCCAATTTGATGTTTACATCAGATTATTACAGCGGCGCGTCATTCTGGAAAGGCCCACACATTCGCGGCATTCCCAGAACGAGAGAATTACGCACATTCAAGACAACCAGATGGAACCGGTTAGAGAAACACAATATAGCAAACAAAAAAACACGTGAAGGCTTGAGGCGGACGCGCTTTGCATATTCAAATTCTGTAGGTATATAAAAGACCCAGGAGATTTTGAATGGAGCATCAGTTCTCTTCTTAGCTCATCTCAGCAACAATCGAAACAAAACAAAACACAACAACATGTACGGAATCAACACTTTGGTAAGTTTAGCAAACTGCGTTCAAGTTTAAATGAATCGATTGTCATTTTAATAATTGGTTTAATTTTGTCTTTCAGGTTGTCCTTTTGGTGTCTGTTTGCGTTGTCAGTGCCCGGCCGGCTGAAACGTCCGTCCCGTCGACAACTACCGAGTCTGTTGATGTCCGTCAAGGATGGAATCAGGGCCAGCAAAATGGAAATTCTTATCCCAACAGACAGCAGACTCAGTCCAACCCGATTGCCACTGAATCGTATCCGGCCGGAAGCAACAGCCGTCCGTACGGTAACGACAACACAATTGCAAATGAGCTGAACTTTCCCGGTGCTGACGCCCATCGCGCCATCGCCTCAATGTTCAACATGAATTTGCCCGGCACCAGCGGTGGATTTATTGGCAATCCAGTCCAGAAACAAATGGCTGGATTCGCTCCCACCGGATATCAAGCACCAGGTGGCGTCTCTGCTTCAGCTTCCGCAGTCTCCGTTTCATCCCAATAAATTTACGTATTCTTATATTAATCGCATAGAGCTTCATGTCAAACACATTCAGTCTAATTTGTACAAAATAACTCAACATTCAAAATAAAACAGGGTCATTCTTCATTGACTAATTGTATTGTGCACTTTTCTATTTAAAGTCATGTCTTACTTATAAATTTTTTCTCTTTAACGTCGTACTTTTACGACGGATATGACGGAAAAAATTGATAACAATGTATCCCTAGTTTATATTTAGAAAAAATCAAGATGATTTCCCTATTTGATGAAATTATTGTTCTTTTTACATTTACTTTTATAAAATCAAGAAAAATTTTTTTCATTTGTAAGCGACAATGTTTTTCCAACAGTTCCCGCTTGGAGCTCTGTTACATCCGCATTCCTGTCTGACGTGAGTGACGTCTGTCATGGCGTCTGATGTGTGACGTATCTCTTTTCGTTTAATCGTTACACGTCGTTATTTTTACAATCAAAAGAAATCAAGATACGTCCCACTGTTGTTCTTAATTGCTATTCAGATCTGGGTTTAAATACAGCTACCCCCTCTCCCTCTAAACGAACGAAAATGATTGCTCCTACACGAGGCATTTCTCTAGGAAAGTCAAATCTTTATTATCCCTTTGGAAATACTCGAGTTCGAAATGTTCTTAAAGATTTCAGAAAATACGGCATTGATGAGAAGGATGGCAGTAAGGCAACTAAGGTATCTTATTTCAAGTTTCATATTCTTTCATGGATTATAAGAATTTTTAGTTTTTTCGTAACTATAGCTTGTACCTTTAACCACATATTTCTTCACTAAAAATTTATTTATTAGGTCCTCTTTCTTGGGTGTGGGGACATGAGAAACACTCTTCAAGCAACAACAACTGAGAATGTTCAAAATTGTCACTTCCATCTCAACGACAATAATCCATCAATTCTGGCTCGCAACATCATGATAATGAAAGTTTTATCAGCTCAGGATTTTAATCCCAACAAAGAAGAAGATTTTAGTTTTCTGTGGGACATCTGGTATAATGCTGAATGGCCTGAGGTTACTAAGAAAAGATTCCTGGCTGTAGTAAATGATCTGTTGGATGAGAAGTTACCAGAAAATGTTTTCATTCCTAATTCAAACCATTTTGAAAGTCTGAAAAAAATTTGGAAAGTGTGGCACACTATTTGTTCAAAGACCCAATCTGACTCGGAAGCATTTGTGTGTAAAACCAAGCAAGAAAGGTAGCTAATTTCAATGAAATTACATAGTTTTATTTATCTTAATAAACATTTCCATCTTTTAGGTCTGAATTTATTGTGATATCACATGAATTCGTCATTTATCCCCCTCGAAATTTTGGTGAAGACACCACACTTGCACAAGCTTTTTCCAGAGCGATAAACGAGATTATTCCCAACTTAATGAAGAGGTATTCGATTGAAGATCTGGAAGAATCTGTCGTTCCAATAGTTGAACAGGAATTTCAAGCATTTTTCGAAAAAGGCAGCTGCCGATTAAAAAATGAATTGACTGTGTGTATTAATCCGACATTTCTAAATCCTGAAACCGAGAAATGGCAAGTCTTCTACTCATCGTGCCCTTTCCGTGGTTACCTTCCGTTATCTCAAGAAGAGCTAATAACATCAGCCGAAGGAAAAATTCTACTCCCGTCGTGCCAAAAAATTCTTAAAAATCTTGTGGCTTCCTACCGAAGTCGCATTACAACCGTCCAAGTATTTTTTCACTTGGAAGACGCTCTCGAATTCTGTTATTCTGAAACAACCGCCAAATTTGACGTCATCGATTGCTCCAACCTTGCAGATCATGTCGGACTTGCTAATCTCATAACCGCTGCGAATGGAAGATTGTCGAATTATCCGGATGCAGTTTTGTCCACCGAAAGCATGGATTGGGCAGAATTCGCACCTTCTTCAGAAATGTACGTCGAACATGTTCTTAACTGCCCGTTGAGCATGATCCCAACTATCTATGCATTAAAACTGAACAATCACGTGGAACTTGGATCTCGTCGTCCACCTAATTGGTATATTGTTTCTCCGGTACACCTTTCCTGGCAGAAAGCAATTCATTTTCAGAACATAGTCATGTCGCCCTCATCCTCTCTGACCCAATTTCTCAACAAACTGGCTCAGAAATGTTTCGTTAGCGAACGTCTACAAGAAGGTGACAAGAATTCTATTCACAGAATGGTAGCGTTAGCGAAGCATTTCTCCCCGTTAACATTTCAATACATCGTCAACACCATGACACAGCGCCTTGGAGATCACTGGTTTGAAGATGCTCACCAAATAGATATTCCTGCCGTTTTTAACCTAACAAGACGTTCATTAAAGGCCTGGGAGCATGGACAAGAAGTTACCAAGATAACAGCCGAAATCCCCATCAATTCTATAAATGAAGATGCATACAAGTTGTTGATTAAAGAAATGGGTGCACGTATGCTTCGTTTGGTTCTCACGCCCTGTATTGAAACGTTTTCCAATCATTTTATGGATGGAATCATTCGAAGCTTTTCAACCGTGACGTTTTCCAGTTCAAAGGAAGTTCACTTCATCGACAATTTCAGCCTTCAGATGAACGAAAGTGGCAATAAAATTGTCGTTTCGTTTTTGTTGACGTCTGATCACAACCTTCCTGAAGAATACTCTGTGTACATGATTGAAAACCAACATTATTACCTACTGCTCAACTTCGGATCCCTAAAATCCATGCATTCCGAAGATTTTCATCTTCCTTTTCCATTTTCTCGTCAAACACCTTCTGCACTTACTCCTCGTCCTGAAGAATCGTTAATGAAAGTCACCAGCTGCATAGAGTCCGAGAGTGAATACAAACTGAATATCATCATCGATTGCAACAAAACAGTTTCAGGTAAATCTTTTGTCCGTTTATCCCTACGCTAGCAGAATATTTAATTTCTTAAAAATTATTTTCTCATTTAATTACATAGGACTAGTAGTTTCTACTGACCAATTAGATCCGTGCCAGTCTGCTCATCATGTTCATTTATCCCTAACCAAGCCCGCCAAAATCAAAACTTTAACCTTATCATTTCCTTATCCAATCCTTGTCAACGATATCAGCGCTACTCTTCATCGCACAGACCATTTTATTGACTTGGTGTTGAAGAAAGGATTATATGAGCCGTGGCCGGTTGACTTTCAATTGAGCGAAGGATGTAAATGGAAAGTGGATTCTTTAAAACCTTGGGAAAACAAAACTAGTAGTTTTACTGCGTTGTTTGATTCCTCGTCTCTAGCAATCCATCTGAAGTCTCAATTCAACTGGTATTTCAACTTGAATGAGGCAGAAAATGTAGCTCCATCAATCATTGGACCTTCCAACTGGAATTTGAGGACCGATCAGTTAAATGTGAAAGAAGCTTTGCAAACTATCCGAAATAGGATCGAGTCGCTCCTTGTTGATCCAACTACACAAGATCTCGAATACTTTGGTATTCAACTAACTGGATTGTCATCGTCTGATTGGTGCCTTCTGGTTTTAATCCACCGGCCTCTTCTCACATCTCCACTGGGCAGTCCGATTCTACTGCTGACTGTAATTGACAAACAGATGGCCATTAACCTTAAGATACAGGGGAAGTTAAGTGAGAAGACATACACGAAGGAATATAGTAAAACTGTCAAGAATATTGCAGGAAAAATGGGTAGGGTGATCTCTGTTGAAGCCTCCGAGTTGCAGCAATGGCGCTTCATCTTGAGACTCAACTCGACCAAAATCGTTCCTGGATCCCAGCAAACAAAACATCTTCGTTCGGGAATCAAAAACCCTTGGATATTTGCTACCTTCTTGTCTCCCCTGTACGCCGATACTCCTGGCATTTCAAAACCTTATAGCAGTGTGATGTACTCCACTCCAAAATCGACAATTGCTGACAGAAATTGCTGTGCTACTTGCAAGAAAATCCTTCAAACTCCGAAGCGTTGCAGTCGCTGCCATTCCATCGTTTATTGCAGCGTCGAGTGTCAACGTAGTGATTGGCCTCAGCATAAACTGTTATGCAAAGTACTGAAAGCTGTAAGTAGTTAAGGACATTTTTAGTTTGTTGTTTTTGAAAAATGTTCTTTAATGATTCAGCAGTAAATTGAGGCTTTGTTATTCAATTAAAATAACCAAGGATTTGTTGTTTGCTGACCGTTTTATATTGAAAATCGGTATAAAATTAATGTTTCTTTCGGAATAAAATCATTTCAGATCTAGAAACTATATGCTCTTGGTACGTGTAAACTACAGCATAGATAATGCTGGGGGAAATCCCGAAGTTACGAAATGGTAAAAAAAAATTTGGTGCGTTGTTGTTCAAGGTGATTGAATATTTTTATATCAACTAGTGTTTG
Source organism: Daphnia galeata (assembly GCA_030770115.1). Lineage (NCBI taxonomy): Eukaryota > Metazoa > Arthropoda > Branchiopoda > Diplostraca > Daphniidae > Daphnia > Daphnia galeata. The sequence goes on along the minus strand of CM061116.1, from coordinate 16,659,457 downwards.
TTTAATCTTTAAAGTTGTGCGTAGTTTATGTTCCCAATCACCGACAATGACGTGATAAAGACTTTTGTTTTTGTTTACTTCTGGCCCTTGACTGCTGTAATTTACTGACATCAGTCTGATGAACAGCTCACTGTCAAATTTCCCGTTTTATACCCGAAACCTTTCAGATACTTACCGATTTGGCCTCTTGATTTAAGTCTCACCATGGGCTGTCGTTTAGTTATCAGTCATCATTTTTTAGATGTCATTTATAATGTCGAATGTTCGGTATCTTTCTATATAAATAGGTGATGCTTCAGTGAGCAGTCGAGTGAAAAGAAAAATTTTCAGTTTGGCTTAATTCGGTGAACAGTTCAAATGGCGCAACTTAATAATTTACTTGGTACAATTTTTATTCCATTTTGTTTACTGTTTTTTCTTGCCTCCTGTCGAACTTCTAACTCGTTTGACGCTGATTTACAAGAACAAATTCAACAACTAAGAGGAAACTATGTAAGGTTATTTCCCGGACAATTACACTTTAATCCAATTAACCCTGAACAATAATTTGTTAAACTTTTTTTAATTTGGAAAATTCATCCATACAAAAATTCAGGAACGTATGGAAATAAAAGTAGGTGAACTGACGACGAAAGTGACTCAGTTAGAGGCTCAACTTTTCAAGGTAAGTTGGCCCTCTAATCATTCTCAATTCTTCTAAAAAGAAATTACTAAAAATATTTGGCGCTATTTTAAAGGAAAAATCAATGAGGAATTCCATTCGGGCTCAAAGCGACATGCGAAGAACTTGCAGCGAAATCAAATCTGTGAACCCTAATCTGAATTCTGGAATGTATTGGATCGATCCGGACGGGCAAGACGTTGGCGACGACCCAATCGAAGTCCATTGTGACATGAGTTCAGGTTTTTATTCCTTAGAAACATCAGAAATTTTACCTTTGTGTGAAATGAAGGTACTGAAAGCTAAACGTTGTTTATTACCAGGTACCACCAGCATTTTACACGACAGCGAAGAATATGTGGAAGTGGATAACTGTTTCGATTCCGGATGCTACACCAGGGAAATTAACTACTTGGCAACTGACAGACAAATAACAAAATTGATTGAGTTGTCCAACGAATGTCATCAAAACTTCAAAGTATGTAAATTCTTCTTATCTTTTTTCCTATAATTTTAGTTCCATTTATCTAATATAACGGCACAAATTAATTATTGAAACGATTGTCTGAAATATGCAGTATGACTGTATCGAGGCACCGTTCGAGTATGACGGCCAACAAGTTTCGTGGTGGGACGATCGATATGGAAACTCCCAATACTTTTGGTCTGGAAAACACACCAATGATCACACTTGTGATTGCGGCATACATGGTACTTGTATTGGTGGTTCAACTAAAAAATGTAATTGCGACTTATTATTATCAGACTCGTATTCCGATCACGGTAACTTTACACATATCATACAATACAAGAAATATTTCTGATCTAAACTTAAGTTCTTTCAACTGTTTTTAGGAATCATCACCGATAAGGAAGTTTTGCCCATCAAACGTCTACATTTTGGCTATACGATCGGTTCCGGCGGACACACCCTCGGAAAATTGGAATGTTCGGGAGAAACAGCGAATGAAATTGTCGATAAAATACCGACCTCATGCGCAGACTTGAGGGCATTAGGACATACCTCTAGCGGGTTCTATTTGGTCCAAGGAACTGATTTGGTCGAGACGATTTACTGCGATTTTACGAAATTACAAAATGAAGAAGGTTTCATCCTAGTTTTTTTTAAATCACAGAGAAACTGTTCAATGTTTTTTTTCAATTGGAACGTTTTCAGGTTTTGAAAAGTGGATTGGATACGCGGATCTCAAACCAGAACCGACTTACTACGGAATGCCAAAATCCTGCGCAGATTTGAGAGGAATAGGACACACGTCCTTTTCGAGTGGAATGTATCCAATAATGGGGAAAAAAAGGGTCGAGATGGTTTACTGTGAATTCACAAAATCCCAAGAAGAACAAGGTCCAACAAAATTGTTTTCATCAAACTAGATTATGTAATTTAAATATTGTTACGAAACGTTTTCAGACGTTCAGCAATGGATGGGGTACGCGGACCTCAAGGCTGAACCCACATTCTCTGGAATGCCCAAATCCTGTGAGGATTTAATCGGAATAGGACACACGACCTTCTCCAGCGGATTGTATCCCATTTTGGGGCAAACGTTTGTAGAGATGGTTTACTGTGACTTTGATAAATCATCAAACAACAAAGGTAAAAACTTGTGTCAAATTAATTAGTACATTTGCAGGCTTGCTACTACTCATTGTCTATTAGGCTACTATAAAATTACTGATTAAACGTAAAATTTAATTTAATCTTTTTTTAGATGTTGGAGTTATTGATGTTAAATCAAATTCGACATTTTTCTATGGTCAGAGAACCACTCCGTACGTGCCAAAACCTGGCCCTGCTACGAATATACCGTTCGAAGTCCCTCAAAACAATCCTTTAAATTTTAATGTGCTTAACATCGGAAATGCGTGGGACATATATCGTGATCATTTTGTGGCTCCGGTAAAGGGTCGATATTTTTTTTCTGCATCTGGAACCGCTGGTTGTAGATCTGGAGCGTTGACATGCCAATGCTTTGTATCTCTAATGAAAAGAACGATTTCAGGTGCCACACCATCACAGGTTGGGGGTGCATTGGGCGAGATCGATATGGAGAGAAGAGATAAAACTAGTACAGATTCGGAAACTTATTCAATTCAATCGACGCTTGATTTGAATAAGGGTGACAAAATTTGGTTGGAAGTCGACCTTTTATCGTCGCCTGTAGCAAATTTGTACGACGACCCGAGACATTTCAATCATTTTATTGGGATATTGTTGCAAGAAGACATTGTTGATTCGCTGAACTTGTAACTTTAAATTTAGCTTTGCTATTTTGATCCCTTTAATTCATTAAATATTCCCCTGAAATTATGTTTCATATCTAGAGCATCCAGTGAAGAAATACACGATAAGTATTGCAGTATGTATATGAATAATTCAAGTCGTCATGTTCTTCTATACGTATACAATAACGTATGATAATTCTTACAGGCCCCTAAACTTTAAAATATAGAAAAACAGCCGGTTACTGGTCAAGAAAGGTTTTGCCTGAAAATAGAAGAAAAAAGGAAAAGAAAAATGGTAACATTATCTGATAAAGTGCTGGATAGTAAATTCTTATCTTACTTAATTGCGTTATTTTTAAGCCACCATCACCACGGCTAATTCTCGATAATACCGACATGAGGGCCACAAATCTTAACTTTTATTTTGCATTTGACTGCTGTAATTTATTAAAACGCGATAGGGATAAACCGCTGTAAGAAAAACACCAATATATATATTCAACGCAGGAATTTTCGGTATCTTTCGAGCTCTACGACCGATTTTTTAGCTACATTAAAAGTAGATCCTTTGGTAGTACCTAGTCTAGTCTTTAAGAAACTTTCACTCGAGTTTGATTCTATGCAAAATTTAAATGGCTCGTTTATGTCGCACAATTTGTATTCCTTTTTGTTTTCTGGTTATCCTTTTCTCCTGTCGAACTTCATATTCGTTTGACGCTGATAGCGCAAACTTACTAGAACAAATCACCAAATTAAAAGGAAACTATGTAATTTATTCTCAAACTCAATCCTATTTCTCTTTAATCCCCCTAAACTCAAAAATGAAAAATGTAATTACTATGTGTCCTTCTTTCATTGATTTTAACTAAAATAATTCAGGATCGAATGGAAGTAAAAGTAGATGAACTGACGACGAAACTGACTCAGTTAGAGTCCCAACTTTTAAAAGTAAGTTCTTTTCAGAGGTTCTTCTTTTGATGAACAAATTTTTCGAAATATTTTGCGCTAATATCCAGGAAAAATCAATGAGAACTTCCGTTCGGGCTCAAAACGACATGCGAAGATCTTGCAGCGAAATCAAATCCGCGAACCCTAATCTGAATTCTGGAATGTACTGGATCGATCCGGACGGGCAAGACGTTGGCGACGACCCAATCGAAGTCCATTGTGACATGAGTTCAGGTTTTTATTCTTTAGACACATTTAGAAATGTTATCCGTGTGTGCCAAATGAAGACTGCAAAGCAAATGTTTATTACCAGGTACCACCAGCATTTTGCACGACAGCGAAGAATATGTGGAAGTGGATAACTGTTTTGATTCCGGATGCTACACCAGGGAAATTCACTACAAGGCAACTGACAGACAAATAACAAAATTGATTGAGTTGTCCAACGAATGTCATCAATACTTCAAAGTATGTAAATTCTCTTTATCTTTTTCAAATAATTTGAGTTCCATTTTTCTTATAACGGCACAAATTAATTATTGAAACGATTGTCTGAAATATGCAGTATGACTGTATCGAGGCACCGTTCGAGTATGACGGCCAACAAGTTTCGTGGTGGGACGATCGATATGGAAACTCCCAATACTTTTGGTCTGGAAAACACACCAAAGATCACATTTGCGATTGCGGCATTCGTGGTATCTGTATTGGTGGTACAATCAGAAAATGTAACTGTGATTCCAAGTTGTCTTACTCGCAATCCGATCACGGTAACTGTGAAATCTTTCTTGTCTTTCTTGCTTATTTTTAGTTATTTATCTGATGCAATAAATATGAAATATAGGAACCGTCACCGATAAGAGCGTTTTGCCGATCAAACGTCTACATTTTGGACATACATCGACTGGTTCCGGCGGACACACTCTCGGAAGATTGGAATGTTCGGGACAGATGGCAAATGAAATTGTCAATAAAATACCGACTTCCTGCGCAGATTTGAGGGCATTAGGACATGCCTCTAGCGGGTTCTATTTAGTCCAGGGAACTAAATTAGTCGAGACAGTTTATTGTGATTTCACAAAATTGCAGATCGAAAATGGTCTAATAATTAACATAACAAAATATTCATAGGAAATGTATTCAAATTGTATCGCTTTAGGTTTTGAGAAATGGATCGGATACGCCGATCTGAAACACGAACCGACTTACTACGGAATGCCAAAGTCCTGCGCAGATTTGAGAGGAATAGGACACACGTCCTTTTCGAGTGGAATGTATTCCATCATGGGGCAGAAATTTGTCGAGGTGGTTTACTGTGATTTCACGAAATCTCAAAACGAACAAGGTCTTACAATATTTTCAATCAAGTCTGATTTACTTTGTAACCAGAAAATTTATTTATTAAAAAATGTTTTAGGCTTTCAGAAATGGTTGGGGTACGCGGACCTCAAGGCCGAACCCACATACTTTGGAATGCCAAAATCCTGTGCGGATTTGAGAGGAATAGGACACACTATTTTCTCCAGCGGATTGTATCCCATTTTGGGTGAAAAGTTTGTAGAAATGGTTTACTGTGACTTTGATAAATCATCAAACGGCAATGGTAACAAATAAATTTAAATTACTAACTTTATTCACAGTTTAAAATTTCATGTAATTTACTTTTAGGTCTCCAGAGAAAAGTTGGTATTATTGATGTTAAATCAAAACCTACCTTTTTCTATGGGCAGAGGAATGTGCCATTTACAACATATGGCAGCATACCGTTCGAAGTACCTCAAAACAGTCCTCTTAATTCAAATGTGCTTAACATCGGCAACGCGTGGAATACTATGTTCGATAGGTTTGAGGCTCCCGTGAGTGGTCGATACTTTTTCTCCGTATCTGGTATTGCTACTTGTAGGACCGGAGCGTTGACATGTAAATTCAGTGCAGTCTTGGAGAGAAGTTCTTTTGTTCCGGGTGTTCCATCATTAACGGTTGGGCATGCAATGGGCGAGGTCGATATGGAGAGAAGAGATAAAACTAGCAAAGACTCTGAAACGTTTTCAATTCAATCGACGCTTGATTTACATAAGGGTGATTCAATTTTGTTCCATATTGATGCTAAGTATTCTTCCCCTGTAGCAACCTTATACGACGATCCTAGACATTACACTCATTTTATTGGGATACTGTTGCAAGAAGACATAGTTGATTCACTATGATTATAACATAATATATGACCGTAGCTATATTTTAGAGTCAGATCACTTTTCAATAATTTTACGAAAGAATTTCTTTTCCCTTTATGAAATCTTGTATGATTTTTATAGTTGCAGAATGAATAATACAAAATGAAATAAACCATATCCCGATTTGCTAATGGATTTTTCGCTAGATTATTTTTATCATCTCTGATTTTTACGTTGTCCGCAGTCCACCTTAATTCATACTCAAAGTTGCCGAAACCATTTCCCCATCCCTTATAAAAAATCCATGATGGCCGACTTTTGGTCGTTGACCAATAAGAACGGAGGGAAAAGAAGGATGGGCGTGCTTCACTGTAAAGTGTAAACAAAGAGTAGTCAGAAAATTCATTTAGATATCTTGTATGAGATTTTTAAAGCTTTGATAATGTATTTGGATGGTGCCCTTTTTATTTACAGAGGTATTACTTATTTGGTTGAAAACGTGTCTCGTTTGAGACTTTAATGCCTGTGTTAATTTTAAGTTTAGTTATTAGTCTGTAGTAGAGAGGCAGAGCTGAGGTCTGTAATAGAGTTTGTGTTTCACAGAACAATTCTAGAAAAAATTTCAATGTTTGTGTAGCAAAACAGTGAAAAATTCTTTCTCTCCTTCTTATTAGGTTTATGTGTGCAAGTACAGTAGTGTTTAAATTTGTTCATTGACCCAATATTGACATGATACAAGTGACTCCTTAGTCCTCATGCAGTTCGGCCACAAAAAGAAGAGCTAGTATCTGCTTTGACTAGACCATCTCTGGACTAGACTACTAATCTTCTCCAATTCCTATGAACAAAAGGTATTTTTTTACTTCTGTGTTTTTGTTTTGGATTGTAATTTGAATAACTGGATTCCCTACTCTATATCTTCATTTATTTTATCACTTCAAGGCTTCAATTGTCCTCAAAATGGAAGAGCAGCAGTGTGACGAACTTCATTCAATCTCTATCCTCCATGGATGAAGGTAAGCTTTTCCACTTGACACTAAAATAGTAAAATCACAGTGGCATTGCAATGTAATGATTGCATTCTAGTTTTTTTCAAATCCAAACCTTCTTGACATTATGATACTTATGTTCCCACCCCACTTCTTCTGAAAAGAAGACAGATTAGGCTTATAATCCTTACATATTAGATTAACAAAAGAAGTTTCTCAACTTTTTTCATCTGCTTTGCCGTTACATTCCCTTGGGCCACCGATACATTTACATGAATTGCCCTGTCGTTCGGTCTCAAATTTTAATTTCTCTGTCTAAACACAATCGAATGTTTACACACATTAAGTCATGCATTACTATTTAAGATGTAAAAATGTCTTCTTCAAGCAGTATACCGGTAAAATGCGTCAACGATCCGTCCAGCACGTCACTGTAGAGCGTTCCAGTTGTCGTGGAAATCGACAACTTCACTTTGTCGTCCTTATTTAGATGCCAAATAGACGGAAGTGTCACAGTTGACTGGCTCAAATTATCAGCTAACGTCGACCCTCTTTTAACCCCGTTAACATAAAAGACAACACTGAAAACGCCCTGTTGAGGATCGCTGACTCCCGAGAAGTCGAACAAGTACGTCCCAGTTTTTGGGGCGGTGAATATCCCTGTTGTTTTGTCCATGGCTCCACCTTCATTAAGTGTCTCCGTATCGAACAATATCGGAGAATCGACAATGGGCTGTGAAATGCTTTTCGAACTTTGCACGTAAAATTGAACAGGTTTCGATTTCACATCCACGAAACCAATTCTATTTTGTTCGACATTTTGCCCTAGTGAATATTTTAATGGTTAAACAATTATACATACAAGATAGAAATTCCTATTATTGTTACCTAAGGTAAAGTCGCAGTGGACAAACTCGACGTATTTGTCTCCTCGGATGGGATAGAATCCGTTTAGGGTGTGACCAATCCGCCACAAATCCGCACAAGAGCCAGGATATTCAGGAGGAGTCGATTTACCGGAACATATCAATTTTCCAAGTGTGTGGCTCCCTCCTTCATGGATCGTCCTTCCAAAATTCAATTTGGTGACAGGAAGAACATTTTTTAGTTGAATATTTCCTGTACACAATCAGTAGTATAATAGAATAAGGATCATTGTACGTTAGGTTGAAAATGATACCATTATCCGTTAAAGGGACAGCCACGTTAGCGTCGCAATTGCATTCGAGATCAGGACGAACGCAATAATTATCAATTCCACACTGACAGGTGTGAACATTAGCGTCAGAACCAGACCAAAACGTTTGTATCTCGCCATCCACATCGTTCCACCAGGCGTAATTGACGTCCTGTACAGTAAAAGGTCCTCCGAGACAATTTACCTGTAATTCGTTATTTATCGAACAATCAAATCCCCTTAAACTTTACTGTAAAGTAATACTTGAATAGTTTGGTGACATTCTGCAGAAATTTCGGCTAAAGCTTTCGCTTGTTTTGCAGTTGTGTTTTGGTAGAGGATCGGTCTTGAATAACAACCGGGATCGTTACACTTGGGTATGTCAATCGTCGCTTCACTGTCGTGTCCCAGATAAGTTGTTCCTGTACAAACAATTCCCCAGCTGAACAACAAAATTTCCTACGAAAATTTCACGATATTCACCTGTTTTCATGTCGCATTCTACGTAAATGGCTCCGTCGCCAATTCCCAATCCATCAGGATCGATCCAGTACATTCCAGACTCTTTAAACTCCGGTAGACCACTGTCTCTTGCTTCTAAACATGTCCTCGGAGAGAATACGGCAGAATGTGACTCGCTTACTTCCTTATTGATTTTTTCTTCTGTCATTCGAGACTCTAAATTGTTTGAATTGTTGATCAACAAGACGGACTCGAGTCGCTGGACTTGTCCCTTTAAAGCAGCGATCTGATAATTGGCGGTTTTCAGCTGAAGTTCTTGGTTTTTAAATTGAGCTTCCAGTCGATCCAATTTAGCCATGATCGTGACCTGAAATCATTCCCACATTTATTTCAATCAGTAAATGCAGTCAAAAAGTTCTTACGTCATTTTGTCGATGAAAATCGTTTGGTATGTTTTGTGCGCTAGAGGCTACCACCACCAACAAGCAGCTGAGAACAATTGTGTCCAACATGGTCTCCTTGATTCTTTCAACTAAAACACTTGCTTTTAAAATGATTTTAGTGTGCAATAAAAAAATTGGATCTCATTATGAAACGTATATTTCAAAATGAGGTTCAAGTTTCTTTAAATGCTGTCAACACCAGGATTACCATGTCAGAGAAAAAGCCTAGCTTATAAATGTGTGTTCATTAGACAACAAAGACGGCCGTGGTAAAAGTTGATCCCGTTTGTACTGCAGGACATTGTCGGATAACAAAACTGCGTTTATCTCTCTTCAGCGGTTTAGAAAACAAAAACTGATGGATTAATAAGTGAACTTATATTATTTATGCGCTGTGGTCTCGTTTGTAGAGACAGGTGATATCTGGCCCATATAATACATTTAGAAAACAAATACAAAATCATGGAATTAAGAGAACGTAACATGATGAACGTAATTTAGAGCAAGAGCAGAGATAGGCTATTTCTATTGTTATTTTTTTATCAAACTTCTTTTTACGCATTTGTGTATTGGAAAACCCATCAGAAATGTATAATTGCACAAATTTGATATTTTCAATTGCTTCACTTTCTTATTGCCTACCATTAGATTTCCCGTGTATGACTTGATGCTGTGACTAACCAACATTCCATCGCGTTTCGGAAGTTTATTGATAAGTGCAAACTTTACTACGATTACGGGTTATTACGGTTAAAGTCATCAGTATTTGCGTTTATGTAAAAGTAAAAGGTGTTTGACCGTAATTATGTTTATATACACGGCGTGCGATAGGTCACGCAATTTTTCAGTTGCGTAGAATGATGTAATATTAAAATCTTCTTAATCCTCGTACACGATCACCTGACGGAGTTGCTTGATTTTTAGCGGATTGTTGTTGATAGGGCGTGGTGATCGAAACATGGCCTCTGTAGGATGGCCCTCCACTCTGCTGGTAGTTTCTGTGCAATCCACACACAAATAGAAACACAAATCATTTCATATGATCTATTTGAATTTAAAAACATTATCGAAACTCACCCCAAATGAGCTGGTGGTGGACGAGGTTCTGGCATTCGGACGTAAGAAACACGGGGATCCAAAGTTCTTTGCTGCAGGGAACGAGGATCGTGACTTTCAGGGTTAATTCGTCGAGATAAGGACGAGTCACGAGAGGAAGAAACATCGAGACTTGTCCTTGCTCTCAATATCTTCCTTCTCCTATGCAATGATTTGATTAAAATCTTCTTACAGATTAAATAATAAAGAAGGAACTACTGACTTGTAATCTAGAAAGATAAACCCGAAAATCAGAATTAAGGCGATGCCACCTAAAACACCGTATAGGATGTAGAAGAAAATGTCGTAATTGATTTCGGTGGGTAGGTCTGGTGTTTGGGTGGGGCTTGAACCGGAACTAGATGTAGTCGAAGACGAGGTTATGTTGCTATTGGGAATCTTAGTCGTCGTCGTCGTTGTTGTTGAACTATAACTTGTCACTGTTTGCGATCCTGTGGAGGACGTTGTAATTCCACTGCTAGGGTTTGTTGTGCTATTTGAATCGGTTGACGATGAAGACGTACTAGTAGTTTCTCCTTGGCTGACAGTCGTTCCCGTTCCGGTGGAAGTTGTGTCCTGCCCTGCAGTCACAGTGGTAGATGTACGATCACTGGTTGAAGTAGTTGATTCAGATATTGTTGACGGTTCAGATTCTGAAGTCGTTTCAAAAGTTGTTTGCAATTTAGTTGTTGGGGTCAGTGTTGTCGTAATCAGGGAATCGCACAATTGGTCGTCGTACCAACTGGGATTAAGATCTTGAAATTCAGTCGAGTTTGAACAGTTTCCGGAGACGAATGGCAACAATTCTCGATAGTCGCGGATGAGCCAGGCCATTTGACAATCGTCACATTTTACTGGATCTATTTTTAATAGAAAGAAATTAAAATTCAGACAAAAATTTTTATCACTAAATAGATGCGGGATCTTTTTTTTACTGTTTCTTATGGAGACACTGCCGGGTGTACCGGAAGTTAGCATTTCTTTCAAAATTTTAAAGAAAACAGTCATACTGAATTCTGTCAACTTGTTATTGTCAAGTGAAACTTTCGCGTTTCCATAGTAACCTTTGTGGAAGTGAAGTAAATAACAATTTAAAAGCTTTATTTTAAAACACGATGAAATTTAACAAGTGAAATACCTTTTTCGAATGAGTTATCAGAGATATCCGCTAAAAAATTTTGCGTCAGGTCAAGTTTTCTAACAGCAGTAGAGAAGGAGAGAGAGTTGGAAAGTATTGAATTAACGTCGCACAAGGAAAGATCTAACGAATGTAAAGCGACTAATCTGGCCAATGTACTCGGAACGGCACTTATGTACGGATTATTTTTCAGGGACACCGTTTCTAAACTTTTCGCACTAACCAGTGTCGCTAGGATCGACTCCAATTTCCCGTCGGTCAGTTCCGTATTTTCCGTCATGACAAGGTTTTGCAATCCACTGACAGATGACCCGGGAAAATTTAAAGATCCGAATCCTTTACTATTGGTGATGGAGAGCCGTTTGAGACTAGGAAGTGAAGGTAAAGTTCCCAAGGATTGAATATTGGTGGCACCTTCTAGTTGCAATAGATTTACTCTAGTAAAACCGTCTAGAAATGACCATATCAGCGATTTAATGTCGCAATCATAGACAACAAATTCTTGCGTAGTGTCAGAAGATGAATCGAACGCATTGCGATGGATTTCCATGAGATTATTTCCGCAACTGGCAAGATGAATAATGCGCACTGTGTGAAGGCCTAGTAGTCTGGCTGGTATTTGATTATCTCCAACTTCCGGTACGATATCGAAACGATTAATATTGCCAATTCCGGTGTTCACAGCGAATGTGGTTTTGATCTCTGCGAAAGGAACTCCAAGACAAATGACATTCTGGTCGCCAGTGGCGACATCCTGGCTGCAAAAACATCTACCGCAATTAGCGGCATCTGTTTGATTGATGCAACCCAATAAAACATAAAACAGCTGACACAATCCAATACAAAAATATTGATATCTGATCTAGAGTCCATAAAGTAATAACGGAATCATGTGAATAAAGACTTACAAAGAGTGAAACAGGAAAATGGCCAGTTCTGATGATCAGATTCATTATGTAGACGATGTCTTAGTAAACACCATGCGACTCAAACGGTTGATTGAACTTGGTCCGTGGTTTCACTTATCCACCGTCTACAAATTCAGTCCGCTTTGCACTGAAAACAATTTTATGTAACTCCCGTGACTTGAGTCAGATCAGGGATTGTCAGTTGACGTTTCAAGGCCTAGTATAAAAACCGAGGGATTTGCTTGTTGTTATCTACACTTAGTCAATCGTTACCATACAGTAGCTGACTCACTACTACAGATCGCCATCACTTATTGCTTCACCTGTCGTTATCTCGAATCTCTACGGAGGCTTTTTAAATTTTTGTGTTTCCGACATCAACAGTTGGATAATAACGGCTAACAAAACAAAATCTTGAATGATTTGTTGGCCCAACTGTGAAAGGCCTACATCTTATCCGTGTTGATCCGAACATGTTTTTTCCAAAATTTTGTTTCTTTGATCCCTTAAATTACGACCGATAACGATGCTTTCCGTTGCTCCTAGTATAATTTTTCTTTTTCGTTACGTTATTTTAATGGAATCAAATTCTATTATCAATAAATATAGCTTAATACGTAAGGGAAAACGAAGTAAGTCTTTAATATGTGACCTCAAGCGAGAAGCGGGCAAAATAGGCTAATACTAAGAACAAAGAATCTAATTTAAGCTCTGAGAACCTAATTTAACTCTGAAATTGTTTACTGCCAAATTGCGAAAAATCTGAATTGTTTTGCAATAAAGAAACTGAATGGCGCATCTTTTTAGCAGTACGCAATTACTGGACATTCCACGCCATCTATAGATCTTCATTTTTGTTGTTTTTGTTGTCTTCATTCGTACATCAGTCGTAATGTATTTCAGACTCCATCGGGTCCCCATTGTCCTCTGTGATTTACCAGTCGTGTTCTAGTGTTTCATCGTCAAAGAATCAATCTACTTCTCCGACATGGCTTACTCCGCTTACTCCACCAAAACTCCTTCAAATCTTTACAAGTCGATGCAGCGTTACGTCCTAACACCCCAGCAACAAGAAGTAAATTGTTATCCTCGTCGAGGTGGACTCAATAAGGCAATTATCAATCCACAAAGGGTCAGTCAATTGCAATCCATGCCGAGCGTCAAGTTGGCTCTGGATGAACGTATGTGCAATCGTAGTACTACGGTTTACAAAGTGGATTGCAATGGGATGTCTGTTAACAGGTAAATTATAATCTCAAATTTAAAATATTTATCAGCTTTCAAGATCCTGATTATTTAAAATTTTATTGACAGAGACGACACCTGTTCGTATCACTGGGGTTCGTCGTACCCACGTCGAGGAGGTTACAAAACGCCTTATAGTTGCTGTAATCGCGATTCAAATTCCAAAGGATGTACAAAAAACAAATGGCATATTAGTAACATTGGAAATCTGGATTGTAGCCAGAAAGAATTTGTCAACACAATTGAAAAGACCCAACTACCCGAAGGAAATTACGGAGTCTACGCACTGGATTGCGAGATGGTCTATACCACTGAAGGCAGTGAACTGACCAAGATCGCCGTTATCTCGTCCGATGGCAAAATGGTTTACGAAACTTTTGTCAAGCCAAATAACAAAATTCTCGACTACAACACGCGATTCAGTGGCATCACCGAGGAAGACTTGCTGAACGTCAAGACTACCCTAAAAGACGTACAATCCTTCCTTCTGGATTTGTTAAGCAGCAAGTCGATTTTGATCGGGCACGGATTGGACGGGGACTTGAGAGCTCTGAGGGTAAATCCAACTAGTTTTGTTTTCATTGGATTTTATTTTTCTAAGCTATTGCTTTTGAATGATTAGATGATGCACGACACGGTAATTGATACAAGTACCTATCGTATTCCCACACAAGCAAGGGCCACCCTTTAGGAAGGCGTTGAAAACATTGTGCCAGGAGTATTTAAAGAAAACTATTCAGAATGGTAAGAACAAGTTATTGCAATCTAAGGCAAATTAAGCATCAATTCAAATGTTTCATTTCTATAAGGTGGAAAACATAACTGCAGAGAAGACGCCATCGTTTGCATGGAACTTATGATGTAGAAAATCAAACAACTTTAATCGTGTTTTATTTTCAGTTTAATCAAACCTTAAACTTTAACGTCATTTTTCCCTTAAAGACTTTGTCGTTTTGTTTGGCGTAATAAGAACAATTTTCTTGCTAATAACACTATTTTGAATTTCCATTGACTCGACATCAAATCCCTAGTGAAAGTGATTCTATTTTGACTGGTGCCTCTAATCATTAGAACCACCAGTCGCTGTTGGCTGACACAACGCGTTGACAATATTTACACCAAGCAAAAGGTAAGATCGTTGAGCAATCCTCTTTACTTATACCATACGAATGCTCTTCTTTTTTCCCTTTTACCAAAGTTGAATCGTTTTTTTTATTTTAAAAGATAGTTATTGATGGAATTAAAAGCGCACAGTCACTTGGAATCACACATGAAGGAAATTATATTTTGAGATAGGTTTTCCAATATTCTAATAGGTTATAAAGCTAGGCAAAGTAAAAACCCGTTACCCTACGTTGTCAGTAGATGAAGCTAATAAAGAAAAGTGTAGAACTTGCATTAGTCTCCAATTTGGAAATGGATGTGCTTACACGATCGACCACTTGCAACTAAACCAGTCTTTGCTTCCGTAGTGAGAAATCACTGCCATCTTATTGGTTGTGGAATTGTACACCGTGTTCACGACAGGGGTGTCGTCGTTGAGGACAACATCTCCCAAGTTACATTCGCTTACATTTTCCATTTCAATCGCCTCGTAGAACTACCAGGAAAGAAGAGTCCAAAGAACTTGAGATACGGAGGTACAATAATTGTGAATCATGTGTCTTACTTTTAACGACGAGCCGCTAGTAATGTTGAGAGTTGAACAGGAGATCTGAACACGCTGTGCAGTGTTATTAGTCGGTGAAAAAATGAAGAATAGGCACGATCTTAATTCACCGGTTGTTGCGTTATAATAGGGTTGAACGATACCACTGCTAGCTGTGGAATTCGTATCAACGCAAACTGGTAGAAAACAAAAATAAAAAATTCGTCGTAATTGTCAAGTACAGAGGTGTTCAAAAAATAAATATATAATTACGTCTGGATGTAGGCAACGTCGGGACTAGCGTTGTTGATTTAACAGGAGTTGTTTTGGAGGTTGTTGGTTTTGTAGTTGTTTTCAAAGTTGTTGGTTTTGTAGTTGTTTTCAAAGTTGTTGGTTTTGTAGTTGTTTTCAAAGTTGTTGGTTTTGTAGTTGTTTTTAAAGTTGTTGGTTTTGTAGTTGTTTTCGGTGTTGTTGTCGGTTTCACAGTTGTTGTCTTGAGGGTCGTTGGCTTTACAGTAGTCGCCAAAACATTCGGCTTCCGTGTTGTTGATTTCAAAGTGGTTTTAACGGTTTTAACAGTTGTCAGCTTAAGGGTTGTCGTCTTCTTGAGCGTTGTTTGTGCCTATAATGTTTTAGAAATTAAAAATTATTTGATCATACTTATAAACTTTACTAGCAAAAAACCACCAAACTACACAGTGAACTGAACTTACTCCACTAAGGGCAAAGGAGACTGCAATCAGGACACAAATCGTGATCACTTTCATTTTCTTCACCGGACAAATAGATGAATTAAAGAGCTGCGATCGAGAGGCAAGTCGTTACTACTAACTACAAAACGTTTTTTTTTATTTAAACTAGTTCTACGTACAGAAGTTGTACGAAAGCTGACAGATATTTTTCAAGCAAAAGGCGGATGCAAGTGTTTAACTGGGCTGGCCCCGTGACAAACGGCTGAGCATCATATTCTAACTACATGAAGAAAAGACGCACCCACCGTTAACTTCAACCATGTTTTCAGATACAGATGTGATGACTTGCATATGTGCACGTAGTTGGTCTCGTAAACAGCGAAGCGTTAATGATTCGAAACATTCGGGAGCTGAAATACTGGGAGCTGTTGCTCAACAGAGAGCATGTACACTTTCGCTGTTGTTATTTTCCTATAAATTTCAATATTCGATGTAAAAGACTATAAATATAAAAGATAACAATTTTGATTGAATAATATTGCAGCAAGAGAAGCGGATAGTAAAACGATGAGTCGCATAAAACGAACTTTTCGATTCATTAAATGATACTCATCGCCAGCCTAAACACAATTCAAAGATCCTTCGTTTAATAATTGGATGTTTTTCTTTTATTTATTTAGAAAGATAATTCATCTAATTTAGCTCCTTTTGTGCAGTTTTGTCAACACAGCGTTCTTCTATCTAAATTGTGGAATTGTGGTGCGGCAAGAGTTAGTTCTTCATTTCGCCACTTTAGCGCTTGTCTTGTTTCATAGCGTCTGCGGCGTCTGTGCCGAATGCGCAAACCGAACCACGTTTTTTAGTTTTTAATTTATCGCCCAATTTGCAAATATAATTGCACTTTTAAATATTCTATTTCTTGGGGTTGATTTGTTTCATTGGCTGACTTGGATTCACCAAGAAAATGATAACTACGGTTAGACACCGTGACTCAACTGTTAAGGAATATATCCCCTTTGGAAACACGCGAGTTCGAGACGTTTTTAAGGACTTTAACTTTGGAGGGAAAATTAGTGAAGATAATGAAGTGACAAAGGTATTTTTTTCCTTAACCAACTATTATGTCTTATGAGGGGAATATGTTTGTATTGCTTTTCTTGTTTTATTAAGTTGAAGCTATGTACAGCAATATATCCATTCACTCGTGATATTTTTTCGTTTAGGTTCTGTTGTTGGGGTGTGGTGATCTTAGAAATACATTTCAAGCAACGACTACCAAGAACCCTCGAAACTTAGAGATTCATCTCAATGATTTCCATCCCTCTATTTTGGCCCGAAATGTCATCATATTGAAAATAGTTTCATCACCTGATTTCAATCTTGATGACAATGAGGATTTTGGTTTTCTGTGGGATGTGTGGTTCAATATGGATTGGCCAGACAAAACCAGGAAGAGGTTCCTTTCAGTTTTAAAAGAGTTAATAGATGAGATATTACCAGATAATGTCTCAATTCCAAACAACAGTCACCTTAAGAAGTTAACAAATTTGTGGAATAGCTGGTATTTGGTTTCATCCTCGAATGAAACTGATTCTATATCACTCTTAAAAAAAGTCTGTGGACAAAGGTATCTTTCTTTTTAACACTTAAAATTATTAAATTAATAGGTTAGAAAAGACAGTTGAGATTAATTCTTGTATTTTATACATCAGGAATCAAGGTATGTTGACCTGGTGGGAAATGTATAATCCAGGATATTTAAAAGAGAAGGCAAAACTGGAAAATACTGATCTCTTTACTGCATCAGCAAATGAATTGGCTAATCAGTTTGTAACTCGTGACGGTATCGTAGGGTTGACTCCTTGTGTTAAAAAGAAGATTTACAATGAAGTGCTCAACTGCTACAGAGAAGGCAGTTGTCGTCTACAACAAAACGTTAAACCTATGTGCGTCAACCCGACATTCCTTGACCCCAAAACCAATGATTGGAAAATGATGGGCTTAACTCCGTTTGAAGGCTACCTGCCGATGGCGAAAAGAGAGTTGCTCACTTCAGGTGAAAGAATAATGACCCAATCTTGTTCCGAAATACTCAAGAATCTGATACTTTCCTATCGCCAACGAATTCAAACAGTTCAAGTCGTTTTTCACTTGGAGGAAGCCATAGAATTTTGCTCTTCAGACGCAAATAAGTTTGACGTCATCGATTGTTCTAATTTCGTGGATAACGTTGGATTAGCCAATTTGATAGTAGCATGCTGCCAAAGGTTGTCGGATAATCCGAACGCAATATTGTACACCGAAATCATGACGGATAATCAACATTCTGCAAACAACATCGTCGAGACATCTCTTTGTGCTCCATTGAGTTTGATTCCCACCATTTACGGGTTAAGACTTGCTGATCATGTTGAATTAAGGGATTCTGCCATAGATTACTTGCGTTGCAATAGCCTTCAAAGGGGACGTCCAGTGAATCTCTGCTGGCAAAAAGTACCACTCTGTCAAAATATTAAATGGACCCCTTCTCCCGAATTGAATCAATGCCTAACTAAGCTGGCCAATTTGTGCCATTCAAAAGTTCTTCTAAAACTTCCTTCTGCAATGAGCAGCGCTGGAAATGAATTCTTCTATACTCCCCAAACATTCAGTTGTATTTTGGATTCAATGATTCAGCGGATGGGACGTGATTGTTGGTTGACAGATATGCGTCAGTTTGACGTCGCTCCACAGTTCAACTTGGCAAGAAGAACATTGGAAGACTGGAAGAACGGGAAGAAAATACAGAAGTTCTCTGCTGGTATTCAGCCCACACTGAAATTAATTGTTCCCCTAGACACTCCACCGCTTCGTCTGGTTTTTTCTCGTAAAGCTTCTTTTTTGTCTGATCGGGGCTCATCCAGACCTGATGTTCACTTTATCGACAATTTCCATCTTGAATTTAAAGATACCCCACATGGAACGAAAGTAGAGATTGTTTCTTTTTTACTGTCTGCTGACCATGGTTTGGATGAAACTTACGAAGCAATCATAGTCAATGTTCGGAATGGAATGCCACTTCTCTGGTTAAATTCCATTGCATCCATGCAGATAGAGAAATATAATCTGCCATATCCGATTGATCAAAACAAATCTCAACTTCTGTTGGATCCTAATGAAAAAATTAAGGTTGAAAGTTGTGTGGAATCTGAAGACCAGTGCATCCTCAAAATTGTCATTGAATGTAAAGGAAATGCTTCAGGTGCGTTATATGGGTACTTTAATATTGTAAGCTCAATTTATTCTTCTCCATTTTTACAGGATTGAAGGTGACTACTAACGAAAAGGCGCCCTGCGAATCATGCCATGACATCACAGTTTCATTAAATCAGCCCAGGAACATCAAACCGTTGTCAATCTCATTTCCATTTCCGATCCTAGCCAAAGATGTTCAAGCTACGCTCCATCGCAAAAGTCGACATGTTGATTTGGTGTTGAAGAAATCCCTGCGGGAACCCTGGCCGTGCGAGTTCCATACTAAAACGTCTAAATGGATAGTAGATGACCTAGTTCCTTGGGAAAATTCTTCATCTGATAATGTCTTTAATTGTCTTGAGCATCACCTGGGCTGTCAGTTTTCTTCAATGGAGGAAATCAATGCAGAAAGATCTCTCGGCCCGAAATGTTCCGCTTTGCACTCCTTTCGTTTGAAGATTATGGCAATGATGTTGGATGACGTTGAATACGTCAGCTATGGTCGAAATAACGATTGGTACCTATTGAAACTCCATCGCCCCATTCTTACATCCCCCATGGGAAGTCCGATTCTGCTGATAACTGCTCTGGACGATAACTATGTGAAAGACATGACAAAGAGAATTACTCCGAAAAACTTGCCTATCGTCAAAGAGGTAGTGGATCACACTCTGACTTACCACAAAGTTTTTCCTTTTGGACCGGGTGGACCTAAGGAAAAAATGGACTTGGACGCTGAGACCGAAGAAGAATTTCAATTATTTCGTTATCTCTTGCGTTTAAATTCAACTAGGTAAGGATTAGCTTGCTTGATGCTTCTATCAGTATATAAGTAAACATAAGTACATAATTGCTTTTTTTTCTGGCATTACTCACTTATTAGGATCGAACCCAGTAAATGGCAGAAGAAGACTGTTCCTCTGGGAGGTAGTAGTCCTTGGCTCGCAACTTTTCTATCCCCTCTCTACCAGGATCTTCCAACTTTCCTTTCAATTCTCAACGAGGATTATACATGCACAAAAAGTGTGGATGATTCGGATAACGAGAACCGCTGTGCCGCTTGTAAGAAAACCCCTGAAAAGTTGAAGCGTTGCAGTCGTTGCCGTTCCACTGTTTACTGCAGCGTCGAGTGCCAACATTCTCATTGGCCCACGCACAAACCTAACTGCAAGAAAGTATAATTTTTGTCCGTCTTTTTAAGTTCATTTACGAATTCGTTCTCAATTCAGATTGTTCTTGTTATGCGATCTTTTAGCTTAACCGAACATTTTAAATAATTCAGATATTTGTTGTGATCAAGTTGAACAATTTTTATGGTTTTTTCTTGGGGGGGGGGGGGTTGTTCTCATATTTTGTCCATGCAAACTTTTTGTATTGCAATTATGCAAATCAAGATTAAATTTTTAATTAAATTTTTAAAATTTATTTCAACGATAATTAAAGTTGTACCGACGAATCAGGTTGGATTGGGCACAACGACACGAATAGAATTGTTCTATTATCATTTTTTTAGAGAGAGCTATAGACCCGTCTATAGCTCTGTGTCTATAGCTCTGTCTAAGCTGGTTCTCTGTTTAGTTTAGCTGGTTAGACAAATTTTCATCTAATGGCGGCTACTTCAGGTTTACCAGTTTCATCGATAGCTAGCAAATATCAGTTTATTGACCTCAAAAAAAAACTAGAGCAAATTGGAGAAAAGTAATAGAACTAGAAGTGTGTAGTGTGATACTGTGATAGACCTTTAAACATTTATTAAGAGTTCAGAATGGTTGGCAGCGGATGCTGACCAAACTATCTAAGTTAGAGTGTATCTTAATTAACAGCTGTTAATCACGCCAGCTTGAAAGGCCCTAGGATAGTCCCAATTATTTTTTTATGATGGGGTCCGGGGATTCATAAAGGCAGGGGATGGGGCCCTACAATTTCACTTTCGCCTCTATGTTACGAGATGCCGAAAGCCCTCGATCACTAGATAGTCTTTATCCTTAATATGACATCATCAATAAAAATATAGACAAAAGACAATTCCGAGTTCTTTAACTGCTTTGTAGACGTAGTATATTGACATACTTATTTCCACGTCTACAAAAACCCTTCCGAAGAATTAATTAATTCTTATAATATTTCAAAACTGTAATTGAAAGTGTTTTTTGGCTCCAAGAGCTCCAAATTACAAAGATTCCTTCTTGGAGGCTTGGTTAAAACGTATCTAGCGCCACCGCAACTGAAATACGCCCACTGGATGCTGGGCTACTGAGTACTGGCCCCGTTGCCATTGCGTTTACATTCCGTTTGTGGCTCTTCAATTCTCCAGAACTCCAGAAGGTTCTGTGGCTCTGTGCTTCTACGTTCTTATAAGTTTGATTTCACCCATTTTTCGTGGGTTTCACCACGCTTCCTTAGTTCAACTAGCAGAAAGAGAGGTGAAGCTACTAATACGTATGATGTATATCTGGTCCTTGAGTTAGTCTACAAATATTCCCATTTTAATTCTAGAAGAAGTTGTATTTCGTGAATAACTCGATCTCAGCAAAGATGTTAAAAACTCCAACACGTCGTTCTGTTATCGAAAATTCACCGTTGTATTATCCTTTTGGAATCACTCGGTTTCGCAACATTCTGGAAAATTTAGACTGTGGAATTGGCTTCGAAAGTGGCATAAAGGTTTCTTTTTTGCTTCTGTTCATGTGCTATTTGATTTAATTTACCAATCTTTTTGACTAGATCTTATTTCTGGGATGTGGGGATTTGAGAAGCACACTGCTAGCCACAACTCATGCAAATGCTAAGAACTTTCTTATCCATCTTAATGATAGTAATCCATCAATTCTGGCTCGTGACATCCTGATTTTGAAAATACTGTCAGATATGAGTTTTAATCCCAATAAAGAAGAGGATTTGAGCTTTCTTTGGGATGTCTGGTATAATGCTGAATGGCTTGAGGTTACTAAAAAAAGATTCCTGGTTATTTTGAATGATATCTTGGCTGGAAGATTACCAGATAATGTTTTTGTTCCTGATGCATTCCAACTGGAACGTTTGAAAGAAGTGTGGAGCTCTTGGTTAGCTCTTTGTTCAAAAGGAGAATCAGAATTGACATTGTTCATGCAAAAAATCAAGAAAGAAAGGTAAGAAACATTTAGTTTGATTTATTAGTTAATAAATGTCTTAAACAATAATTAAAGTTGATAGTGATATCCTTGTTACAGATCCACATTCATCCGGAAAGAGTACGACTGCTGGATTGGAGGATTGCGTGAGTTGGCACGATTGAACAGTACCGATCTCTTTACTACAGCCGTAGACGATATCGTGGAACATCTTTACTTGGAAAATTTTGTTGGGATTGAAGGATTGTCAAAGCCTGTGATGCAAAAGAATCGGGATGAAGTTCGTCGTTTCTTCTTAAGTGGGAGCTGTCGACTTCAAAGTGGATCCAGCGTAGTGTGCGTCAACCCAACCATGCTTAACCCCACTACTCTTTGTTGGGAAGTTCATTTTTCTATTAGTCCTTTTCACGGCTATCTTCCGCTAACTAAAGAAGAGTTGGATACTTCGTCTGATGACAACTTGCTAATCCGATCTTGTCAAAAAATACTCAAGAACTTTGTGTCCTCCTATCGAAGTCGCATTGGGGTAGTTAAAATCAATGTTCATTTAGAGGATTTCTTGGAGTTTTGCTACGCCAGCACAGATCAGTTTGACGTCATTGATTGTTGCAATCTTCCCGATCAAATTGGATTAGCTAACGTCCTTAACGCTGCAACTGCAAGATTATCTGACAACCCGCAATCTACCTTGTTTACTCATTCTATTAAATGGGAGTTTTTAGCTGACACTGTGAAGAAATATGTCGAAGGATCTCTTTGTGTTCCGTTGAGTATGATCCCTACAATGTATGGATTACGAGTAGATAATCACGTCGAACTTGGAGCTTTATCCCTCGTCAACTTGCGACGTGAAAGAACGAACCATCCGGTGAACTTAAAATGGAAAAAAGTACCTTCGTTTCGAAACGTATCATTGGCTCCCTCGTCATCATTAGATCGTTGTTTGGATCAATTAGCAGACAAATGTTTTGATATTATGTTCCCGCGCTGTATGTTAGGGCCTCTACCCGGGGACAAGTGTGGTATGCTCCTATACACTTCGTTAACGTATGACTATGTGGTCAGCGCAATGGCTCAGCGCGTTGGAGGGGATCGCTGGTTGAAAGAAAATCGAAGATGCGAAGATTGGCTTTCTGGATTATTTGACCTATCGCAAAGAACAACGAAAGCCTGGAAGAATGGTCAGCCAGTTTTGAAATTAACAGCACACACTGATAAACCCTTCAATACTCTTCGAGGGACTCCAGTACTTCGTTTGATTCTGATTCCTTGTACAGTATTCAACAATTCCATGGCATTTAAGGATAATTTTGATCTTTCTGGTCCTGGCAATCATATGATTGATAATTTTCAGTTTGAAATGAAGAAGAATCGCGAAGGGAACGAAACAATATCAGTTTCATTTTTATTGGTTCCGAATCACGGACTTGAAAAAAGCCACCTTGCTTTCCTTATGGATCTTGCGGATGGGTATCCGGTTTACATATTCAAAGCTCTAAAATTTTTTCAGACTGAAGCATTTCTTGAACCTCATCCGTTTGCCGCCAAAGAATCTGCAGTTCAGACTCCTTCCATGTCACCGCAGATGACTGTCAAAAACTGTATGGAGTCTGAAGATCAGTATCTACTGAGAATAGATATTTCATGTAGTGATAGCGTCTCTGGTAAGATTTTAAAAAACATTGCAAAGACATGTGCTGTAACGTTCTTGATTTTTGATTTATAGGTCTGACCGTGTCGACGAATCGGAGGAAGCCATGCGAGTCTGCTCATGACGTCACCGTTTCACTGAGTCAGCCAAATAACATTGAGCCTCTGAGTATGACATTTCCATTCCCAATCCTTGTTGATGAAATCCGCGCCACCCTCCACCGCAACGACCATTTCATCAATTTAGTTTTGAAGAAAGCTGTCCTGGAGCCATGGCCACATGAATTTCAAGTGGAGCACACGAAATGGGATGCTGACAAACTGAAGCTCTGGGTGGAAAAAGAAATAAAGGTGGAGAATGACAACTTCGGAATTTCCCGTCCCTCTTTGGCTGCATCTTGTATGAACTCTTCGATGGTTCATCTTGTGTGTCAGTTCAAGTTTTCTCAAGTTCAGACACCGTCGTTAATGGAGAAAACCCCATTGAATCTAGTTCGTTGCATCATTAGAGAAATTTTTCAACGTTTCACTAGTCGCAAAGCTCCTCGCACAAACTTCGTACGCATTTGTCTAATGGGATCGTCTGCTGAAAATCCTGATTGGTACCTTCGAGTACATAAACCGATTCGCACTTCTCCGGGTGGAAGCCCGATGTTAATGATTTCGGCTTTTGACAGCAACCTCGCAAAAAGTCTTGAAACTCGAAATGCAGCAAGCAAACCCAAAGACAATAATTTCTCTCGCGTTTTCCCTGTTCCAAAGCCCGAAGAAACTATGACGGT
Organism: Daphnia galeata; assembly: GCA_030770115.1. NCBI lineage: Eukaryota > Metazoa > Arthropoda > Branchiopoda > Diplostraca > Daphniidae > Daphnia > Daphnia galeata. The sequence continues at coordinate 16,634,857 of CM061116.1, read as the reverse complement.
TGAAATTGAATCGAAAGAAAGTCTACAGTTATTCCGCTACGTCTTACGACTCAATTCGTAATCTAATATTTTTATTAATTATACGTTACTCGATTGGGCAAACTTACCTAAATTTTTTGTTTTAATTGTTTAGGCTAAGAATCTTACCGATTACCTGGCAAAAGTACAACCTTGACTTGGGAGAAGATAGTCCTTGGCTAGCTACGTTCCTCTCTCCCCTCTATCTGGACTCTCCATCAATGTATGAAAAAGTGGGCGAGAGTTCCGAGAGTGAGGATGATGAAGCTTGTCGTCTCATGTAAGATGAATTTGTTGCTGGCGTTCCCGTTGCACTATTGGATCAATTGGGACGTCAATCCATACTTATTGTCACAATTCATTTTTATTTTAATCGTTCACTTGATACATGTTCGATTTTTAACTTAGTTTCAATCAAGATATTATCCAATCGTCATGCTATTGCATCTAAATGAATGAAATTGGTAAATATACTAAGAAATCATTAATTCGTTTTCAGTTTTTCTCTTGATTGTATTGAGATTTCAATAATTTTTAAATCATACATTGCCTTTCAGGTTTTCATCAGAGGATTTCATGTGACTCATGGATGTGCATGTGACTCTGAAAAGTTAAAAAGTTGAATTGAAGAGATCTTTTTGTTCTAAGTGCGAGTTTTTTTGCACTAATTGTTCTCGTGACTCGTGAGAGTTAAGAACTTGAGACTTTGGTGCACTATTCAATGACAGGTCATAGATGGCAGCAGCAGATTTCCAAAAGATACGGCATGAAGCCGTCGTTACCGGCCTGGTGCTGGTGGGCCCTGACAGCCTGACTTCGACTCAACGCGTTCTCACGTGAGCTGGCTCAACTAGCTGAGCTAGCTCATACAGTTGAGCCAGCTCAACTAGATGAGCCAAGGACTGGAAATTTTTACATGGGAAAGCCCGTAACAACTAGTGACATCTGCGGCACATTTAAGAAGTGATTTGTTTAAACAAGTGCCTTTGACACATTAGCCTTTTGAGCCAGCTCACTGTTAATTGAAATTAAGGATTTTAAAAATGGGACCAAAACGTAAAGAACTAGCTCAAATTCCAGATCAAAATGAAGAGAAAAAGATGAGGATTAAAAGGCAAAAAGCTGAGAGTAGTAGAAAAATAGCCAATAAAAGAAAAGTTGATCAGTATGGAGAATGTGTAGCAGGTCTTATTACCAAATCATTTAAAATTAATAGTAATGCATTTCCTCCTCTCCCAAGTCGACCCAAAAATAAAAAACAATCTACTGGTAATAGTTTTGATAATTTATAATCTTTCTAAAGTTTTATAACAATCATGTGATTAACTCTGCAACAGGTGACAGTATTACCAAAGGAGCCGGGATTGGTGCAACACTTAACATGGAACATGGTATTTTGCTTTAATAAGTGAGCAAAACAATGCTTATATAATACATATACAAATGTTTATTTACAGGAGACCTGTTGGAAGATATTATACTGGGATCAAATGATGCAGAGACAAGTAGGCCTAAATCTCCAGCTGCATTGGCTTTCAACAGTACGTAAAACAATTTCACTCAAAATTTTTTTATTTGCTTGATTGATGGATATGTATATTTCAAATATAATAGAAGGTAAAGGGATTCCTATCCTTTGATTGTTACAGGTAATAGCTATGCTGAAGAAAAACTGGATGTTATTGAACGTGAAGCAAAAGAAGACAACAGAAAGCATGCAGCAAAAGTTGCTGAAGAAGTTGCTACTATGATTTCACGAGTACCACAGTATGTTTTTGATGCATATGAAGACGGATGTCCAGGTGATGTTGGTTCCCTCGTAGACTTCACGACCATTGAGAAAGAAGCAACAGAAGAAAATGCTGCTTATATTGCTAGAATTGAAGCCGATAAAAAAAAGCAAGAATCCGAATGGAGTAAACGAGTTACGATAGACACCGAAACCTGGAATGAATTTACCCCTCGACTTTTGGACGCATTTGTGTCGGCTGAAGCTTGTGACGCCGAGCGATGCGATAATTGTAAGCAGGAGCTTACAATCATTATTCGTTGTTTGGATGACTGCAAGAGTCACCTTTGCCCGGACTGTGATGTTAAAATTCATTCAACCAGACCTTTCCACGACCGAAAGCTGTTTTTAAATGAGTTTGAGTCCCGCCCACTATTGACTCACGAGTTTTATGGAGTTGAAAATCGACCACTCAGTGAGTTATATCAAATTTACCTTTTTTAAAAATCTCTTGCTGTGATAACTAGATAAAAAAATTATTTTCAAAAAGATATTGGAATGCGCGTTTTTGTGCCAGTAAGCTGCAGAACTGAGAAGTGCAAGAAACTTGGAACGAAAGGTACATTGGTACTTGTTGCTGGAACCAAGTACTGTACTGTGATCTCGGGAGAAGGTATTTCTCAATCATAAAAGCACGTCGAGTGCACGTTACTTTTAAGTTTCTAATTTCAGGTCGATTTGATCTACACTGCGCTGCGTTTAAGTGTTCCCGTTGTGATGGCGTAATGAACGCGGAACTTGAGGACTACATTGGCTCGGGGTATTGGCCTGGAAATCCCAAAACACTTGGAATTTTCTTTACGACTTCATTTCTGAAGCTGTATTTCCACCTCAAGAATTACCTACCAGGTTCATCTGAATATGGCCTTCTAAAGGCATTGGGTGCATTTTCAGCTGATGCAGGACGGGTATTTTTCAAGAAACCAGTTTAATATAGGTTTTCTATGTTTGGTATCTATTATTTCTAATAAATTTCAGGAAAACACCATCTCCAATGCATTTTCGAGAGCCAGCAGGATGTATTATTATATCACTCATCTTGCAGACAGGGATATCAAACAACAACGAAAGCTATCGTGCAGAGCATGCTCCAACAAGTGTTGCGCTGTCCATATTGATGGAAATTACAAACTCGTCAGACGCAAATCAAAATTGAAGTTTGTTTGAATTGGACCTGACTTTTTGCTACTTAATAATTAATTACTTTTGAATGGGATAGGCAACGCATCAAGCAGCTATACAAAAAAAATGAGCTCTTTTTCAGTCAAGAAGAATTAGAGAAAATTGCCACAGTCGTTGGAAAGTTGAAAAATAAGGTTAACCATTTTTCTTATTTACCCGAACAGCGGTTGAACCCATTTAACATAAAGTTGTTTTGGTTTTAAAGATATTTTCTTTTTGACATCTTTACGTAGATAAAAACAGATTCAATCTGCGGTAACTCTGATTTTAAAGCAGCAAAGGAGGTGTCTACCAACCGCAAAAATTTAGCCACAACTGGATCAGTCATGATGTGCTGTGTTCACGGATGCCTGCTCAAAGGAGTTGATATGACTAAAGGGGAGACTTATAGCCACACGCTACTCCTTCTGGAGCACATCTACGGCCTACAAGATCCGGAACACGCCAACTTGTTTGTTGTTCAAGACGTGAGCTGCAAGTTGGACCCTTGGCTGAAAGAGCTTGCCCGGCTTGATCCCGGTCGATTCAAGGCCTTGTATGAAAAAACAAACTTCCATCTTTCGCGTTTGCATGGGCAAGCCCATGTTTGGTATTGCAGAGTAAGCCTTTTTTAAATTATATTTTTTGTTGTCTCTCTGTGCACGGCTATTTAACATTTGTTTGTGGTACGTAGGTGCTGAATTTTGGCCACTGGAAAGATGGTGCGTGCGCAACACTTGGCGAAGAACTGGAACAGCTCTTTTCTTTTTTTTTCTCGGTTTGGAAACTGTACGAAATACATGAGCGAAGCAAGTAAGTTTTCTAATAAAATCAATTTAATTATGCTTTTTTCTATTATTAACATAACTATTGTTTTGTTGTTGACTGCTTACTTTTATCAATTACAGATAGACAAGAGTTTCTTACTGAAGCTGCTTTTCATTGGAATCAACGTAAAGAACATAAGATGGCATACTTTATTACTCAGAAGTTTGTGACAGTAAATAGAATATGTTAAGCAAGTTTTTTTTTAGTGTGGTTGTTATGATTCCCATGTGTAATGCTATTTTTCAGGCAATAAGTCGTGTAGATTTTTACAATAAACGTTTAACTTCGATGCTAGCCGAACACAAAACAACCATCGAAGACCTTCCTTCCATATTAGTTGCTATTCAAAATGAAGCTCGCGATTACTTGAGTAAATATTTGTATTCAGAGCTTGTTCATGACAACAATTTTTATTAAAAAATGCGAAAAAATGTTATCGCTTCTTAGAAAATCACACTCGAGCAGTCTCCCATTTGACTGATAAACAAATGGATCTTGAAAAGACATATTTTGAGCTACTCAATATTAAAGACATCATCGGAAGCGTCGCTCGTAATCACAGCATTTAAAGAATAGTAAAATTTTCAAGCAAAATTTAAACTCCTTAACTTTTTTCTTCAAGAGTCCTGCAAATGGAGAACGAAACTTCGGCGAACCCAAACAAGATTGCGCTCCAAAGCAAAAGCGTTGATTGTAGAAATTAACGAATTAATTGCCGCCATGCCGAAAGAGGAGAAAATTCGTCCAGTAAATGAAAAGGATTTTGAAGCCGGAATATTCCCTTGGGATACAAATGATGATCGTAAGATTTATTAAAGTATGGTATTGCGCCTAATCTCCATTTTAATTTAAAAATATTTATAAAAATATGAATTCAGAGTCTTTTAAGGACAAGTACAACCTTATCGACTGTTGGATGCTTTGGCTGCGCAACATAGAACAGCAGGAGCAGTCGAAAAAAGAAATGTTGCAATTTCTTGGATCATTGAAGGCCGACATTGCTGCTCTTAAAAAGCATATTGCCATGAAAAAAGAAAAAGCATGTTCATCTTACGACAAGGGCGAAATCATCCTGATGTCCAACGAGGTATGCCGGTTGAAACGGCTGCATGCGGGTGCTTCATCCTTCCAACGGTTTTACCAAGATGAGGAAGTCCAGCTCGGTGACGGTACCCTATTCACGGAAGCTGTCGAGTCCGAAAATGATTCAGGGGACGAAGATGTGACCGACGAAGATGTGACCGACAATGAAGTGACCGACGATGAAGATTAGATTAGCCGGACAAGACGGTACAAGAAGGTTCCACATTTTCAAGGAGTTCCCATCATTATTTTCTTGTCTCTCTAAATAATGACTTATGATGATCTGTATGATGTGATCAGCTCATTTCTAGAAATACATTCATGTAAATGATGAAATACATAATCTCTTTATTTTACTCTAAATAATTGTCAAACGTAAAATCAGCCTTTGGTCGAAACAATATTTGAAAAAGATATTTGTAAGAATAAAAACGAATTACTTTGATCTTCACTAAACAACTGCTGTAGTATAAAGTAGGGTATTTGGTAAATCCATTTTTTTTGAAACGGTTTCTTCATTTTTCTTTTCATTTCGGAATAAAAACAAGCACAACAAAACCAAACACTTCTATAAACTTCTGCAACTCTTTTGTTATTGTTTTCTTGAACAGCAATTGGACGTTGCCAAACCAAGCAAATTCTCAAAATTGTTGGTCAAGTAGCCCAAGGGGATATCATGGCCTCGGCCGAACTTTTTAAAACAAAAATGCCTACTTTTTCCCACTGAATTAAACACAGAACTACGGGGTTAATAATTCTGTCGACAGGTCACTTTATGCAGCACATTACAGTTTATTGAAATATGCAAATATTAATGCCATACGTTATGTAGATACATACGAATGATTCCTTTCAAAAATATGCAATTCGGTTGAATTTTAAATAATTAAATATAAAAAATAAAATACTTTCATGCATCTTACGACAAAGATTTTTACACCAAAAAATTCAGAATCAAATTCTGATCAGAAAACATGTAAATCAAAAAAAAAAAATCGTTTTACGAAAGATTTTGGTTTTTGTGTGCAAAGATTTTGAGAAACGAAATCAAGCCTGCACTTGTATGGAAAGTAAGCGACTTTACGGCGAAAGAAAATTTGTTCCATAACTTCCTGTTGGTCCTGTAATCAACCGATTTTTATGAATTTTTGGATTCTAATGCTATTTTGTATGCTCTCATCGATTCTATTAAAATTAGTTTTATTTCTCTTAAAATAATCGAACCAGCGCTTCTACGGAAAGCGGACGGATTTGCGCTGGAAGAAAATTTGTTCCATTACATCCTGTTGGTTCTGTAATCAACCGATTTTAATGAAAATTTGGATTCTAATGCTATTTTGTATGCTCTCTTCGATTCTATTAAAATTAGTTTTATTTCTCCTAACATAATCGAACCAGCGCTTGTACGGAAAGCGAGCGAATTTGCGGAGTAAGCTGAAGCAGGGAAAGGCGGGACAGGAAAGGCCAGAGCAGACTAAGCCGGAACTGCTTTGACAGAAGAAAAACAGAAACTGGATCATTTGGTTCTGCAGCTTCACAGTGAAACGGAAACTATCGGTGAATGACAGCTGTTGGAATCTTTGTTTTAAGACTTCACTTGATTCAACATGATCCCAGGTGAATACGTCAGTCTCTGTATCAAGTGAAGCGCGGATTGCTGAGTAGGAGAGCTGAGCAGTTAACGGCAAAACGTAAGAAATGAAAAGGGCGGATTGCGAAGTTAACCGTTCTCTTACCCTCGCTCTTACCTTACTTGGCACCTCAATTGCAAAAGTTCCCTCAGTGGCTTCAACTATAGCCTGAGTCTGAACCAATAGCCAACTGTGAAGATGGATTAACTACTGGTTCTAGCGACGCAGAAGTAGAACTTAACATGGATGATTCGCTGGATCACGTTGCTGCAGGGATTATTGCGAACTTCGACACATTGTTACAGCTGGAAGCTTGAGCGACTCTATTTCCATTAACAGTGAGCTGGCTCAAAAGGATAAGAAGAAAAGTACTTTTTTACTCTTTGAACTGTTTTATTCTTGATATACAAACAAGGATTAGAGGCAAAAAACAAACATAATTGTAAACATTTAAACTGTTATTTAAATTCTTTGTTGAATTTGAGAATTAGATTTTGTTCAACATTTGCTACACTTGAATTCCTTAGGAACCTGACTCCCCTTTATGTTGGCACAGCGCATATGATACCATTGTTTACAAAGGTCACACTCTATCCATTGGACCTGTGTAGGAATCTGTAATATAAATGCAACAAGATTATTCATATCTTCTTTTGATTTCTTCACCTGTTTTCCATACCCTTTTATAGGTGCAGTTCCCACATTTCTCCTTTGCAACGGATTGAACTTTGGCTGTCTCCATTGAGGGAATGGAAGAGACTTTGCTTCCTTCTCTAACTGAGAGAGGTTTATCCGATTCCGGAGGGTGTCCAGATACACGGGCCGTCAATTTCAACGGCTCACATTCAACGGCCGTTACTCCATCAGGAAGAGCTTCATCGATTGTGCCCTTCTTCGGTACCTTTTTGACATCGACCGCAGTTTCGCTGCTCACTTCACCGGTTGCATTCACAGCCACTATCTTGTATTGGCCGGAATCTCTTGCAGAATCGGCTGATGCGATTTCCAAGAGGGCAGTTCCATCAGGAAGCAAAATGATGGTTGTCCGCTCATCGGGAATGAGCTCTTTGGATTCCTTGTACCAGTTGACGTCCGGCAAAGGACTACCACCGACTTTCACCGTCAATTTTAGTGGCTGACCTTCGTTGACTTTGGTGGCGAATGGCAATTTGACTCCAAGGAAAGTTGATGGTTCACTGGTCAGCGTCAATTCAGCGGTTGCCGAATTTTCTCCAACAGCGCTGGTAGCCTTGGTCGAGTACTCGGCGTAATCCGTTTCTTGGACATAAGAAATCGTCAGACTGAACGTTCCGTCCTCAGCGCTCTCCATTTTGAATCGTTCCGATTCGACAATGACTTCGTCCGCCTTTTGCCACGAAATGACGGGCAGAGGTATACCCTGGACGCAACCTTCAAACTTGGCCGTCTGTCCAGCTCTGGCGTAACAGCTTTTGGGTTTCGTAGAGAAGGTAGGAGCCTCCGAGTGGACAGAAAGTTTAATATCTCCTGTAGTTTCACCTTCTTTATTGGTGGCCACGAAACTGTAGACGCCTTCATCTTCAGCCACAGTTTCCTGGATGCTCAATTTATAAATGTTGCAAGCTTCCTCGCTGATGCTGATGCGTTCGCTAGTGGTGGACTCGATTTGAATGCCGTCCTTCAACCTAAATACAAAATTACAATTTACATTTTTATTGGGAAAACAACTTAAATTGAATAATTACCATTTCACTTTAGATTTGGGATGGGCGGTGACTTTAACTTCGATGTTGGTCTCTTCGTAGTATTCAACTTTGATTTCGGGTTCGTGGCTCACTTCAGGTTTCATGACAATCGTCAGCAATGCCTGTCATAAACAAACAAACATCTCAAATCAACGAATCAAAGTCAATTAGATAAAATTGAATTTCATACACTTGACTCGTCGAATCCCTGCTCGTTGGTTGCTTTAACCGTGTAGTTTCCAGCGTGAGACTCGTGAGCTACGGGTAACACCAAAGTGTACGCATTCTCCACCTCATTTTTAGAGATGGTGTAGTCCTTGTTGTTAATCAACGCTTCACCATCCTTGAACCTGATAACAACATAAGTTTAATAGGAATATCAAAACAATGAGATCAGTGGTTACCATTTAACTTCAGGATTGGGTTGACCACGAATGCGAACTTTTAATTCCATTTGTTCTCCTTTTTTGACGGTCAAGTTGCTAAATCCTTGCGAGAGCTCAATCCTTGGAGCCTCCGAGTGGACAGTCGATTGATTCAAAAGTTCTTCTTCTTCTTTCGATAATGAAAATTCCGTGTTATCAAAGTCTTCATCCGTGACGCCACCTATAAAATCGCCACTTTGTTCTCCCTATTGGATTACAAAAATAAGTTAAAATCTTTCTGGTTATTTCAAAATTAAACAGACAAAAATGTAAATTACCAAATCGCAGGGATTTTCCAACACATCATCCCTGGGCCTGGCAGGAAAACGAACTTCACTATTAGAAACTGAGCATGCATCACGCGACTTCAGTTGGGCTTTGAATAGATCTAATGCTTCTGAACACAATCTTTCCTTCTCTTTTTGTCTAAATATAAAATAGAAAACAATTAATTTGTATATGATATAGTAAGTAGTACACGTAACGAGAATACCTTTCAGCAGGATCCAATTCGTTCAAAAGTGCACATTGTTCTTTCGAAAAATCGACACGGTAATTTTCTTTTCCCTCTTTTGCCGGAAGAACAGTAACTTTCGCAGTGTTGGTGTGTAATTTAGACGGATTACGGCTTACTTGAAGAGGAGATTCGGACAACCTAGTTGATGTATCGTCCAGCCCAGAAGTAGAACCCTTTCCCTGGGATTGTGTGATTATTTTTCTGAAAATAATCAAGTTTTAAATAAAATTAATCAAAACAAACTATATTCCACCTACACAGCAGCCAATGAATCCCATATTTTTATTTGTTCTTCTGTCATATCTTCTTTTTTCTTCCGTCTAATGTCAGCTTGCTTTCTTGCTGCCGATGTCACAGCGACAGGTGGTTGACTTCCTTTTTTCTTCAAAAGAAGATTTTCTTGATTTATGAGATGATCCGACAAGTTTTTGGGCAGCGGATCGGGACGTGGAATTTGGGAAACGAGCATTGAAAGATCTCTGATGAGACGCGTCCCTGTTTCCGTATTTCGTAACAAAGATTCGATGTGGGGACCGATAATGCTGATTTGAAGATTGTTCTGACTTAAAGTTGGCACACTTAAAATTATCATAGACTGAATGCCAAACGCTTGCCAAAGATAGTTTGGCTACAGAAATTAAATAAAGGGAATAAAAAATATTAAAAATAGGATAAGGGAAGTAGATAGTTCAACGATGAATAAAATTGAACTATTGAACATGCTAACTATCCAAGTAGATAGTTCAACGATGAATAAAATTGAACAAGTGGACACTTACCAACAAAGTAGATAGTTCAGCTGAGTACCTCTTCCGGCTAGCTTCACTCTCTCCAGTGTATTTCGTGTCCCTCACCGATGACTTTAGGAGACCTTTTTTTGAAAAACTGGGGGGAGTTTTGTTAATCCTGTCACCTTTCTCATTAAAATATCCCGACGAAATCATGGGCCTGTCAGTTTCTTCCATTTCATCTAAATTGACAATTTCAGAATTGTCAATTCCTTCAGCCATTTTAAGAAAATTGGATGATGCACTTGTTTAAATTTTAGCTATTTCTTAACGTTTTAGTCCCATTTAACCCTTAATTTTAATTTCAATTAACAGTGAGCTGGCTCAAAAGGCTAATGTCTGCTATGTTTCAAAAGCACTTGTTTAAACAAATCACTTCTTAAATGTGCCGCAGATGTCACTAGTTGTTACGGGCTTTATAATGTAAAAATTTCCAGTCCTTGGCTCATCTAGTTGAGCTGGCTCAACTGTATGAGCTAGCTCAGCTAGTTGAGCCAGCTCACGTGAGAATGTGTTGCTTCGACTTGACGACTTCTGTACTCATTACTCATTTAGAGTTCTTTTAGACTGTGGAATCGGTCGGCATATTATAGTTGTAGTCGCCATTCTGGCATTCTCGCTGGTTACTTCCCATTCTTATTAGTTCTTGATGCCTTAATTTGGCATTTTTTTCACATTGAAATAGTTTTTTGTTTTAATTGTGGTTTTTCCCATAATAATTGTTCAACATGACAATGAGTCATCAGTTCAGTAATTCACTGTATTATTTCTTCTGTCCGGCAAGTTTAGCACGTGGCGATTTGTAACAAGAAACTGCCTGTAATGGGCCTGGATGATGTGCCTCATCCCTCTTCAAGAGAATAATTGTATGGATTCAGTGAACCTGACAATATTGTCAATGGTATACTTTTTGTGCATCATTTGTTCATCATTACCAAAGCTGGTGGAGATCCTCAGTCGTGTCAGCAAGTAAGACAAATGTTTGATTGTTTCCCCAACTACCTGATACTAACAATGTTTGTATTTTAGCCCTGATTTGCCATTTGAATGTGCACAGGCACTCATCAGCATTGTACTAGGAACACCAAAGCTGTTGTGTGTGGTGGAGTCATTTCTTTGTTGGACTCATGGCCGATCAAGCTGTTTGGACCATGTTGCTGATCATTTTCACCAATGCTGGACTTGTTTCTTTGTTGGACTCGTGGCTGAGCAAGATGTCTGGACTGCTGTGTTGCTGAGCATTCTAGCTTAGCTTTCAATCGGTTTTGCTATCATCCAGCTACAACAGGTAACTTTTTTTTTTATAGAGGCAACTAGTTTTTAAGAGTAAACTTTCCAAAATGGGTTTTTAGATGTAAATGTTGTTCATTGATGACCACATAAAAATAAAATCTCTTGCTAAATTTCTTGATTAAATAAGTTAGCTTGTTTTTTCCATTGATTCAATTAAGTTTTCTAAAACAGGTGTCTATATGTATGTTCCATTGTTCATTGATGTACTTGAAGAAAAACTTTTGTATTGACATTGATTTTAATGCTCTATGTATGTATCATTTACATTTGTGTCTAATTGATTTCATTTTCTCTTTACAGGTCTTCAAATCTAGATCAAGCTGTTTATGTCAGCAGGTTGTCCCCTCAGCACTAAATAACATCTTACATCAATATGCTGCCTACTTGGAAACAACACTTGAGAGCCTACTTGCAAACAACACGTGAAAACACTGCTGCCTACTAGCAAACACCAAGTAATTGCTGATTGATAGTAATTGTTGTATGTATATTGTATATTTTATAAGTCAAAACAAATAAATTGTTTAAATTGTCTTAAATATGTCTTAGAAACATAATTTTTATTATTTATATATGTTTAATAATTATTGACCACAACAAACAACATAATTATATATTTCACTAATAATCTTGTGGACCCCCCACACGGGAAGTAAAGCCAAACATTATTTTTACTTTAATTAAAATGGTTACTATTCTATTTTTCATTATTGCGTTATTGAGCGGCGTTGGCTATTTTTTTTTTGTTATTTCTAAGCTATTTGTTTTGGTACATTCTATCCTTTTTCTAAATTCCCTTGTTTTTAAGACTAACATCAACATAACAATGCAATATATTCTATTGAACTGATTTACATGCAGTCAATGTAGTAATTAAAAAAATCATATATCGAGTAACTGGAATTGTTTTACCTTCTTGATTTTGAAGTTTACTCACCACCTTGATATGGTTACGTGAAAGAATATTTTAGAGTAACAAGTTCTATTGTTGATTGATAATCAAATGAAATTTCTTAAGAGTTGAATGTGATGAAATATGTGGAAACGAATAATTACAGAGTGCAGTTGACATTGATGTTTGTTCTTTTTATTTCCATTAGACACAGAAGTACACGAATAAAGTTAAAAGACATGCACATCAAGGACAACAAGTAAATTGGGGATGTTCCTGCTGCGTTCGGTGGTCGACGATGAGTCTAAATTGAAATATCACCCGGCCATTGAAACAAAGTAGGATTTTAAATATTTTTTAAAATAGCGTTTATATGACTTGGATCGTGTGAAAGGCGGGTAATTATAAGTGCGTTAGCTACATATTTGATAATTTGATTGTCGAGACACAGGAATTAGGATCGGGATCAACATATTAGGTTTTCTTTTATTGCTTTGTCATCTCACCATTGTTTTTGCGTGTCGTTATTTACATTCAGCCTCTTAAATTGACGGAGAAAGGGATTGTTTGTCTATCTTTTTTTCTAAAAAAACAAAGTCGATATGGCGATGTTTACAATTTTGAAAGGCGCGAACTCCTTGTTCGAAAACCAATTTCTCTGAATAGAACTAAAAATGAATTAATTATTCATTGTTGAGTGCATAAAATGGGTTTGGGTTTCCCTGAGAGCTAGATATGCACTAATGCCTATCAAACGTATTTTTTCGGTTCCCTAGTTTCTTCTTATGAAGAGTCGGGTGGTCCCGTTTCCTCTTGAATCATTTATTTACGCCTTTTGATTTGCATTTCCCCCTATCCCAAACTTTTTAAAGGCTTGACCGTGGTTAAGAGAAACCGGAAGAAGAAATGTTTAAATTCGTTATTAAAAATATTTAATCGTGATAGCGTCATCATTAACGTACCCTGTTATTGTCTGCCCTTAAATCCAATTCTGGATATTCTTCAAGATCTATTTCCTTTCTTAAAAAATGTCCATATGGGATTTTTACATATTTTTTATGCTCTTTTTTATTGATCTCATTTTTGTAACCAATGACTTTTTGGAAAAAACTAAAGACGCTTGTTAACTTGGTAATTTCCCGTGTTTTCAATAGGATCAGATCTGATCACAATCGTATTTTTCAATATCAAGAAAGTACCGTTAACCACTTATTCTTTTGCCCCTTTTAAAAGAAGACTCAGTGCTACACTACACTGAGACTCCGAAGTACTATTTTTTTTAGATCGATTTCCATTAGATAAGAAAACGATAATTTTTACGATTCCCCTTTGTTACTCTAATTATAAAATCCCCGATGTGGTATCTACCACTGACTTGCTAGTGTGCTCGAGTCATATTTTGTTTTACAGCAATTGCTGTACAAGATTCCCGTATTCTTGATTTAGATATCGTCGACTAAGCTGACGTGCGTTAGTCCCGTTTCGGTTCCCTTGTTTCTTCTAATGAAGAATCGTGTGGTCACGTTTCCCCTTGCATATTTTTTCGGTCTTTTTAGCGTTTCTTTTCGCTATGATGTACACATCATGCGTTGTCTTCCTGAAATTTCCCCTTTGCTCTTCAATTGATTTTCAAGTACCTAATTGAAGAAAGCTTGAAAAATGCAGAACTATTTTTGCGAGGTTTTTTTTAAAATCCTCTGGACTTGCGAGCAGTCCAGTCTTTACTGCCATGTTCCATTTTTTCCGTTCTGGTTTTGTTTGTTAAACACCACCAACTATTGAACAATAACTTATTGAAGTTGGTCGAAGTTGGTCTCATTTTTACTTAACCTCCCCCGATTTTTAATTAAAAGGTTTATATCCTTCTGGATATTCTTCAAGACCTACTTTCTGTTAAACAAAGTCGATATGGCGATGTTTACATTTTTTACTTTCTAGTTACTAGAAAGACGTTGTTCTTCTGTCTCAGAAATCGGAGTTGAAATCGTTTCTTCAATTTAAACTTTTTATTACTGGATTTTTTTTTCGTGTTTTAAAGAACGGCTTAAAAAATAAATCCGTAAAAGGGAATCTCAAGTTTCAAGTTAAATTTTAACTTTTTACCACTGAAATTTTTTGCGTTTTAAAAAGAGCGAGTGCCTTTCTTTATTTACACAGTACTATTGTTTTGCATTTCTCCCGAACTTTTTAAAGGCCGGGGTTGACCGTAGTTAAGAGAAATCGGAAGAAGAAAGTCTTCCGTTTTGTGTAAAGAGTTTTTACTTGTTAAGAGCGTGTTATTTCTATCGTGTCGGGATAGCGCCGTTTGTCAGCACTGTCTTGCTACTGTGCTCGAGTCATATTTTGTTTTACAGCAATTGCTGTACAAGATTTCTGTATTCTTTATTGTCAACTAAACTGACGTCCGTTAGTCCCGTTTCCACTTGACTCAGGTTTCCATCAAAGTCCTGAATGAAGTGATAACATTTTATTTTTCCCCGGATGAAATCCATGTAGCTTTCTCGTCTTCCCTTAAGACCCATCCGCTCTGAACTCCCTCGTTGGGAAAAGTTAAAAAGAAAACACATTGCAGTTATTTTTAATAGTTTAAACTACGTTCTTCAGCATCATCCAGACGAGGATGATGCTGGCATTTTTTTAAGGGATTTCGAGAAATTACGTTGCTTTCTCGACCGCGATAATATCAGGTTATTATTTGTTTAGTGCAGAAAGCTGTTAAATCTAGCAGTTGTCGATTGCATCACTCCTATGAGATCATTTATGATCAGGTTGCGCAATCGTGTACTGCATTGGAAGTCAGAGGCCTAATAGGGAGCGATTAGCCCATTAGGATTCCTGAATAGCCTCATGACTCTCCCAAAGAATCATGAGGTTTTCACTTAAGAAAGGTTTTTGTAGCAATAATGGTGACATTTTTTAAGAAACGCTAAGGTTTTTCTTCAAAATACTATGGCACTAAGGCCCGTCATTCGCCAAGTCTTAACATGGTGCAGTTGGTATTTTTTCGCTGTTTAATTAACGGCTCTCAGCTACTACACTGAGACTCCGAAGTACTATTTTTTAGGTCGTTTCTTATACCATTAGATAAGAAAATGATGTTTTAAAAATGTAGTTTAAATTATTCCCCTTTGTACCCCAATTATTTAAAAAAATCCGTGTGGTATTTACCACTGACCTGCTTCTGTGCTCGAGTTATTTGTTTACAGCGACTACTGTACAAGATTTTCAAGTATTGTCAAAAATTGACGTCGGTTGGTCCCGTTTCCCCTTGACTCAAGTTCCTAGAAAACCTGATCGGTGTTACCATATGTAATTTTTTTCCTTGTCCTCTATAACAAGGTACTGTATCCCTCCTAATGCTCTTTAATGGGTTAGCATACTATCCTGCCATGAAATACTCATTTTTCTGTCTTTGTATCAATCAAAGAACGATTGAGTTGTACCATTTTTTTCTTTTAGCTCCGATAAAAGCTGCTACGTTTTAACAGATTTAAGTTCATTTACATCCTGATAGTAATTAATCAAATGGCATCGCAAGTTATTACAGATTCCATTTGATCAAATACAGGGCAAGAATGTAAAGGAACTAGGTCCAATCGACTGTCCATGGTTGACAGAGAATTTTTGTGTTTCTCTCTCGATCAACTACGAAGAGAAGACTGACGAAGAAATGGGTGGAGGGCCAACTTTTTAAAGGGACGATGAAGGCCACCAATTCAAGAAGAAGGGCAATCTCAAGAATTTTTTACCTGTGATTTACAAAAATTGTTCAAGGTAATTGCAGGTTTACTAAGGGCATGTAAAGATCGTTGACCGATTTCAAGGTAAACTGTAGTTAGGAGATTATAACAAATCCTTGATCCTTGATTGTCAAATTGATGTGGAAGTATGGTACCAATTTTGGTTGGGAAGAATTTAAAAAGCCGCTTTGTTGTTATTAAGATTTGATGTTCTTATAGAATTCATTCATTAATGGTTCATAAAGTTCCTTACTAAATCTATCGCGAGTTTACATTTTATAAGTTCGTGTTGAGTTTTTTTTCATGTTGTAATCAAATTAAGGATAAAGAAAAACACTTTCTTTACGCAATATTTTCTGAAATTGAAATTAGCGCGAAAATCGTTTTTGAGCAGTTGAGCTTGGAAATCCGTTAGATGGCTTTGACTTTGAGACTTTTTAAAACAGCTGATTGTTTCACTTCTCGTGTACTGCGGCAGCCATTTTTTAGTTTGTCATGTGTTTTGTATAGATTTTATCTTTTTTCTTATTGAAAATCATCTCTTGAATATTGAAGCTGTGATTAATTTGGCAATCGAATAGTGAATAATCTTTTTACATGTGGGATGGGAAATTTTGATAGCTGATGTAAGGAAAGGAGACTAACATCTGATATGTGACATGACACAAGAGAGGAAGAAAGCCTGATTTGTTGCGTAGGTAAAGTTTGTGAAGGCTACTATTTACAAGGCTGGTAGAATTGGAAGGTTGCCTTTCGGATATATGTTTCAATTGCACTACATTGTATTTTGAAATTTATCATTAAATTTGAACCCCCCCCCCCCCCTTTTTAATCTTACTCTAACGTTTTAATAGGTCTATCTGAAACAAATTCTCACAAGAAATTATCGATGGATACTTAACAAAGGAACCTTTTGAAAGAAGAAGTTTCATTTACAAGGGGTATCATTTAGGAAACAAACTGAAGTAATCTTGAATATGATAGGTGGGTTGGTTGGGTTGTGGTGTATTTAGCTATTCATTTAGTAATAACCAAACTTTGAATTCATCTCAAAGCAGATTTCTCTCTGTTAGGCTGGTTTACGTCAACATTAGCTATATATTTTAAAATGTTTGGTAAACAAAATCGTTTCTAGCAGTAACTGCTATTGGATGGCAAAGAACCTGGTGTTTGATTAGCAGTTAAGGGGGGAGGGGATTTTTAGCATTTAGGATTCAGTTTTCACTTTTATCAGACTAATTGTTTCTTTTCCTATGAATTCCCTCAGCAGTCAGCAGTAGTTTCCAGGACTCCCTCAGCAGACAGTGTTTAAGTTTCCCATGCTGTACTAGTGGGAATACAAACAGAAAAGAGGACACAACTATTTTAAAGAGCTTATTATATGTGTGGCCATGAGAAGGTAAAAATTCTTGTGAAGTTAAAGATAAATCATTTAGCATGAAGTTTAATGTTCTATTTTGTTTGTGAGTTTTTTCCAGATTGGATTTATTCAAGTGGGACACTTACCTTGCGTGAGTCCGAGTCGGGAAGAAAATTACATCATTGGTGTCATACAAATCAATATGGTTAGTCTTCATTGGCGATTTAATGCTTTCAAGTAAAGTTAGTATTTTTGTAATGCAGCAGAGCTTCAGGCTTACCTACTAGTTTTAATTATGGTTTACCAACTTAATTAGAGGTATCCCTCTTGAAGTCTTGGATTCCACCGGAAGAGATTGCTAATGTAGATTTAACTTCGTGCCAATATAGTTCTAGTTAGGTAACGTTCTTATAAAATATTCGTATCGTCTTCCCAATCTAGCCAGTTGTATTTCACAAAAAAATCCTTTTAGGGCATAAGGGTAACCAGTAGATGTTCTTTGAATTCAGTTTTTTTTATTTCTCGGTTTAAAAAATTACAGGCGAATGATTTCTTATTCTCACCAACAACTTCGTAAATTAATTCTTGAGTTAGTTCTAGGCAAAACGAAGAAAGCTTTTTGATGTGTATACTTGCTAGAAGCCATAGTATCCATATTCTTTAATCTAACTAGTCCGTAAGCTCTTCGTTTCCGTTAGCTCAGATATTTTCGAGGATATTTTGTCTCTTTCACCTTCCACGATATCCTGTGTGCCCGGGACAAACACTTACTGTCAGTCGTCACCAATCAGCGTCCAGTCTTCAGGGTCTAGTTCCAAAATTTTGTTTAACGATTTTTAAAAATAGCTGATTCGTGTACTATCACAGTAGTAATTTACTCTTGACTCTTGTAGATTTCGTTAAATTTGATTGTCGTTTTCTTAGTTTTCTTTTCCGATGACTAATAGAATTTCGAGAGAGAAGATTAGAGAAAGAATGGCATTAACTTCTCTTTTAAAGCAATCATCAGTTTCAGTTTATATAACATAAGAAATGAAGGAAGTTTGAGGAGGCGAAACTCACGTTTGTAGTGAAGCCGATGCGAAAAATTTCTTTGGATATAGAATTCGTTTCGTTTTCTACCACTAGATGCGGAAGAGTAGGCAGTTATTAGGTTACCATCGTTACCGGCCTGGAGCTGGCTGCCTCTGACTTAGGGCGCATTTTGGCGTGAACTTTTAGTTCAACTGTTTGGGTCAACGGCTGTTTTGCCGTCTACCGCCAGTAGAGGGTCAGTTGACATATCCATTTTGGCGTCAACCAAAGTTTCCAGTTGAACTAAAAAAGTTGAATTTCCCGTAGGGATTCTGTACAACTTTGCTGATACAGGAGGAACAAAGTTGCAAATTCTGACCAATAGATGGCTTTGGGATATTTTTTTGCTTTGAACTGCGCGCCTCGATTTCTGGCATTTTTTGATTTTGAACAGCGCGCCTCGATTTTTTGCAATTTTTGAACAGCGCGCCTAGAGTTTTGGAATTTTTGAACCACGCGCCTCGGAAACGTCATCTGTGGGCCAAAAAAATGCCGGTTAGACAATTCGTTTCAATTCGTCGATTGTGTAGTTTTATGAGTACGGTCAACTTCTGAGAAGAGAACGTTGGCATATCTTTCGACGATATAGATAGAATATAAGATAGACGATAGGAGGCTGTTATGAATAATTCTTATTTCGTACTTAGACTTCAGGAGAGGGTAGAATTTGTGATTTTTTTTTCTAGACTTTCAGTCAAATGGCAGTTATTTTGTTTGAAGTATCTACTAAACTCTGGAAATGCGTGCTAGAAAATCAGTTTTTAATCAGAATTTTAAAAAGTCAGATTGGTGATCAGCACGACACATTTCAATAGGCTGATAGCACCAATTTGACGCACGCAATTTGGTAGCAAGTTCAATTATTTGGAATTAAAAATTAATTACGACATAGGGTGATGGCGCTTATTTTTAAATTCAACGCGATGAGGATTGCCCCGCCAGGAGGCGTATTTCAATATCTTTTTCGATATTGATTCAAGATCTATGATCAATATAAATAAATGAATATTTAAAGAAAATTGAGCTTTAGATAAAGCGGCGACGTGGGGCGGCGGGGCGAAGCCCCGTCGCGCCAAAGTCGCAGAGTTAGTATTATTAGCTACATATACATTATACAATTATACATATTACTTAAAAGGGTGATGGGGCTTATATAATTCAACGGCAGCCCCGTCACGAAGCGTATTTTAATCTTAATCAATTTTATCAATCAATCAATCTTATTCGATATTGATTTAGGATCTCAATATATAAATGAATATTTAGAGAAAATTAAGCATTAGATAAAGGTGCGGCGTGGGGTGGCGGGGCGAAGCCCCGCCGCACCAAAATCGCACAGATTTAGTATTAGCTACATATATATTAACTAAAACTTAGAGACATTAATTAATCGCGGAGCTATATTAGCTTAGCTTCTATAGTTCTATATATTACTTCAAATTTTAGGTATTAATTAATGTTCTTTTGTATTCCTACGGGAACCTTGCAACCCGCCAGGGATGCCAGCATTTCGTCAACGGTGGTCTGGAGCACCGTTGAGCTCTAGTTCAACTGTGGAATTCATTTTTGGGGGGCTTTTTGCAAACCAGCTGTATGTTTTGTGGTAATATACAGAAATATTGCAACCTTGTGTCTTCCAGACAGTTTTATTAAGAAAATGTCTCTTTTTCGTAAACCCAAGAATTTTTACGTACAGTTCAACTTTCATGTCAACAACCATTTTATTGTCAACGCCGCAAAAAAGTTGAACTGAAAAGGTTGAACTAACGGTTGACGCCAAAATGCGCCCTTAGACGTCTGTACCCATTTAGAGTAAGACTGTGGAATCCTTGGTAGTCGCCCTTCTCGCTGATATTTCCATTGTTATTATTAGTTCTTGGTGCCTTAATTTGGCATTTTTTCACATTGAAATAGCTTTCTGTTTTAATTGTGTCCTTTCCCATTATAATTGTGCAACACGACAATGAGTCATCAGTTCAGTAATTCACTGTATTATTTCTTCTGTCCGGCAAGTTTAGCACGTGGTGATTTGTAACAAGAAACTGCCTACAATGTGCCTGGATTATGTGCCTCAGCCCTCTTCAAGAGAATAATTGTATGGATTCAGTGAACATGACAATATTGTCAATGGTATACTTTTTTGTGCATCATTTGTTCATCATTACCAAAGCTGGTGGGGATCCTCAGTCGTGTCAGCAAGTAAGCCAAATGTTTGATTGTTTCCCCGACTACCTGATACTAACAATGTTTGTATTTTAGCCCTGATTTGCCATTTGAATGTGCACAGGCACTCACCAGCATTGTACTATGAACACCAAAGCTGTTGTGTGTGGTGGAGTCATTTCTTTGTTGGACTCATGGCCGATCAAGCTGTCTGGACCATGTTGCTGATCATTTTCACTAATGCTGGACTTGTGGCTGAGCAAGCTGTTTGGACTGCTGTGTTACTGAGCATTCTAGCTTAGCTTTCAATCGGTTTTGCTATCATCCAGCTACAACAGGTAACTTTTTTTTTATAGAGGTAACTAGTTTATAAGAGTAAACTTTCCAAAATGGGTTTTTAGATGTAAATTTTGTTCATTGATGACAGCATAAAATCTCTTGCTAAATTTCTCAATTAAATAAGTTAGCTTGTTTTTTTCCATTGATTCAATTAAGTTTTCTAAAACAGGTTTCTATATGCAAGTTCCATTGTTCATTGATGTACTTGAAGAAAAACTTTGATATTGATTTTAATGCTCTATTGATTTTAATGCTCTATGTATGTATCATTTACATTTGTGTCTAATTGATTTCATTTTCTCTTTACAGGTCTTCAAATCCAGATCAAGCTGTTTATGTCAGCAGGTTGTCCCCTCAGCACTAAATAACATCTTACAACAATATGCTGCTTACTTGGAAATAACATTGCTGCTTTCTAGCAAATACCAATTGCTGATTGATATTAATTATTATATGTTATGTGTATTGTAAATAAGTTCAAACAAATAAAATTATCTATATGACTTGAAACATGATTCATATTATTTATATATATGTTAAATAATTATTAACCACAATAAACAGAATTATATTTCACTAGTTATTTTATGGACCCCCCACAGGGGGGGCCCTGTTGCTTTCTCGACCGCGATAATAACATATAGGTTATTATTTGTTTGGTGCAGAAAGCTGTTTGATCTAGCAGTTATCGATTGCATCACTCCTATGAGATCATTTAGGATCAGGTTGCGCAATCGTGTACTGCATTGAAAGTCAACTAAGACAGAGAGGATGGACCCTGCCGTAATTGACCTTCAGCAGACCAGGGAGATTACCTGGCCCAAGAAAAGGGAACAAGAGTGACGAAGGGCAAAGTTTTTTCGAGAGAGATAGTCATACCTAAGATTCCTGCTTAGCCCCATGACCCTCCAAAAGATGTCTTTGAATCATGTGGCTTGCAAGTCCCCGTTCGACCAGTGCGCTCCCAACCACAAGCTGCTGATCACAGTGGAAGAATGACCAACCACGGGCACATGTATGCAAGGGGAAACGGGGCCACGGAAAAAGGGAGCCCAGATATGCACTTCAAATTTTTAAATTTAAAAAATAACACGTAGATCTAGTCGATCTTCTTCTGTTCAATAGCGTCAGCTCTTTTCCTCACTGGATCCAGTTCGAGCATCTCTCCCCGTTTCAATCTCCGATGGAAAGTTCTGTAGATCAAAAAGGTTAAAATACTGATTAGTGAACATGTAGATTATTGCAATAATATACGCAGTTAAAATACCTTTTCATTTTTAATGGCTTGAAAGTAGAAGATAGTTGATTCATCGCAGTCGGGCGCCAAGCACAACACGAACCAAAATGTGTTGTTGTTGTTAATCACGTAGAAAGTCCATCACGTAACGTCGGGTTTTCTCTCTATGCTGCTGTGCTGCCTATACCGTCCATGCACGTAATACGACGTAAACCTCCAAGTTGTGGATCAAAAATTTAGAACCGCATCCGAGCCTATTGTTTACCTTTTTGGGAAAGATACAAAAGTTTGAAATTAATAAATGGTCTTAATAAGATGAAGTATCTACTTGATTGCATCAAATGTCACTAAGCATTTTGAAACCGCACCACTTCGAACATGTTTTCTACAATACGCTGGTTTTATTGCCGGACCTTGATAAATTTATCCATTGCTTTACATCCGCATTCGATATCTATTTTGGGCATATCACAATATTCCCTACGTCGCATCACGTCTATTAGTTCTCTTTGACTGTTACTGAAATCCACTTGAAATTAAATAAGAAATGTCTTTTGTTTCATAAATATCTGATGACTCTATTCATATTATATTCCATGCAGCCGGATGGAATGGAATATGTCCCAAATATACAAGTTGTACAAATTCAACAAACGTGCAAGTGATGTAATAATGACAATACGGAAGTAAATATGACTTCCGCAAAACAATTGAAAATGTTGCTACTTCAATTTAAAAGAGTGGAATTGACAAGAGGACGGGCTTCATTGAGGTTTTTTATTTCTATCTGATCCGAGGCGATCAACGGATGCAGCCGCTAAATTGAAGGGAACGGACTGCTGCCTTCTCCTGTTGCTGGGCGCCCAACAGTGTAACAATGAGATGAACCTCACCGGTTAAGGTACCCTGGCTGTGGCAAGATGATGGGCCATCCGGAGATGATAACAACAAGGAGAAAGACGAATGCCGATGATATATTCCGATTTGCCAGGCTTCTTATGTGTGCCACGCATAAAATGAAATCTGTTAAAAGATTTGCGTAGAATAAGAAGAGTCCCGAGTAACTTAAAGCCTTCAGTTTGATTTGCACTGGCGAAACGGGTTGATGTTGAAAGGTGAAAATAGCGGAACCCGCCCATGATAGCAACAACCTAGCGTTTAAGTCGACAAAGTTTTTCTTATAATAACTTCCCGATGTCTTCCTACGCGCCACCGCCGCTGCCTTGGATATTTTAGAAGAAAAAATAATTCGTTAGCCGATGGCTAGTTGTTATATTCTGAAGTTGCCCTTCTACTACTTTGGGAAAAAGGAAATTCCCGATGAGCTCAAGAACAGAAGACACACTTGCACGCGGATGATTTCAAAAGCTGGCCAGTTAAGTTTTTGGTTTTGGCCAGTTAAACCAGTTGTTTTGCCCCTTTATAAAATAGAGCAGCGAGCTCGGCCGTCTTTAATCGATGGCTGGTTACGGAATCTTCTGAAGGTGCCCGTCTAATTTGGCAAAATGAAATTCTCGGTGTACGCGGGTAATTACATTTGATTGCCAGGATCACATTAAAATTATCTCGGGGACTTGTGAAGGATGAAGGCGACAATAAACAACTAATATGAAGTGTAGGTCTAGAATGAAACAAGGAAAAGAAATTACGTCACTAGTTCATTTGATAAAGACGCAAAATGCAAGACAGCAGTGTCACCGTTATCTACACTCTTATGACTGTTTTATTTGTGGTTAGGATTTGAGCGTTTCCTTCACAGGATGCACACTACATCCTTCTGATTAAGTGTAACGTAGTCTGTAGATGGGGTAATTAAGTTTGAGACAAGTGGAAGCAATACACACGAAATAGACCTGTCTAAAGTTTCGATCAAACACTTCTGATGGAAATGTCGCTGCTCCCAGATTCGTGTAAGTATTTAATGTTATAACAAGAAGAATATTTTGGCTTTTCTTCAGACTTCCCTTTACATTTTCCTAACTGTGTTTGAAGTTCAATTCAAAGAAACTCACAGGACTGTGACGACGACAAATGATAAAACTGAAGACCGTTGGATAAGCCGTTTCCACCCAACGAAATCGATTCTCGCCTGCGGTTCCTTTCAAGTGGTTATATTCAAAACAGTTAATACGTCCCTCCCTTTTTCACATTGGAAGGAAAAAAAAGGGAAATTTGGTCCTAGTCTAGACAAACAAATTACTGCGCTTGAATGGAACGTAAGTAAATTTATCCATTCCATCAAACTAAAGTCTCTTCAATTTCTCAAATTAAGGTGAATGGAACTCAATTAGCTGTCGGATGCGAAGACGGTGAAATCATCGTCTGGAATTATCCAAGTGTCGTTATTGTTTTCCAAATGAATCGGCATTTAAATCGTGTACGTGATATCAAGTGGAATCCAATCGAACATGACCTTTTTGCTACTCTTCAAAGTGTAAGTACATTTCATAGAGCCTTCGGCTAGTAGGAATAAAGAAGATCTTGTAATTCTTTCAGGGCCAAGCAAACTTGTTGATCTGGCATTCTTACCCAAGACTTCATTCAAAATCAAATCTTTGCTGTGAGATCGAAGCCTCAAACAAGGAATGCAACAGAAAAATCAAATGGAAGTCTAGCGTTGAATATAAGACAATCTCTCAAGTGGAGTGGATCACTAAAAATGTTATTGCTCTCGGTTTTTCAAATGGCCTGATTGAGATTTCTGAAATTGATGAACATGAATCCGGAAAAAATCGAGTCATCAAACAATTCAATCACAAAGTGAGTGTATATTCATGTGCTAAATTCAATCAAACTATTGCCTACGTTTTCCCCCCTAAGGATGGCATTACTTCTTTAATATGGAATGGAAGGACTCAATATTTAGCATCCTGCTCGTATGACAAAAGAATCAAGGTATTATTTGGTCCATCTGTCTATTTTAAAAATCTCGAATATAAACTGCCACTGTCTTGCTTTTGAGTAGATTTGGTCCTTGGACACGGACGAGCCGATACACAATCAAGAGTTCAATTCCTATTGCTACAGATTGGCTTGGAGGCCAAATGGAAGAACAGAAGACGGGATAAAGGCTACTAGAAAATTGCACGAAAATTTCTATTTCGTTTGGTAAGATTTTTTCAAATAATTGCAAATTTCCTACCTTTAACGTTTACAACCGATCCTTAAACACATTTTTATAAAAAAAATACTAGTGGAATGAAAGACGGGGCGATTTTGCAGTGGAATCCCTTGGACCACTATGAGATGAAAAAGAAAATAACTGTCGGTGGGCATGTAACTGCACTCTCCTTTTCTGTAAACGGAGAGTTTCTGGCATCAGCAGATCACAATCAATCAGTTATTATTTGGACGTCAAATGTAATACGGGCGTAGTCCTTTAAATTCTTTTATCGCAGTAAAAACCCCTTCAAAATGTAATTCTCGGTTAACTCTTTTTTGTCAAGTCTATTGAATCAAACCAGACTTGGACAACCGTATTCAAAGGCAAATGCAATAATCTTCAAGGGTTTTCGTGGTTGTCAACGGACTCGATTACGGATACTAACTGCAAATTAGCTCTCAATTCAAACGGAGTAAAGGTAATATAGAAAAATCAAAAGAATAAGGAAATAACACAACGAATTCGAGCCAAATTATTTACAGGTGGAAGTAATTGAATACGACAAAGATAGATGGCCAAAACTCAAGTAGCGGAACAACAAGCAGCACAGTTTACCAAATCATAGATAACTGTTTTGATAGATTGTCATTGATTTTTTGATTGAAGATAGCAAGTGATGATAAGGCAACGCCAAGTTAAATAAAGATTTAGTTCTCTCAAGACAGTTGAGTTAACGTGTTACCGGTAGTTGAAAAATGCAAAGTGAAAATATAAAATATGGAACAACACCAGACGAAATATTGGGTACTGGAAAGTATGGTTACGTGTTTAAGGGCAAGTTATACGGTGAGATAAATGTGGCTGTGAAACGAGTGCATTTGGCAGACATTGCCAAAGACAACACAGAAATGTCTGCATTTAGAGATTTGAACCACTAAAACATCTTGAAACTAATTCACGTAGAAGAGGAGGAGAGACACATGTAAAGTATAAAAAATCTTTCGAGAATGATTAAAGATTTATCAAATTTTGTTCAAAGGTTGTACGTGTTTGAGTTCTGTGCTGCATCGCTACTTGAATACTGTGAGGGAAAATATCAGGGGCCTATGCCCGATGAGATAGATGCCCTGATTCAAATGGAAAATGGCCTTCATTACATTCATTCAAGAGAGCTGATCCACAATAATTTAAAACCGCAAAATATTTTGATACCTTTTTGACAATCCAGTTCAACTGAAACTAGCTGATTTTGGATATAGTCCATTACACGAGCCTGATAGCAACTGGACGGCACCAGAGCTACATCAAACGCTACAGATAATAAGAAACGGTCGACTTTATGAACAAAAAAACGCAGCTACAAGGGCCAGTGATACTTTCGCTCTAGGGTGTATATTTTTCTTCTTTTTAATGAAAATTCATCCGTTTGGCACAGATAACATTTCATATAATATTTGCATTGGTACCAATGGACAATTTGGACATGGAATTGAATGGAGAACTTAGCGCTAAACGGTCCATTCAAAACAAACATTTAATTTAACTTCCATTCAGTTTGCATTACAGGACAACTTGCAAGGAGCGATGGTGAATTTAAGTTGATTGAAGAAATGATAAAATTACAACCTGAAGGACGAATAAAAATGGAAGAACTTGTTCGAATCCTCGGATTTATAGCGATCGAGCGCAAAAGACGCATGAACTGCCTTTTTCAGATTTGGGAAAAGTTCCTATCACTTATTCGGCGTTTTCTTGCACTTTTTTTGGGGTGTCTACTTATGGGCTTTACTCTTCGCTTTTACTGATTATTTAATTCTTTCACGTCTAACCAATTTTGAAATATTGCATCGTCTATTTGTTACAGACGCTAAGGATCATTTCTTTTTCGAAATGCATGTTTTCCACATTACCTTTGGAAGTGTGGCAGGCTACATGATTGATAGAGAATACCGATATTCACGATCTTTTGTAAAACGCTATGCCAACTTGTTTATTTTAAGCCTGTTAATGGTCTTCATAATCAAAGCTATCCATTTTAAAACTTTTATTACTGCCATATAGTTCAACCAATAAACAAATTGGATTGGTAGTTAAAGGCAATTTATTTTCTCGAGAAAAAAAAGAATAGGATGGAAAACAATGTCTCCTCCATATTGTGGGTTGTAGCAAATATTAATACTTGTCATTACCTCCTTGGGTTGCAGATTACTGTGGATTCTGTACAGAAACTTGATACCCA
The DNA here is from genome assembly GCA_030770115.1 of Daphnia galeata. Taxonomy (NCBI): domain Eukaryota; kingdom Metazoa; phylum Arthropoda; class Branchiopoda; order Diplostraca; family Daphniidae; genus Daphnia; species Daphnia galeata. The sequence goes on along the minus strand of CM061116.1, from coordinate 16,607,453 downwards.
TGAGTGCAATTAATATTCTAGCGATATCTTTTATATGACTAAAGAAATACACAAAAGATTCTAAATTGTCTCATGGAATACAATAAAATTTTCTGTTTTGATTGTTATGAAGAAGTTGAATATTCCGGGATTTTATAGACAGCGCATCTTGTAAAACCCACCCACTAGAAAATAGCTTTAAAATTAGGACCTTTAGTCAAGTTCTTACCTTACCGTTTTGATGCACGTCAGGGAAATGAAATCATGATCCAATAATTGAGACAAGAAATGTCCTTCTATAGAGAAGAGGAAAGTTAAAAGTATATATAGATCAAATAAAATGCTAACAGATGAGAGTTGAGACTAACCTGCTGGAAGTAGAACTGCAATCATCAGCCTCATAAGCATCTAAAGAAAGAGCAAGTCTTGAAATTATTATATTTCCATGTAACATTTATTACTTTGAACGAAAATGATAGCACTAAAAGCTGAGTATAAAACGTTTGATTTCCACCAAACTACACAGCTCCCACTCTACGATAAAAATATTTGGTAAAACACTTGAAAGAAATATCCTGCAATATGAAAACCATTGGAAGTAAGCTTAGAGCACTTCAGAGTGTCTTTGTAAAAATGGTAACAGCTTTCCCTACAGCTTTCCCCCGTTCCCAACAAGTCTCACACAGTTTACACTAATTTCTCTTCATTCATCCCACTAAAATCATTTCCACATTATTAAATGTTTTTAGAATGATAAAATGACTAATATATACCTGAATTAATGAGAAATTCAACGACAAAAAGTACGTTCTTGTATCACTATATCAGCACTTCAGCCACGTGACACAGACACGAGAGGCAGATGACTAATGAAAAAAAAAGGAAATTCGCTGTGTGCTATAGCAAAATGAAAAATGGCAACGTCCATATTTGCATTTTTTGTTTTGTTTTTTTCGTTCGAGTTTTTTAAAAAATTTGAATATTGAATAAAACAAATTTGAATAATAATGAAACTCAACTTGATATGTATAGAAAATATCCATTTAATAACAAAATAGGTATAAATGGAACTGCATCTGTCGTTTTCAAATTCTTTATTCTTCCTAAAATAAAGAAAGAATAACAAGAAATAAGAGCGTTTAGACTTGAAATCGATGTAAATATGTTGAGACCTTATTAAACCATCGCCGCTAAAATTGCTTGGCGGAGGAAGAACACTCAAATCAGTCTACACACACACAATTATTCATTCAAGCCGAAATGAGAAGAAGGGAGAAGCAATTCCAAGTTTATAGGTTTCCATTTCCCACCGAAACAGGAGTTGAACTGAAATCGAAAATAATTTTACAAGCATAGCGTGGAAGAGCTATCCCACAATTTAGGATCCATGATGCGGTCGCTTATCAAGTTCTTCATGCTCCATCCGCCCTGTCCGTCTAGTCTAGGATTTCTTATTTCCTTCTTCCAGGTCCACATGGTCCATCCAACTTTCATAGCATTCATAGCAGTGATCATATTATTTGCGTATTGTTTCAGTGTCACGTCGGTGAACTTAGCACCTGAACCCAAGGAACCCGAGGTCAGAGACCATTCGCCCATTATGAGCGGTGCTCCAGTCCATTTAGCGATGTCTGCTGCGATTAGGGCCACACCCTCGGTCATAATCCAGTCAGCCGTTTTGTTCTCGAATCCCCAGAGTAGGTCTTTATGCCAGTCATGCCAAATGTTCGTGTAAGAAGGTGAGAGCATAAAATTCTCCCAATCGCTGCTGTTTCCGGCATTCTGTTCCCGTAGAACAGAAGAAATGACCAAGATGCAATCGTTTCCCGTTTTGCGGACGGCGTCGTACGCTCTGATGTAATAATCTTTCAGTTTGGCCACATCCACTGAGGTGGGTTCATTCAGAAGTTCCACACCGAGGAAAGAAGGCGTGTAACGATAGCGGGCAGCCAAGAAGCGGGCCACTTCTATTGTGTTGTCGATGTTTTCTGGATACTGCGACCAGTAAAGCTTTTCGGAATCCGGTGGTGAACTGTGACCTTTGCCGTTCTGACTTCCTTTAGCTGCGTGGATGTCGATCAGGACGGCCACATTGTATTTCATGGCCCATTCTTGAACCAAGCGATCCAAATAGTACAGACCTGTGAATATTTCACATTTTGAATTGAGGAAAATTGAAGGATTAAACCATTTGTTTCCATGGATTACCTCCTGGAGCAAATGTCTTGTATTCTTTTCTGTTGGGAGGGTCGTGATTGTCGTAGCCGAGGATCCACCAGCCAATCGGGACTCGTACGGTATTCAAACTACCTCGGGCTTTATAAAATCATTCATTATTATTAGGTTTGCAATTTGTTGTCTTGATTGAAACCAAAATTAGAAAGAAGTTGCTCAAAGTTGCTCACAATACCAATGGTTGCGATATCTTCTTCTGTGATAAAAGTGTTCCAGTGAGTCTGAAAACGAGCATCCCCTTTTTCGTGACCAAGATATCTGATTGTATGCATTTCTCCGCCCTTGGAAACCTGACGATTTGAGGTGATAATCAAGAGACAAAATTTAATTAATTTGGCTTTTTAAGTGAATCCATACCTCCTTTTGAACTCCGTACCAGAGCGGATCTTTCGGGTTGATCCAATTTTCAGCGACTAACCATCCTCCTAAATTAACACCTCGGACTGGCACGTGTCCAGCTCGGATGGCGTATTGAATGTGCTCGAAGTTGTAAAGTTGGTCACTGTTTCATGCAAAAGCGAAAGAATTAACGGTCAAACTTCTAACCACCCAACAGAATTTTTTAAAGTCAACTATTTTCAAAATACCTGCAGCCATAAAAAATCGAGGCATTATATCCTTCTTTTCCACAGCGCTTGTCGTTCTTTACTGATAAATGTTGAAATTGAAATTTAATGAGTTTTCATAGAAAATATGTTAATAAGCTAGCGAACTTACAGGCAACTTGTCTTAAATGTGCTGCAGCTACACGCAGAAACTGAATTCCGTTGTTGAGCGGTTTCCCCACCATTTTCTTGATTGATTGGAAAGCAAAGTGGCCTTCATGCAATCCTGAAACAAGAAAAATAGATAAATTGAAATTAGGTTATTCGAATTAAAATCCCAAAAAATTAAAGAAACTAGATGCGCATACTTTTAAGATTAATGGGATAATTATTCGTTATGTTTGCTAGAATCGATTTGGCGTCTAAACCAAAAAGATGTAAGCCACGCTTCAAAAAATAAAACAAAATGCACCCGGCGGCGAAAACATCTCCGTTAACCGTTGCGGTGGGATTGATCAGTCGAAAACTATCGTTCTCTTTTGTCGACGACCAAGATCCATACAATGTCCAGTACTTCGGATGAGTAAGGTCCTCTTCATTTTCTTGCTCACCTTTAGTTATCAGTCCTACATCTATAAAATTAAACTTGGGCATGATAATAATAAATTTAAATTCTTTTTGATGAACTTACACAACCCAAAATCCGACACTTTCATTTGCACTGGGTGGGATTGCGAAATGAGAATAGCGTGGGGATTTAGTTGGCCATGGGCATAACCTTTTTTATGCAGATAGTCAATGCCACTAGATATTTGGCTCAAAACTTGGGCATCTGACGGCATTGGTCCTTCGTACTGTCTAGTGCAATACATTTCTAATGTGGCTCTGCTTAGTTCAATTGCAAAATATCTATTCGAAAGAAAAGGGGAAAATTCAGGATGTTTATAGAGTTAGAATTTCATTGAAGTCTGATCATCTTAAGCATGACTAAATCATTAGATGACAACAAATTTAATTACCAACCTCCAATCATCAATGCCATCCTCAAAACCCCCAACTCTGATTATATTTGTGTGGCTAAGAATTCCATTAACATAATCATCAATAATGTCTTTCCAGTTTTCAAGACATTCATTACTTTTGATTCTTTTAACAGCAACAGATTCTTCTGGCTCAGATTTAGTTCCCTTCCACAATCCAAGTTGCAAAGAGCCATATTGCCCTCTACTGAATGTAAACTTCTTTTGGCATTTTAATTGCTCTCCAGAGAAAAGAAGATCTTCGTGACACAAGGCAGTCGCCATGGTTTTACACCTGTATCACAGACTAAGATTGCCTGTATCGCCTGTATGTAGAATTGTTGATGTTTATATGGATTTTGGAATCAGCTGCTACTTTTAATAAGGTACTAGGCAATATGTCGAAACGTTAAATATATACAATTTAACATTAAAGACCTTTATTTTAAGAGAAAACGAACAGTCGAAGATTTAACTAAATTTTACTTTAAATAGAGGTAAAGTTGTCTGCACGAGCAGAGCCACGATACGAAAAATTCGATTATCGATTTACTTACCCGATTATATTTCTATTTTTTTGAATTTTTTAAATAGAATAATAGATGAGTGAGATAACTCCAAGAAAATATAATTATAGAATAGTACAGGTGCACAAGCGCAAATTAAATGACGAGACTTTTAACTAGATACAAGAACAAATGAAAAGATTAATGATTGTGTTCTTCTCTTTTTGTAGATTAGTGTGTTTGGCTCTGTTTAATCAGGCTCGCCCTTATTCGTTGAATGCTCACTTAATTGCTCAGGTTCAGCGAAATCATCTTTCGCCCCCCTGCGAAGAAACCATGAGAGAGAACTAAAGGAAAGAAGCACAATACAAATTGTCCATAAATTTTCAGAAAATGTTGTTAAAGTAAGCAGAAAATAGCCGTTCAGCCGCTGTTGGATCAAAAGGAGTGACGCGATTGGTAGGAGCTTCACTACACCTCTAGTTTTCTATACTGGGCACCAAGCTCCTGGGTAGGATTTTCCAGAGCAGGTACCAGGAACATATTTCTTTTCTGGTTGTGTGGTGGTTTTCCAGGGAGGATTAGTGTAACCTAAATATATTTTTTAAAATCATAGAATATCAATACAATTTGTTGATTGACTTGAATGAAAAATAATTGTCTTGTTAGTTCTTTTACCTCCTGTTGGCTCTGGACCGGACAGATACTTGTGATAGGCAAACAATTCGGCTTGGCTAGGTCCCCTTTGTTTAACCAATGCTTGGCGTTCATTCAGCTGTTTTTCCCAATAATCACGCAAAATTTCTTTGACATAAAAAAAGACACAATTAATTCGATTTGCATAGTGACTTAAAATTGCGTCTATGAAATATTTACTATAGTCATCCTTTTCGTACGGTAAATTTCGTTTTTTCCAAAGTCCGTTGTAAAACAGTTGAATATGCGTAACATCATATTTATTAGTTCCAAATTCTAATCCGTCATTGATCGCCTTGGCATAGTCTCCATTGTATTGGAATGGCATCATTTCTCTATAATATTTTAATTTGGCTTGGTATTTTTCGATTTTAGGCTCTTCGTCATTCTGCTTCTCTTTAAAAAAAGATCTGTAGAGTAAGGAGATTCATCTGAAAATGAACGAGAAAAGTATTCGCATGATAAGTAATTGAGACCAACATTACTAAAGCACACTTAATTTTAAAATGTCATAATTATATTCATAACTTACCAAATTTTGTGGTGGGATTTCTAGATAACCATTTCTCAGAGTCAGATTTCTTTCTAGCCATCAATTCTTGATTTTTGGTTAAATATCCATTTTCATATCGCTCCCTTATGCCAGTTGCCCAGCTTTTGTAGTAATCACGTAAGATCCCACGTTCCTGTACTTCTAAAACGAGGTCAGCAAGAGGCGTTTCCGGCTTCCTAGTTGTGATTGTGCTAACGATTTGCGATTCTTTTGTAGTCATCGGTGCGGACAAAGCAACAGTGAATACAGTTGCCAAAAGTATCACAAACATCTTCTTTATTTTAAAAATGCAAAATACTCTTAACAAATCAATTCAATATGATAACAAAAATAAATCAAATCAATTCAAATACTTGCGATTTCATCTTGGAAAGAATGAAAGTTGACGTGTGCAGCGATCACAGGTGAATGCCACGAGTAACCAAGGATCCCAAATGGAAATAAGTGAAAGAATACGAATCTCTTGTTTCAATAATTCGAGGCATTAATTGCTGACGTGGTTTTTCGCAATTAAAAGTGAAATAAAAAACTACGTACCTGGTCGTAGGACGTGACATATTTCGTGTCATCAGTCAATGCCCAATTTAAGAGCAAACCAAAAGCGCAACATAAACCCGGAAGGAAATTGAACAGTTTCTCACGTCTAGTTAGTTCAAGTTGATTCGTTGAAAACTGTAGAATAATAACGAGAACAAAACACGAGCGTTGAATGGCAATTATTCTGGTTTCATGTCTCATCGTACCACCTGGTCACGTTAGAATCAGGATCGACCTCTATGAAGATGAGATCATCGCATAACCTCAACCCGCAACTTTTCACCTAGTTGTCTTTCAAATTTACGCAATCAAGTTAGTTACTAATAGTTAAATCCGTTAAAATGATAAAGTTGGAATGAAATTACCACCGATTCATAATAAGGGTAAATAAATAATGATGGGGGAATTTTTGTCATAATGACAGGATTTGATATGGTAAAATAAGATCAAAGGGTAAACTAATGACTCTTTGCTGGCATGAGGATTATACAGTAAGGTGCGGTAAGATGATAGAAAAATGCCGCAATATTTCACCTGGTGGTGGTGTGGTTACCTTAGAACAAAGCAAACAATAAATAAATCTGGAAACAATACGCCCATTCCACATTCCTCCACGTAGAAAAGAATAAATGGCGACGGTTCACAAAATTCTTTTAACTGGAGACGATAAGAACTGCGTAATAAAATCACTTAAATTGTAACGAAACTCAAACGAGCCAACTGGCATTCATCCAACCACATTCGCACAGTACCACAATTTACAAGAACCGAATTACCGAAGACGACGACAAGTAAAAATGAACCTGAGCTGGACCTGGGTCCGTGACTCCGTGTGTAAAAACTAAAGAAGTTGCCAGTTTGGCGAATTTATCATTGGATTCGCATTACCATTTTCAATTTAAAACTTAAGCCGCCCGTAAATGCGGAAAATGGACAATAAATCTTATTTGAAAACAATCAAATTTTAAAGTAGTTCAACTTTAAAAAATTCTGTATCATTCATTGGAAGCTGATCAACAGTAAATGGAAGACATGAATCGTAATAGTAAATAATAACGTATATCAGGTAATTCGATTTCAAACGTTTCCTTATTGGAAAGTCACTTCTCCGGTGGCTGGAGGAGGAACGGCAGCGTCCACGGGAGCGGCAGCAGCATCGGGACTGCCTTCACCGGGTTTCTGTCCTTCTCTCCATCCAAGTCCGCCGTATCCACCGTATCCGCCATAATCTGATTTAGACAAGGAATAATAATCAGACATTTATAGAACATTTCCCTACTGAGGGTGAAACTTGAAAACAAAATCAAATGAACAGAATTGTTTTATGTTTACTGTTGTAGTTGTTTCCATATCCTTGGTTGTATCCGCCATATCCTTGGTTGTATCCTCCATATCCTTGGTTGTATCCACCGCCATATCCTTGATTGTATCCACCGCCATATCCGCCGTGGGGGCGACGATGGCGTTCGTCAACTTTGTTCACCGTCCGCACCTGGAACGGGAACCTCAGCGGGAGCGGCAACGACGGGAGCCGCGGCATCTTGAGGGTACGGCAAGGCCACAGCAACGACCACCAACAGCATCAACTAGAATAACAATGATCATAATAAATAATGTTACATAATGTTTATTAGTTTTTTAAGATATATTTCTAAACTGTGTTTACCATAAAAAATGCGAGACATCTTTTTGCAGGATTATTCGACTTGCTGGCCTCTAGAAGAATCAAGTGAAGACTGTGAAGAAAATACAAGAAGGACCGGCTTTTTATACGAAACAACGTCGCAGCGAATAGTTAGCGCATGTAGTGTAGGTTATTCCCACTACACGCACGGTGGCTGGCACGGCAGGCCTTATAACAACCTGAGGCAAAGAACGTGTTATTGTTTTTGTTTGGAGTTTTGGATGCTATAAATTACATTGGCTGGGAAAAAACCCATCGTATTTCACTATCATTTCGACATGGCGGCATGAAAAGGAACGGGAATTTAACAATACGGAGAATAAATAAATTACGACTTGGGTATTTCCTGATTAAAAAGCCGCGTCTCTTCCGTGTTACATTTTAGTTAAGACGAACTCGTTTTCTATTTATTCGAAGGAATTTTTATGCAACTACGTATTATACTGCACTGGTAAATTTGTTATCATGGACAAACCTGAATAATCTTTGGGACAAGTAAAAGTTTTTGAGTAGGATAGGATCCACCACTTTCAATTAGTTTTTTTATCGATTACGAAAGAAAATAACCGTCGTTGTTTCTAGGTCTCCAGGCGTACAGTTGAGTAAGTAAAATAACAAATTTTGATATTGTAATAAGTATATAGTTAACTCAAATAAAATCGTCCGTAGAACAAGCTAGAAACGAATAAATCCTCACGGACTCTTCATTCCTGCTATGAAAATACAGGAAATTCTATTCATTGTGGGGAAAAACAGTTAACCCAAAGAAAACACAGAATAAATTTCTTTTTAAAATCTAAATAAATGTTGTAAAATTAAGGAGAATTAGCCGTTCAGTGGTTGGAAGAGAGCGACAGGACTGAATGAGTTTTTCATCCCTTCATCTCTACTCTGCACCAAGTACCGAGACCTGCAGCTGCTCCGTAGAATTTCGAGCACAGGCCTTCCACATATCTCTTTTCCGGGACGACTGTCGTAGTAATCCAGGGAGGATTAGTATATCCTTAAATTTGTTTTTAAAAAATCAGTTAAATAATACAGTTTGCTGAAAATTAGATTCTATTTATTTGTTTACCTCCTGGTGGCTTCGGACCGTTCAGGTACTTGTGATATGCAAACAGTTCGGCTTGGCTGGGTCCCCTCTTTTATCTAATGCTTGTCGTTGATTCAGCAGATTTTGCCAATGATTCCGCAAAGGTTCTTTTTTAATAATTAAATTGTCTTTATGGGGTAGCACAAGGAAAATGTGTCAATTATTGCTTTTGAATTGTTTACCATATTCAAAGGGTTGCAAAGGCAAATTTCGTTTTTTCCAAAGATTATCGTAAAATTTTTGCGCATCATTTTCAATGCCAGGATAAAGCACTGGAGTGCCTCTGGGAGTTCCATCCTGTCTAAACGTCACGTTGAATCCCATTTCTTTGGCCAGGTAGTAGTTGTCCACAAATTTGAATGGAATCTTATCTCCGTAAAATTTTATCTTTTCTTCGTATTTTTGGATTTTAGGTTCTTCATCATTCTGTTTCTCTTTGAAAAAAGGATCGACAGAGTATGGAGTTTCATCTAACAAAGAACAACGCAATAAAATCATTCAGATTATACTTAACACTTTTTGTTTTAAATATTGAAAATAAGTATACCTTCCTTTGGATTAGACCAAAGGGCAGTTGCATATCGATCCTGCAACTCTAATTTTCTGGGTGCCAGTTTATTTTCGTATTCTTTCGATTTAGTTGGGTCCATTCCTTTGTAGTAATCACGTAACAATTCAAATTCCTGAGTTTCTAAAGCAAGAGCAGCAGTAGGCACCGTCTTGAACGGATTTGAGTTCGCAACCGGCTTCCTCGTCGTGATGACCGGCTTCGTTGTCGTCATCGGTGCGGCCAAAGCCACAGTGAATACAGCAGCCAAGAGGATCACCCACATCTTCTTTAGAAAAGGACAGAACATTTAGGACAATTCAATATAATACCAAAAAGGGATCAAATCAATTCAAATACTTGCGATTTCATCTTGGAAAGAATGAAAGTTGACGTGTGCAGCGATCACAGGTGATTGCCACAAATAACCAAGGATCGCAATCTGTTTTTATACGTTTTAGTCTTTGGAAATAAGTGAAAGAATACGAATCCCATATTCAAATTACGGCACTTTATTGTTGACGTAATTGTTTTCAATAACAGTGAAAACAAAAACTACCTGGTCGTACGTGACATATTCGTGCCATCGTGTCAATTCGTGTCAATTCAAGAGAAACAAAAATTGTAAGATAATCCCGGAAGGAAATTGAACAGTTTCTCACGTCTCTAAATCAACTTGGTTCGATTGTAAACTCAAAATATTAACAGGAACAAAACACGAGCGTAAATAACAATTATTCTGGTTTCATTTTATACAGGATCGCAAAGTCAAGTCTTTGACATGACAGATACAGTATTACAGTAAGATGCGGGTTAGGTACTTGGGTGTAATTGAAATATTACCTGGGGTGTGCTGGTTGTACCTTTTTAAAACCAAACGAAGCAATCAAAGATGATACGCCCCTTCTCCTGGTTTACAAAAAAAAAACAACTAAACACCCGAGACGAAATAAAAATGAATTGTTTCGCATCCAAGAACTGAAAAAGACACGAAGGGTAATCAAATCCATCGAACTGTGCGGAAATTGAACAAGTGCAACCCAATCCGATATCCGACAGTCCGTCAAACATAGATCTGCACAGAAACCCAGCAGGACCTGCAACACCAGCCTTGACGAAAACAGTAGACAGCTGATAATCAGATGTTGCCATTTGCTTCACATCAAAATTATAATTGTGAAGAATATCGGTAAAGAATAAAGACAATTTTTTAAAAAATAATTCGATGGTTTATCCAATTTGTATTTTTTTAAATTTCAGTGCAACTTACAAATATTGCGACGATTCAACATGGAATTATTTTAAATGTGTGGCGCAAATTGGAAGAACATGAATATCGTGAAAATGGATTGAGAATAAAAACGTATCAGGTAATTTGATTTGATAGGAATTTCAAGTTCTTTATTGGAAAGTCACTTCTCCGGTGGCTGGGGGAGGAGCGCCAGCGTCCACGGGAGCGGCAGCAGCATCGGGACTGCCTTCACCGGGTTTCTGTCCTTCTCTCCATCCAAGTCCGCCGTATCCGCCATATCCTCCATAATCTGATTTTGATAAGGAATAATAAGACATTTAGAACTCATCCATTTCCCTGCTCAGGTTAAAAGTTGATAATATGTTTACTGTTGTAGTTGTTTCCATATCCTTGGCTGTAACCGTTGTATCCTTGGTTGTATCCGCCGTAACCTCCGTGATGACCGTGATGATGGTGATGACCATGGGGACGCAAGAAAAAGCGTTCGTCCACTTTTTCACCATCCGCACCGGGAACAGGTGCGACATCATCAGCGGGAGCGGCAACGGCGGGAACGTCGGCATCTTGTGGGTACGGCAAGGCCACAGCAACGGCCACCAACAGCATCAACTAGAATAACAACAATCATAATAAATAATGTTACATGATGTTATTAGTTTTTAAGAAATAGTTTTCAATGTATTTTACCATGAAAATGCGAGACATCTTTCTGCAGGATTATTCGACTTGCTGGCTCTAGAAGAATCAAGTGAAGACTGTGAAGATAATGCAAAAAGAGAGAGGCTTTTTATACGAAACAACTTCGCAGCGAATGGCTATCAGGTGCTTGAGGTTATTCTCACTGGAATGATGCAGCAGGGAGCCAAACGTGTTTCTGTTGTTTGAGATTGCGCAATAACAAAATACAGGGAACTCGTGACACTTTGGTAAAAACCCCAACTCCGACGAAGGGCCTTATTTGCTGCGAAAGGAAAAAGAAAATGACGGAAAGTAGAATAATAAGAACAAATTGTGATTTTGGATTTTTTCAAACGATTATTCCGTACACTTATTAATTTTAAAATAATAAGAGTCAAGCTGATCCCGTGTTATTTCATTTCGTTTTTGTCGAACTTAAAAATGTATTTTATTTACGCTTCTGTTTTTAGAAAATCATCAACTCAATTTAATAAATCAACTCAATTTATTTTTTAATTTACTCAATTTAATTATTTCAACCAAGTTTTAATTTTAGTAAAACGGTTGCCATTCAAAATACAAAAAAGAGAAACAAGGTTGAAGATAGATTTCACACTCGGTACTCGGATTAATCATGCAATTAATAAGAGGGAGAACAAATGCTCATTGGCTCATTGCACATCAACATTAAGAGTTGGTACTGGCTTCTAAGCTAAATCACCTTCTGCTGGTTTAAACCTTTAAATTTATTCGCTTCATGATAAACCTGATGGGAAGGATCCACTTTAGGTGATCGGGATTGGATATTTGATATCCAAATCAATGGAGTAGGCTTAGTGGCTGGTAAACGTGTGGTAGTTGTAGCTACTGGATGAGGTTTTTTACAATCACAAGCAGAGTCGATAACTAATGGGGGCAAAGGTGGAGGTTGGATTGCAATTGCGGCTGCTGGGTATTTGAATTGGAAGTTTGCCATTGAGTGACTGGTTGATGCCAGCAGGAGTTGCGATTTTCGATGAGTGCGAGGGTGGGAGTTTGTTGGAGATAACCGATGGATGCGAATTATGAGGATCGGCAGTGGGCATTGGGCCATAGCAACGGAGAACAGAAAGAAGACGACAGTCATCGTGCTCCAAATCTAATTATTGTAAAATAGAATCAACATGACAATTAACAAATGATTTGACACATAAGGAACTGTTCTTTCAACAAATCACATTCAATAGAATCCAAGACTTCCCGATTTACCTGGATATTCATGTTGGATGCTGATTGAAGGCAGTGTCAAGGACTGATTGACGATGATGGGAAATAAGGATTGGGTTTTATAGGTAAGGCGTCGTGTGGCGTTGTGGTAACGTAACTGTCGTAGTTTCAGGGTTTTGGTTCCTTTACACGAAAACATTTTTAAGCTGACGTGGCTGTTTAAAATTAAGTGAAAATAAAACCTACGTGAATATACGTGTGTACGTGACATATTTCGATCAAAAAAGCAGGAAATCGAGTTAAATCCTTTTTTAGACTATAAATCATCGGTTTACAAAAGCTTATTATTATCGTCAAATGAAAACAATATTAGCTGGATATTTGATTATACGGAATAGTCGGATTTATTACAATTTTCTCAATAAGTTATTAAGAGCTCTTGAATACGCCAGTCCAGGTTTGAAATCAATTATACACCAAACCTTAAAATAGAATCGTTAAATGAAAACTATGCCATCACCATTATAGCCTACCAATTAAAACAAAGCGCAATTCGAGTCTAATTTTTGGCTTACCAAAATGAATCAATGGCGGATGGCGACGAACTAGTAGATGCGATGCAAATTCCGCCCGTTTTTTTAAAGGCAAGTCGAGTCCACGTCGCATATCGCTCCATATAAACAGTGGATCGGGAGTTCAACGGCTCGATCCAGACTTCCAGCTGTTTATTATGTAGGGTATATTAAACCAGAGAAAAGGGAGATAGGTAATAACGCCACATCAGGCAATAAAATTGTCTACCTTTTACAGTTTAAAATTTTTCGCGCTTTGGAGTTCTACTCAACCCCTACGTGCATGGCAGTGCTTATTTTTCCAATTTCTATACTTTGACTGGCTTAATTCACAGTAAATTTACGTTATAATTAAAATCCACCTTTACCTAATGTTTGATGAAGATGACGGGGCCGTGATGATGCCATCCTTCCTGTTATCTGCATTCTCGTTGGATAATATTTCTCGGTTTTCGACATCACGACGACGACGTCCAGAGGTAGGACACGCAGATAGCGAGGCCGTTGATGTGATGCATGTTGTTACCTAATTCACAGTTGCAGTGGAAGGGACTGAAAATGTGATAAAAGGAATGGGGGACGCTTAATCTGTTAATGGCTCTCTTTGAAGTTGTTTCGACTTCCAAAGAAGGTTTCAAGTTGATGACTATTATAACAAGTTGGTCCTGACTCCTGACCAAATTACTATAATTCATTTAAGTAATACTATCATTTTAATTTAAGAAAAAATTACGATTTTGGATTTTTCAAATGATTTTTCCGTAACTTAATTTCAATAAGAGTCGAATTCAACCGGTGTTATTTCATTTGCTGGTTTTTGTCGTTTTTAAATGGATTCATGTAGGTACGCTTCTGTTCTAAGAAAATGAATAGAGATTGCGATGTTCACTGCTGTTTCAACTCAATTTAATTATTTCAACCAAGTTTTAATTTTAGTAAAACGGTTGCCATCCATAATACAAAACCAAAAACAAGATTGAAAATTTATGGATTACACATCCGGATTATAACATGGAATTGATAAGGGGAAAACAAAAGCTCATAGCACATCAACATTAAGAGTTTGGTACTGGCTTCTAAGCCAATTCACCTCCTGTTGGCGTCCACTAAACCTTTAAATTTATTCGTTTCAGGATCAACATGATGGGAAGGATCCACTTTAGGTGCCCGGGGTTGGATATTTATTTACCCCCAACCATTTGGGTTGGATTGGGATAACCCAGAAAATGGTAGAGCATGGTTATTGGCTGTATTACATTTGCTACAATCACAAGAGTTGGTGTGCGAAGGTGAAGGTTTGTTTGAAATTGCGGATGGGGTTTTGGGGGGAAGTTTGCCATTGAGTGACTGGTTGATGCCAGAAGATGGTTTTAGGCTTGGCCATGGCAACGGAGAACAGAAAGAAGACAAGAGTCATTGTGCTCCAAATCTAATTATTATAAATATAATTAATATGCAAATAAACAAATGATTTGACACATAAGGAACCGTTTTTTCCAGTAATCACATCAATCAAAAAGAACCAAAGGCTTACCTGGAAATTCATGTTGAATGCTGATTGAAGGCAGTGTCAAGGACTGATTGACGAAGACGGAAAGGAACCATTGGGGTTTTATAGGTAAGGCGTCGTAGTAACTGCCATGTAGTTCCATTATAGCTTCTTTACACGAAAACATTTTGAAGCTGACGTGGCTGTTTACAATTAAGTGAAAATAAAACCTACGTGAATATACGTGTGTACGTGACATATTTCGATCACACAGGTAGGAAATGGAATTGAATCTAATATTAGATTTTAAATCATCGGTTATTTATAAGAGCTTATTATTATAGCGTCAAATGAAAAACAATATTAGTTGGATATTTTATTATACGGAATAGTCGGATTTATTACAATTTTCTCAATAAGATATTATAGAAGCTCTTGAATACGCGAGTTCAGGTTGAAATAAATTACACCAACCCCTTAAAATAGAACCGCTAAATGAAAACCATACCATCGTCACTTTATCCAGCAGTTTTTTATTTGATGCCAATAAGCTTTTGTAAACCGATAATTTATGGTCTAATAATGGATACAACTCGTTTTCTTACCTGTGTGATTGAAATATGTCACGTACAAACGTTTCTACATCCAAGTATAAGTTTTGTTTCAGGTGTTGTTTGCACTTATTTGTAAACAGCCACGTCAGCTTAAAAAAATGTTTTCGTATAAGGAGTATGGCAGTTGCCACGACGCCTTACCTATAAAACCCCAATGGTTCCTTTCCGTCTTCGTCAATCAGTCCTTGACACTGCCTTCAATCAGCATCCAACATGAATTTCCAGGTAAGCCTTTAGTTCTTTTTGATTGATGTGATTACTGGAAAAAACGGTTCCTTATGTGTCAAATCATTTGTTAATTGTCATATTAATTCTATTTTAAAATAATTAGATTTGGAGCACAATGACTCTTGTCTTCTTTCTGTTCTCCGTTGCCATGGCCAAGCCTAAGCCCGGCGATCCTCATAGTTCGCATCCATCGGCAATCTCAGACAAACTCTCGCCCTCGCACCCATCGAAAATCCAAACTTCTGGCATCAACATGTTAGACAATGGCAAAGGTCCAATTAAGTACCCAGGCCTAAAGCCAAATTGCAATGCCAACATGAAAATTGTAATATACGTCCTCTAAAACCAACTGCTACACATTTACCAGCCAATAAAGCCTGCCCGTAAACCCGGCAATGGTATTCAATTTAAACAAATGAAACCGGCCCATAAAGTGGATCCTTCCCATCACGTTGAGCCTGAAACGGATCGACATTTTAAAGGTTTGGTGAAGCCAGAAGGTGCTCTGCCAGTACCAACTCTTAATGTTGATGTGAAATGAGCATTTGTTTCCCACTTTCCCCCTTATCAATTCCATGTTAATCAGGGTGTGAAATCCTTATGTCTTTAACCTTGTTGTTTGTTTTGTTTATGAATGGCAATCGTTTTACTAAAATTAAAACTTGGTTGAAATAATTAAATTCGAGTTGTAACAGCAGTGAACATCGCGGTCTCTATTCATTTTCTTAAAACAGAATCGTACATAACATGAATCCATTTTCAAACGACAGAAACCAAATGAAATAACACGGGTTGAACTCGACTCTTATTTAAATTAAGTTACGGAAAAAATCGTTTGAAAAAATCCAAAATCGCAATTTCTTCTCATCATTCTCTTTCCTTTCGCAGCACAGCTTCCAAATTGCAATTCCAAATTTAGAAATTGTAATAAACCTCATCTAGAAGCTATATACAACTGCTACACATTTAGGGTACCATATTACATATTGTTAGGGGAACAAATAATGTTAAAACCAGCTATTTTTATTGACAAACCCCAAATCGCAAAATTTTCTTTTCATTCAATTCTAATTCCATCACTCTCTTTCCTTTCGCACATTTCCATTCTTTTCCTTCGAGTTGGGATTTTTTAAAACCAACGTGTAACTCTTTAAAATATACTTCTCGTCTCAAAATAACATGTAAATCAAAATTCTGATCTTGTCTCTGTGTCCTACCTAAAAACGATTTTTGTCTTTTCTCCTGTGATTTATCAAGAGAAGAATATAGTACCATTTTACACAAAGTGGTGATATTGAAGTACTTGGAAAAATATTGGTTGCGCAATCTGCGTTGATTTTACGTTTCACTTACCAAAAATCCAAGGTGGATGGTGACGTAAAGGGAAGGTGAATCCCGCGTTCGTTTTTTAAAAAAAGGCCATTCCAGCAGTCAACGGAGCCGCAAATAACACAGCTGATCCTGTCAAAACAAACGTTTTGTATACTTTCAAATTCAAATAATTAAATTGCTTAATTATTTATAATTAAGTTTTAGTACCGTGACGAATTGTCGATATGATTCGAGGTTGATTCCTGTGTACACGCACGTAGCCACCACCCCGCCGGTGTAGATTCCATTTTTAATCAAATTTTGTTTTAACAAACTTCATTGCAAACAGGATCTAATAAGAAAAATAACTCGTATAGCATAATACCTATATCTAGAAGTAAACAACAAACAGATTGGTGCTGGATTAAAAATTGAATAAATTCGACATGTTTTTTATTTGCTAGTCGAACTGAGAAGGCGCTGCAATCTTGGCATTTTGGAATGTTGTTTGAACACTAGACTTACATAAGATAAGTTATAAATAAAAAAAAAATCGAGTCTTTCTCAATTCAGTAAGGATACAGCAGAATACGATTAAAGTCCATTTTCCCCTGCCACATCGTCCAATAACATCTCTCCCCTGAGAAGGAGCTGTTATGGGATTGTTGAGTAACTAAGGTGTACAGAGCCTGTCAGCCCTATATAACAGCCAAAGGCAGTACTAAACTGTTTCAGTACAGTTTCACTACAACTTACATACTGTCCGAACATGTTGAACATGAATTCTAGCTCCTATTTTATCCTGCTGACTGTCCTGCTGGCCATGGCCAGTAGTCAGGTAACTGCCAAAAGTCATCACGGTGACCAACGGCGGGACGGAAGGCCAATGGGGACCGCTGGAACGCTGCCCGCCTGGTTCTAAAGCTATTGGTTTCCAAACTCAAAACGAACTGGCTACTCCTTTCTTCGATGACACGGCACTCAACACAATCGTCCTCATCTGCAATGATCCTGATTTCACCAACTTCACCTCCACTGCTGGATTGTAAGCTATTAAAACATTATCGCAATTTTCGAAATCGAATAATATTAATTTTGAATCAAAACAGCTCTGGAGATTTTCAACGAGTACAGTCATGCCCTTCAGCCTTTGTTGTCGCTTACATGACAAGTTTCTCTCTACGCGTCCAGCTGCCGTTCAACGGGACGGACACGACTCAAGGTGACAGGACGGCGGCCAACAACATCCGTTTCTTGTGCTCAAACGACCGCGAAATTAACGGAGTCGGCAACACCGACGGAGTCTGGGGCGATTACAGCGAATCGTGTCCCGAAGGTATTTGCGGAATGGAGACGCGCGTCCAGCCGTTCCAAGGCGGAATCGGCCACTACGACAACACGGCATTGAACGACGTCCGTTTCACTTGCTGCCCCGAAGGACCCCCAATGACCACTACCTCATCTCCATAGAAATATGAAACAAATATAAACAAAATAAACCTTGATAAACACCGTTTCAGTCATTTGACGAACGCCTTGATTACATTACCCCCAGCCCAACATTAAAACCTTTTTTTTTAAATTGCTTTGTGTCAGTCTAAAATTGAACGAATATACAGTACAAGCCGAATAACAGCTTTGAAAAATTTTAATTTATAAAATAACGCGGTAAATGAAATTAAACTTGGATGACTGTGCAATAAATTGAAGAGATAAAAAAATCAGTGTCCAACAGAACAACAAAATCAACATTTAGACGGCTAACGTACAAGTAAGCTACTAGGTGTGAGTCATATCAATTGAGATAAGCACAGAGATAATGAATATTTGAGTTGGCTGCTGATTTAGTCTCTATATGGAAAATTTAGAAAACACACGATCCCAGCACATTTGGTTACGAAGCGGATCTCCTACATGTTGTTGACACATCCTTAAACTTAAGATAAGGAGACCAAACATGAAATCACAATTCGGCCTTGTATAAACCAAACTTAAAAGATTGAACCTAAAGTTCAAATCTTACCTTGTCTGAAAAACAAATAATCGCGTGATTGATTTCTCGTCTCGTTTTACATCCAGCGCATCCTATATAAGAGCTACTGATTGTCTAAACCCGTAGTCTTTCACCTCCCATCACGGCAGCCGGTATTATTAATAATAAAATGTTGAAATTGAATTGCTTCCTGTTGTTGGCTTTGGCCATCGCCGTCAATTGCCAGATAGAAACAACCACCCCCCTCTGGACCAGCAGCAGCATCATCCCAACAACTCCACCACCTCCAACCAGCACCACTAGACCACCGAGACAAGTCATCACTGTCACCAACGGAGAGAAAGAAGGACAATGGGGACCGTTTGGAGCGATGCCCTGGTGGTTCGAGAGCCGTCAGTTACCAAACTCAAAACGAACTCGCCACTCCTCGTTTTGATGACACGGCACTCAACACCATCGTCCTCTTTTGCAACGACGAATTGGTCACCAACTTTACCTCCACTCCCGGATTGTAAGACTTTCTCTAACGCAATTTTTGTACATCGTCGGCAAAAGAATTAAAAAAAAAATTTTAATCAATTTCTTACATTGGTGCAGTTCTGGAGATTTTCTTGCAGTCAAGACTTGCGCTTTTGGCGGTTACATGACGAGTTTCCAGTTGAGGGTCAGTCCGGCCGGAACTGAGGCCGACAACACGGCGGTCAACGACATCCGTTTCAGGTGCTCCAACGGAGATGAAATCAACGGCATCGGAAACACTGACGGAACATGGGGCGAGTACAGCGACGTCTGCGAAAACGGAATTTGCGGAATGGAAACTCTTCTCCAGCCGTACGCAGGCGGAATCGGACACTACGACAACACGGCACTGAACGACGTCCGTTTCACTTGCTGCAAATAATTTTTAATTAGATGCAACTCTCTATTAATACCAATTGCATTTGTTGAATAAATAATAAAATTATTGATGTTGAGCGCTAGCATATTTCTATTTGTTAAAATTTAATTAACTAAAAAACTCATTGCGAAACGGTACGATAAGAAAAGATTACTTTCGACAATGATAAGCATTCCAGAAGGAATTTCATTCTATGGACTTTAGACATTTGCTATCACCGATGGGCGGTCACGTAACAAATCGAAATACAAGAGAAAACAGGATTTACTAATTCTTACGGATTCGAGTAAACAACCGGATGAACGCGAGATGGCAATAACACTGAGGAGAATTTCACTAAGAGACTCTCCTGGCAACTTGTCACACAGTCCTCCACACACCACAGAGTCACAGACTAAACGGACGAGGCAAGCAGACCGTCCGTTCCCCGTGTCCGTTGTAATTTCAATAAGAGTTAAATAAGGCTGGGTTACCACCACCCGACTGATGGATTTCACCTTGGAAATGTCACGCAAAAAAGAAAAACGCCCAGCAATTAAGGAAAAATAATCCCAAATTTGAAAGAGAAACACTTGGAAAATGTGTAATTTTTAAATTTGATTTTTTTAATGAATCCATAAATGATAATCATGGCACACCTTACAACTCACATACATATTATTAGGCTAGTGGTCCAACACAAGTAATCACAAGAAGAATTGAAAAGAGCAGTGAAGACGATAAGAAAGCCGAAATTTGTTTGCCACCGGAATTAGAGGCATTTTGAATCCACGATGAATAAGAACTGATCCTTGTGTAACCGTTTGGACGATTCATTTGACAACCATCACCCGAACCAAATGAAACGATACCGATTTGCTTCCATGAACCGTCCGATCCTTGGTAATTCAATGGACCGCCACTGTCACCCTGTTTAAAAACGAATATAACTCATTACAAGATTAAGGAATAATATTTGAAGACAAATGAATTTGATACGTTGCATGTTCCACGATTATTGGATCCGCTAGTGCAAATGATGTCATCTGAAATGATGTCGCCATAATTAAATTTGGCATTCGCTTTTGGGGATGACGGGAACCGTCACTTTATGAAGTATTTCGCTGTCATGAAAATTACCTGAAAGTCAAACAATTTTCAATCGGATTTTATGCTGAGATTCATTTTTTTTTTAAATAATACCGCCAGTCAATCCCCATCCGGCAACGGTGACAAGATCGTTGACGTGATTGGGTTCGTTCGCATTGGCCAATTTGATTGGACGGATGTACTCTATAAAGCATTTCAAATTGAATTCAATTTTATAATATATAATCTCCTAAATCTTTACTCGAATAAGTAACGGTGGTTGTTCAGATTGATTAGAGCAATGTCTCCTGCCATGGTGTTGCTATTCCAATTAGAATGTCTAACGAAACTGTATCCTATGTAACGTTCTCGATTGTATTCAAATTCCTCTCCAAAATTGTGCGCTCCCAAGTAGACAGTCACCGACTTAACAGGTTCGCTATAAAAACAAAAACAAAAAATCCGAAAAAATTTAATTTCCCCTCAATGAAAAATAAAATTTAAACTTACTTTGGAATGTCCAGACAATGAGCGGCTGTGAGAATCCATTTTGTCAGCGATCAAACTTCCTCCGCATGAATAATATCCTCCATTTATTACCCACCGTTTCCACTTGGAGGTAAGCTTGCCAAGGGAACTCGTTGGGTAACGCCTCTACTCCGCCAACGATCCTGCCATTATTTTCAATCGACGATTTCAATTGAGATGTCCTGGAAGATGATGGCGGTTTCAAATGGACGATGACGTAATCATCCAAGACGATCGAGCCCGAGACCAGCAGATGATGACAAAATAACGGCAAGGAACACAATTCTTATTTCGGCAGACATTTTTTCAAGAATGAGAAACTGTGTTTGACTCTCTGTTAAATACTGACACATTTTTGGAGTGATAACAATGAAATGAATGCTAGGATTTAGTGATAGTTTCACTTGATAAATAAAGGTCATCGCACCAACGCATTTCACGCCTACTGCTGGCTAATCTCTCCGCTTTAATAATAGTCATGCCGGCATTACTTTGACTGGCAAATTCCAACAGACTGCAACGCGGTTGATTGTTAGATTAGGACTTTTGAAACCCACCTTTCTTTTTAAATGCGTCATCCGTATGAGTCGGGACGGTTATATCGCACCAAACGGCTCATTTGCTAGTCTATTTTAGACCACAATACCTTTAAATACAGTATGTAAGAAAGTTAAGAAAAACAATATGAAACTATCGAACAAGTTTTGAGTTACTCGTTTATGTTCAATTGAATTTTTCGTATCAAACTGATCAACAGCAAGGAGAGAATAGGAGATGTGTGTGACTACAATGTCTTACATTTGATTACCTATAGTTGAATTAAAAGTCCCGCGAAATGAAAGGCCAAACATACCCGAGATAATATATCAACGTCCTATATGGGAGGAGGACTAGTATGTCGGTTGTCTAAGATTGTTGCTATAAGGCAAAGTGGGTAGAATGACGGAAGCTGGAATAAACGGGAACGGGCAGAGGAGCAGGAATTTCGCGATACAAGACGGGATTTTCCGGTCTATATTGATAATGCTGCGGAGGTTTGTACGGTTGATACGGAGCGGGATAGTCATCGGCGGGAGGATAAGCAGCCGGGGAGGAGCGGAATAGTCGCCTACTACCGGTTTGATTCCAGCGTCGTAGTTGTTTCGCCACTGGGCTTGTGATGCAACAACCAACGCCAAAAGGCAATAAACGACCTGTAAAGAGAAAATCATGCAAATTTTTCTATATAATTGTGAAAAATAAAGATTAAATTTAAAATTTACCGTGAGCTTCATTTTGTGGTTATTTATTGAAATGAACGTCAAGAGTTGTTTGTTGTAATCCGTTAACTAAATTAAGACAATAGAAATTAAAAATTGAAAATAAAATTCCTATTAACAGGTTGGCCGGTTGTCTTACCTTAAAATCCAGTGGCAAGTGCTGATGAACGAGTGAATAACCGGATGGAACTGCGATGCGCTTTTATACCTGCTGGTCGACTGTATATACATAGACGACGAAGACTCCAACCGCGAAGACTTTCTCCTGTCAGTTTGAAAACAACCCGTTGACTGCATCAGGAGATAACACACAAAAGGAGCGGCAGGCACGTCTCTATATAGCGGAGAGATTCATCCACACAGTCAAGTAGTAGCCCAACCAATAATGTCTGACGCCCTACTTTTTATTTCAACATTTTCAACACATGATTTTCACATGTTGTATTCGTGAAACGAAAGGAAAGCAAGTAATCACTGCGTTCTGGCCCATCATCAATCAATTTCTATACTCACGGCAATCTGTGCATATTTATACACTAGGAAAAAAGAAACGCCAATGATTAAATGTATCGATGAATAGCAAACGATCGCCAGGAATGAGGAAGGAAAGCGAAGTAAGAATGGTCAACTGTGTAGGTATATTCTCCCGAGAAAGTGCGGATATTTACACAAATTCTATTTTTGGGGACAAATGTCAATAACACACACACACGCACTAAGTCAATTTATCACGTGACATAATTGAATACCCATCATTCCGAAAAAGATAAGAGAAAAATTATAAATTCAACAGATTAAAAATGTATAAGAACAGTGTCCGAGAGCGCTGATAAACTAAATTCTAATCATCATATTGAGGGCACAAGTCGAATTTGGCCATCATGGTCAAACCATCCAGCAGCAAAACAGTTATAATACTACCTCGTTTTTTTTGTTTTCGTCAGTCTTGTTATTGTTGGCGTGTTTTCGAATGATCGTTGAACGTACGAAAAAGGAAATCAAAATCAGATGCATCTGCTTTTCGAGTCGGGAACCTGTTGGGTCGTTGATCTGGGCATGAGCTTCCTACGCAGGGCTGTTTGGCTGCGGTTTCATCCGAACCGAACAAAGCGTAAAATTCGGAGAGATCGGATCCTTCTCGTTCCATCACCTTGGGACTGGCTTGAAGGTATCCAGAACGAGTTGCTTCAACGTGATTCGATAGCAACACGCAGAAACTTAAAATCTGTATACCAAGAAATGAATTATGATTACATAATATAATGGGTAACTTTTCTTACCAGGATACGACGACTCATTGCAGTCCGTCTAAATGCCTAGAAGTTGTCACAGCAATTGATATGGTCCCAGCACTAAAAAATACAAACATGTTGGTATAAATATGGGTTCCCTATAATAAAACTATTATATTGCCTTACCGAATGTGTGGCGAAATAAAATTCTGAAAACGAATCTGTCAGGGACTGAGACCGTAACAACAGAAAAATACAAACAGTTTTAGTCACCGATCTAAATTCTCCTGCCGAAATTCATTAAAAAAAACTCGGGTGACACACATATACCACACACTGCGGGGCAGCTGTTTTGGCAGTCGACAGCTTCACACTGTGTATATTATTATAAGAAGATAAACATATGAATTGATCCCCTCTGTAAAGTGAGCTCAGTAGAATCGAATTGAGGCCAGCGGTTACGACGACACAGCTCTGGGGAAACGAGGGAGAATAAATAGTTTTCACTCGAGACTCTTTTATCTGAGAATCTTTTCGAACGTTTCCCTTTTTCAAAGTTTGTTTATACATTTTTTAGTAGATAAGAAAAATGACGAGGGGTAGAATACGTGAAGAGCCACGTTAAACACACGCATACACCGGTTTAAATGAATTATCTTTTAAAAAGAAGAAATTGAATTCAAATGACGTGGGAGGAGAAGGGGATAGCTATCGCTAGACACAACGGGACAGGTAAGAAAATAAACCTGCAGGTAAATACATGAGGGTGTGTATATTAAACTCACCTTGAAAACGTCCGACTTAACAAAACGCCCCACCCCCCCCCCCCCCCCCCCCCCCTCCCCCCCCCCCCCCCCCCCCCTTCGAATTTTTGGAAAAAGAAAATAAATGGCTGACGTCAGCAAAAAAAGCAGAGCGCATAGAAACAGGTGAACGAATCGAATGCAAAAACTTTTACCTGGAACTGGTGGAGTTCAATATCCGTCAAAAATCTAGGCGAATGAGAAGCAGCGACGTCGCCAAACTCTTCTCAAGTTATTGAAACTGGATGAGATGAGCTCCAATATGACACGTCTGTATCGTACGGCTGTTAAGAGGCCACTCGATCGCCCTCAGGTCGTAGCCCTAACTGATGGATAGGCCGATTTAAACCTTCCATTTATCATGAATTAATAACATTTCTTTGAAATGACGAGAAGAAGTCAGTTCAGTTTATTGCGGTCTCAGAAGAACAATTCATGTGAATAGGAATATAGTACAAAATGCTTTAATAGCTAGGAGGTTCTTTTTACATAAAACAAAACGCCCCCACTCCCAACTGACATAGATCAAAGGAAATGACCGCAAAATATAGAGCAAACAGCATTTTCTATTCTAAGAATTGAATGAAAGAGATAAATGAATTATGTAACTAAAACTAAATATAATACGTGCTGAAGGTTCAGATGAAAAGACGTGTCATTGCGGCTGGGATATCCTAGTAGGTTATGCTGCTGTTATTATAGAAAACAAACTATAACATCATAAAAGACGACAGACACAAAATGTGTGAAACTTGCAACATTTGAATCAGGCGCCCAATTTTCTCCGATGAGATTCCGCGTCCCGTTCACGGGTTGCCATCTCACGGGAACTTGATTATTCAGATTTTAAAAAGAATATCTTATTACTTATTTGTTTTCAAAAATGACTTTTTCAAATGTGGGTTATTACATGACACGACGGTGATTTGCGATAAAGAAAAGTGATGGTGGAAAATTGAAAAATAAAATCTAATCCAGTAAATAAGAGAGGGTAACAGCCAATAGGCTAAAACAAATTGGAAAAGAATAGTAAAAAACAAAATATGAATTTTTAAAATCCCCAGAAAACGTTCCACCAATGGCCTTGCGGCCGCAGCAGTCTCGATTGTTGTGTTAACGGCGGTGAGCACCGGGCCGGAATCGAGTTGGCGAATTTCAACGGGAGCGGCGTTGAAGACGGCCGTGTTCATCAAGGCCCAAAACGATGATTACGAGAAGACACAAATTGCGCAGCTTATATAATACGAATAAAATTAAATGTCGATAAACAATTTGATAACAACAATTTGATAACAATAAACAGGATTGGCTGGAACTAATATCTTACTGGAATACGATGAACCCATGATGAAATAAAGTAACCGCAAAATATTTTAAAAACTCAATTTGCCAAATTTGTTCAGCTAACTGTAATAAACCCGATGGAAAATGATATTTTTATGTGATTCTAAGTATTTTTCAAGTATTATTATTTACTCTTACCAGTATGACGACAGGCGGACCAGTGATGAACAGACGATTTCAATGCCAGGATTTCCAGCCGTTTTTATAGGCCGGCCGGCAATGAGTCACCCATCGGTGGCTAAGGTACACACCTTACTTATGTATATAAACGAGTTGACATGTAAGTATACAGTTTGGGAGATGCACAAACAGATACACAAATATTAATGCAAAAGTGCATGCCAACGTGGCAATAATATAAACATATGACGACTTACTATATACTCGTCCAGAGAAATCCGGCAGATGCCCGGGTTATCTATTTTTTCAATCACCCTTGGTCTACATTAAAATTGTAATTGAGTCATCTGATGAAAAGTTTACATTCGTTGTCTTTTGCAGCTCAGCTTTTTTCTACAACCAATAGCGAAAAAGTTTGAAAACAAGTGGCAGTGCTGACGTCAGAACAGTGCAGTTTTTTTCTCGTTACTCTTATGTCGCAGCTGGTAGGAAAACATTTCGTATTCACAAGGTAGAAAAAAATGAAACACTTACGACGTATACGTAAAGGTTTTGCTGCGCTTCCATAACGAGCGATTCCGAATAAAACTGATGCAGTAAAGTTTTCATTCAACAAAATCCTCATTTCCAAGAAACAACAAGTGTACTAGATCAAACAAAACAAACGTACCAATCAAATGAGTCACCCATCCACAAAAAAAAAATCCAAGTTAGCCAAACAAATTATTAGTTAAAACAAACGCATTAAAATGAAAATCATAGATGAAGAGCCATTCAATCAAAGAACATTGCCCATTATTGCCCTCTAATAATCTCATCATTGCTGGCAAAACAACTTCAGGAGTTGCAGCATGGTCCAGCTGTTTCGACATTATCAGGTTCTTGGAACTAAAGGCACATCGGTCCGATAATGGGACAGCAGAATCTTCAACAACTTTACCGGGTTTCTGTCCCTCGCGCCATCCCAAACCGCCGAATGATCCGTGAGTCGATGGATATCCGTAGCCGGCCGTGTTACTTCCGTAATAGTTACTCGATTGTTGGTGATGGCTTGTTAAAAGAACCGCTGCTGTGATATCCGCTGTTGTAGCCACCATTGGTTGTGATGGCCAGTATGTCCGTAGCCCTGCTGTAAATTGTTGTAGGAAGTAGCCCGGACGATGGTAGGAAACAGCCGGTCGATGGTAAGATGCCAGCCGGACGATGGTAAGTAGCAGCTGGGCGACTGTAGGTAGGACGATAGTAGGAAGGACGATAAGCGGATGGTTTTCGGTTGTAGCTGTTGTAGTGATGACGGGCGTCAACCGTTTCATCACCTTCAACCAATGGGAGTGAAGCGTCGTCAGCAACGGCGTCGTCAATATTAGCGGGAACATCTTCTAAAACAAGCGGAACATCTTCCGGATAAGGGAAAGCCAGGACGGTTGACACGGTCACAAAGACCAACATCATCGTCTTTTTATAATAACAAACAATATCATTTTTTAATTCAAACGATTCAACGAGGATAAGAAAAATCAAAATTTGATGTAGTACAACACTTACCATTAACATGATGTGAGACATTTTGTTGGAGACTGCTAGATGTAACAAGGGATGATATCCGTATGAAGTTACTCGATATCGGACGCGGCTCTTTTATACTCCGGCGGATGGAAGAAAGAACTCACACCAGCACTATTATAATACTTTGAAAAGTTATTGTTAATTATAATCGAGACAGTGAAAAAGAGGTTGTATTTTTTAGTGAACCTGCTGTGACAATGGGTCTGATGAACTTCAAGGATAATTTACACTCGCGGTATACGCACTGAAAAGGGGAAAACCCAACAACATGTAGTACATAAACTATCAAATTGCAAGCTACGTTGAACGTGCCATGGGAATAATCGTGATACACTCTGGCTGGCAAGGGTAAAAATAATATTAGTGCTGGATAGATAATTTTCGATTTTATTTTATTGTATATTACGATGTAAACAACAAAAAAAAAGGCTTCTATTGTTTCCGCTGTGAAGAAAAAAACCGAATGTCATTTAGAGGTGGTCGATCATTAATTGAAGTTTTTGTTTCTTGAACTGTTCATTAGAATCGCACGCCGCCGAGAGCATCAACAACCCCATTTGTAAAATTTTGTGGTTGTTTTAAAACGATGGCTTCATTATGTAATCATGTGAATGACACTTACAATTATAGTGTAGTGTAATGAAATCTCAATGACAAAGCGAATTCAAGTTGTTATAATCGATTTTCCACCAGGAAGTACTAACGAACAAGTCAGTCTAGTCCATATGGATAATACTTAAGAACTCTCTATTGATGTTATTTGAGCAACGTCAATTATTATTATACCTTGTAATGAGACACATTCAAAGAGCAAATTTATAGATTACCAATCCAATCACAGATTCACTGGCTTATTGCCTCAGCCCTTTTTCAATATAATAAAAGAAGATTTAAGCTTGAGCGATGATTCAAATTGATTTATTTCAGTACTACTAGTCATTTGAAAACTGATCAACAGCAAAAAATGGAAAATATACTTTGGGTGCTTATATACTGCGATTTTTTTTCAAAATGTGTGGCGCAAATCGGAAGAACATGAATAATATCGTGAAAATGGAGTACAACAATAAAACGTATCAGGTAATTTGATTTGATGTCAATTTCAAGCTCTTTATTGGAAAGTCACTGCTCCGGTGTCTGAGGGAGGAGCTGCAGCGGCGACGGGAGCGACTGCAGGATCGACGGCTGGAGCGGCGGCAGCATCGCCGGGTTTCTGTCCTTCTCTCCATCCGAGTCCGCCGTAACCGCCATATCCACCATACCCACCATAATCTGTTAGTTTTTAAAAGAATAAGACAATTTAGAATTTGTTCTCATCGAAAATGGATTTAAAAGATAAATCTGAGTAGAGGTATAATTATTACTGCCGTATCCGCCGTAATTTCCGTAGCCGCCATATCCGCCATAACCGCCATAACCGCCGTGATGACCATGATGATGATGATGATGACCATGGGGACGCAAGAAAAAGCGTTCGTCCACTTTTTCACCGTCCGCACCGGGAACAGGTGCGACACATCGACGGGAGCGGCAACTGCGGGAACGGCGGCATCTTGTGGGTACGGCAAGGCCAACAGCAACGGCCACCAACCGCATCAACTATAAAAACAAACAATCGAAATAAATGGTACTTTGCTTTAATTACTTTGTTAAATGGTGAATTTCAATCTTACCACCAAAATACGAGTCATCTTTTTGTAAGATTTTTTTTTCGACTTGAGCTGTGGAGGAGTCGAGAGAACAGTGTGAAGAAACTGCCAAAAGAGACCTGCTTTTTATACGAAACAGTTCCGTTGGCTTAAGGTGTATACATAGCGCAGTTTCCTATATAATACTATAGCGACTGGGAAAGCCCAGAGGCTAAAATACGTAAAATGTGTTATTGTTTTTCTTATTTGGGGCTGCAATCCACAAGAGAACACGTTGGGAATAAGCGCTGAAAAACCCATCACGACATGGGAGGAAGAGAACGAAGGAGGAAATCTTACGATGGGGATTTCCTTATGAGTAAAACGTGACTCTCCTATCATACCGATGAGATTGCAATCAAAAAAAGGCAGTTGAACTATTTCTTTTCCTACTTTTGTTCTCCTTTTTTCGTGCCCAGCCTATACCTGTATACCTGTATATACCTGGCTTCCGCATCGATATTTGTAATGGCCATTTCACACGAAACTTGTTTTCGCCATAAATTCTTATTTTTAACTGCGCCGTTGACCATTTTCCAAGATCATGCCAATAATATCGAACATGAGGGGAAAAAGTAGAGCTACGACGTTTGTTGTTGCTGTGCTCGTATTTTCATTTATTTTGTTCTAGACTCTGTGTGTCTTGATAAATTTAAATTTCACTCTAATTACTGGCGATTTGACTCTGTCAGCTGTTGAGGAATTTTCAAATGAATTGTTCAATGAATTTGTTGTATGGCATATTGAATTTTCATGCATCGAACAGGGGATATATTAAATAAGTAAAACGGATGTAGTAGTTTAAAGTAGGTAGTCGGGAAACAACTTGAATAACAATTAAAGTGTATTATTGCGAGATGTTTTAAATTTGTTTGATTTATTGGAAAATCACTTCTTCGCCACCGGAGGAACTGGTGGGTCCTTGCGCTTCCGCAGGCTCGGGAAGTTGAGCATCCACGACGGAGGTTTGCGGAGCAGAATCGGCTACAGGAACAATAGCAGAAGGATCGACAGCTTCTGATGCGGCAACAACCGGAGCAGATGAAGTGTCACCTCCATCAACGGATGCGGGTTTCTTTTCTCCTTCGCGCAGTCCCAATAATCCGTCCAAGACGTTGCCTACAACGCCCAAAACACCTTGAGGCCTCCCGTAATAACCATATCCTCCAGGATATCCTAATATGATATCAACAGACATTGAGTTATAAACAATTAAATAAAATACAAGTTCAATTGAGATCATGACATTTACCACCGTATCCGTAAGGACGCTCGTATCCGTATCCAGCATTGTGGCCGTATCCAGCATTGTGGCCGTACGAGTATGTCCATAGTTTTGGTTATGTCCGTAGTTTTGGTTATGTCCGTAGGTTCTGGTTATGTCCGTAGTTTTGGTGTCCATAGTTTTGATGTCCGTACTGTTGACTTCCGTATAGGCTTTCGTATTTCTCAATGGTGTGATAAGTACTTCCGTATTGTTTGGCCACCGTATTGTTTGGCCACCATATCCTATCACAAAATATCAAACCTATTTTAAAAAAAAACAAAACAAAGGGAAATCATCAAAGTTTATAACCATACCGTAAGATTGGTCGATGGCGCAAATCAACAGATTCGCCATCGGCCGGAGGTGCACCGGAAGCTTCTGGAGTGTCAACGAAATCGACCGCTGCAGCCACCGGAGAATCGTCGCTATTCGTTGCGGGAATGCGAAAATCACCGCAAACAAAAACTATAATTTAAAAAAAATTAGTAAACACTCTAATATAAAGTATCCAGCATCCGTGAAATACCGTGAACAAAACAAAAGACAAACGCTAAGCGACGAGACATGGCTGCAGTGTTGAACGCGTGAACTTGAACTGAGTCTCAAAGTCGAAAACCCTCGCCAGTTTGATATTCCCATTGCCCTTAGGGCTTTTATTCTTTACCTTAAAAGGTATGACGATACGTGACTTGACGGATGAATAAACGTGACGATACTATTAACACGTTTCAGAGCTTTGTTTATATACCAGACGAGGTCTTTAAAGTAATTTAAGAATTTACAACTTCGCGGAAGTCAATTATTAAATATGCCAGCAGGCTCTTCTACCGTCGACGTCAGCCAACAATAAATTTAAATTCGAAATAAATGTATTATATTTAAAAGTGAAAAAGTTTTACATTGTGAAATGGATCGAGAGGAATTCGTCGTCTAAATAAGGAGTGTACAGTCATTTGGGTTATGTCAATCAGCGTCGATACAAAAAAATAATTAATAATCATTTAGCTCTCAGTAAGGTGAATTTCCATAGCCAGAATTAGCTCCGTAGTTGTTGTTGTGATACGGTGGGCTGTAATAATTAGTTGACGAAGATCCCGGATAGGCTGACGAACCGTAAGGATTGCTGGTGGGTTGCTGGTGATGATGATGTTGGTGAGAGCCATAATTATTTGATGCTCCGTAATAATTTGGTGGTTGTGGGATTACTTGAGGAGGACCGTAACTACCGCCGTATTGATTATTGACTGCCGGATAAACTCCTCCGTAATTTCCTGTTGCTCCTCCGTAATTTCCTGTTGCTCCTCCGTAATAATCCGGTTGGTTGTAAACTGGGTAATAGCGAGATTTCTCTTCCATTGACGAATCTTTTACGTCATTACTTGAAACTGAACTGATGGCCAAAACGACAACCAAAATCTATTGACAGAGAATGAAAGAAAAGATATGTCAGTTATATTTAAAAATAGAATAATATCAATGCAGACTCACCATAGAGAAAGAACAGGACATGTTGTTCAAGTGGGATGAACTTGTGTGTTTGGAATCATCTGGCCAAACTCAGAGCTTTATATAGTATCCAGCAGGCGAGACGATATGATGTAACTACAAGAGAAATTGAGAATTGAATCATAAAAATTCAAAGTTCGTTTGTGTCACTGTGTCAGCAGTGCCTTGTGATCCAAGTCGTGAACACTTTATACCTCGAGGTCGTTGAGTAGTATAGTACAATTACCTAATAAAGTCAATAAAGGTAAAAGTTGTGCACCTGCTGGAGAAAAAAGAATCCCATATTATTATAGTTGTGTTGTGTTATTAAAAGAGGAAAAGTTACTCAGCGCGACTCATTCACCGCGAAAACCGCAAAACGATGATGCCCTTGAAGATATAATGAACATTTTTTTTCTTTTTCATTTAATAATTCAATAAAGAAATATTCATTCGTCATCGCCGCCGGATATTCGTTGAGACTCGTGAATGACATTTTTTATGATGCGCAGCACGTTCGTTTTCAAGCGAATAAATAGTCGGCGAATTGCGCAATATAAATAAAAACAAGGTAACTAATAAAAAGAAAAAGAGAAAGTACTACATTTAAATTTGAAATTTGCAAAAAAGTTTATTTTGATCCAGAAATCATTTTTAAAAAGAATATTGAATTATTAAGACGCAAGAGATATTAGATCATTTGATTGCAGCTAGATTGATTTGAAGATGGCCAGTAATAATTCGTTAGGTTTGAAAACGTTTTAGTTGCCGTTTCAGTCAAGTTAAACAACTTTTCCTTCAGGTAAGTGGGTAGTACGTTGTTGATGGCGTTTAGTTGCCCTGTTTCGGGAGTCATAACCTCAGTGTGGTGGTGATCGTCCATGAGAACGGTGACTGGTTTCCATCGGCTCATGACTTGCATTTTCTGCTTGACCTGATGGATAAGACAATCGATAGATTCTTTTAAATGATTTATCATTTCCATTTCGTTTGTTTGGATTGGATCATTAGAAATCCTCACGAAATGAACAGACGATTCAATCCATTCACTAGTTCACCCATTGATTGACAAATGGTAACGACGTCATCGCCTCTTTCCAATCGGTAACGAAGATCCACCAGGTGAGCTTCCATTGCCTCGCATTCAAGGATCCAATACGATTTGGGAGCGGGATAATAATGAGGTTCGTTTGCTGTCGTTGGCTCCCAATCCAAATCAATCAAGTTATCCATTTTGAATAAGACTTGATGGATCGCTTATCGTTTGAAGAATTATCCTTCCGGTGTGCCTCTATTTATACATAACCACAAACTGGGACGCTCACAGTGCAACAACACGAATAAATCGACTTTCGCTTAATTAAATTAAATTTAATGTAATTGATGAAGTGTTACTGATATTTTAACGCGCAATATTCAATCATTTTCACCCATTTTCATGAGAAAATTTTAAATGAAAATTGGAAAATCCCTCGATTCGTTACAAGATATCGTCATACTATACGTAGCGCGAGTCAGAATGCCGAATGAACTCCTTCCGGTGTTTTCAATTAAAAAACATGTTCATTCCAAGAATACGCCATGGCTCTGGAAAGAGCCAAAGAGAAAAATTCACACCCAAACTTGTTTACATTCGTAAAAAAACCAGCAGGAAAACGAAAAAATAAAATCGTGCGCGAAAGTCAATTATTAAATATGCCAGTGCTCAGGCTCTTCTACCGTCGATTGTTCTATATGTGTATAGTCAGCCAACAACAAATTTAAATTCGAAATAAATGTATTATATTTAAAAGTGAAAATGTTGTACATTGTGATCAGAGGAATGTCGTAAGGATTGTCGTAGGATTGTATAGTCATTTGGGTTAAGTCAATCAGCGTCGATACAAAAAATAATTGAAAATCATTTAGCTCTCAGTAAAGTGAATTTCCATAATCAGAAGTAGCTCCATATTAGTTTGTTGTTGTGATACGGTGGGCTGTAATAATAAGTTGACGAAGATCCCGGATATAGGCTGACGAACCGTAATTATTTGATGCTCCATAATAATTTGGTGGTTCCGCCGTATTGATTATTGACTGCCGGATAAACTCCTCCCAATTCCCTCGTAATCCCCGTAATAGTCGTAATTTGCTGTTGCTCCTCCGTAATAATCCGGTTGGTTATTGTAATCTGAGTAATCGGGAGATCTCTTTTCCATGATGGACGAATCTTTTACGTCATTACTCGAAACTGAACTGATGGCCAAAACGACAGCCAAAATCTATCGACAGAGAATGAATGAAAAGATATGTCAGTTATATTTAAAAATAGAATAATATCAATACAGACTCACCATAGAGAAAGAACTTGACATGTTGTTCAAGTGAAATGGGATGAACTTGTGTGTTTGGAATCATCTGGCCAAACTCAGAGCTTTATATAGCATCCAGCAGGAGACGACATATGATGTGACTATAACAGAAATTGAATTGAATCATAAAAATTCAAAGTTCTTTATTATTATTTTACACCTTTTTCTTTTATTATGGATTTATAATTCAATAAAGAAAATTCATTCGTCATCGCCGCCGGATATTCGTTGAGACTCGTGAATGACATTTTTTTATGATGCGCAGCACGTTCGTTTTCAAGCGAATAAATAGTCGGCGAATTGCGAAATATAAATAGCGCCTCTTTCCAATCGTATAACGAAGATCCACCAGGTGAGCTCCATTCCCTCGCATTCAAGGATCCAATACGATTCGGGTGCGCCCATTTTCATGAGAAAATGTTTAATGAAGAGTTGGAAAAATCCTTCGATTCGTTACAAGGGCCAGTCAGAAAATGCCAAATAAACTAACTCCTTCCGGTGTTTTCAATCAAAAAAAATTTAAATTCCAAGAATACGCCATGGGTCTGGAAAGACCCAAACTTGTTAACATTCGTAAAAAAACCAGTGCAGGAAAACGAAAAAATGAAATCGTGCATCTTCCACTATGAAAGAAAGAAAGAACCAGGTAAAACCAGTTTGGTTACCCGTGAAACGCTTGCGGCGAATTTTGCATACATGTACGCCGGGAGCCCATCACACCCGGATATAAAACAGCGAGGAAGACTTTCGATTTGGCATCAGTCTTACATCTTAAGTCAAACAATAAACAAAGTCAACATGTCCCGGCTAAACTCTTTGGTAAGTTTGAATACAATAAAGTTTTAATTTCAAAATGAATTTTGATTGTAATTAATTTTTTTTTAAATATTTCTCGTCGTCATTTTTAGGTTGTTCTTTTAGCCTGTGTTTACGCAGTCGTTGGCCGTCCTGCTGAAACACCTGAATCTATCGATGCTCGTCAAGGTTATAATTTATCCAATCAAGGACAGCAAATATCCAGTGGTTTTTCCTCCTGGCGGATTCCCTGCAATTCCATACGCAGCTCCCTCATCTTTTCCAGCCGGCAATAGTCCTCTTGCCATTCCAGATCCCATTGGATCGGTGGGATCTTTCCCTTCTGTACCTGTTGCAGCTCCTGGATCTTATCCGGCCGGAAGCAACACTCGTCCAGCTTACGGTTACGACAACGCTTTTCCCGATCAAGTCAATTTCTCCGGAGCCGATCCTAACCGTCAGACTAATGTCGCTGCTGGTGTTTCCGCTCCAATTCACAATCAAGTGACTGGATTAATCCCAACTAATTTGTCGGGCATCTCGGCCAACGCCTTTTCTTCCGTTCTCTCCAACTTTAAAGTCTAATCTAATCCATAAACGGATGAATTATTACGTATATTTCGACTCGAAATAATAATATCGCGATTGTTTTTGTATAAATTATGTTAATCCTATCGTCAATAAAATGTTACATTCTTTGTTTGTTACAATTCATTGTTTTCTTCAAATTTTCTTAAAATAATACTATTACTTCTGTATCTAGATGAATATGATGGTGGTCATGGTGTACGATTTGTGCTGTTATATAAGGCGTGTAGTTGGCATCTTATCGCTCATTTCAAATTCAAGGTTAGATTCAGCCACGGGCAAATTTCTTTTGAACGACCCCAGAGAGAGTCGATTAAGAAATTTTTACCGATAATAAAACATAAGAAATTAAATAAGAGGTAAAAATCTATGTTAGCCGACCAAAGTGAAATAAAGTAAAGTAACCTTAACCTACCCTAAGTAAAGTAAAGTGAAAGTTAAAGTATAACGACCTGACAACTAATACACGGGCTCAAATTTTACATCGCAAAAAGTTTAAATGCCCATCATCACCTGATGTTCCCAAATTACCATGCATTATGAATAAAGAGGGAAAAGGAAAATAAGATGTTAAGGATTAACTCACCTGGATGAAGAAGGCGATGGTAAGGGATGTGGCAAGCGGCTGACGGAGGATGTGATCACCGGGTATCGATGCTGGAGAGGACCAATGCGAAAAGGCGATCATCGCTCCAAGTAATCCGCTGTACAAGAACACGTTCAACTAAATTTCCGTTGATTAATACCCTAATCCGCGCACAAAATTCACCATATTTTAGTCACTGTAGTAGATGCGTTCAAACAAATGCAAAT